>JAQFVV010012697.1:770649-943149 GCA_028023455.1 Epiperipatus broadwayi
GGTACTATATTTATTACTCAATAATCTGATCACTAATAATAACAATGATAATGATAATAATAATATAATTTTCTCATTTCTCATTTGACATATAATTATGGTTTAATCTGAACAATATGTGATCAAGAATAGATTTCATTATGACATTAGAAGATGAATTTCAAACATTATCTACTTGGTACAAAGCGAGAATTTCTAGTAATTAGAAATTATAATGTTTCAGTATTTTGGAAATTCTTTTAATAGCATTCATAGTTTAGAAGCTATGAACTTTTAATATGTAGAGTACATTCACCGCCATTTTCAATTCTATCAATTTTATGTTTATTGTACATGTGGATTTATAATTAATATTTTTTTTCAAGTTTTTCCTTTACTTTTTCTGTTTAAGTACTCTAAATTCATACGTTTTATTTCATATGGGAATATCCTTTTGACTGTTATTAACAGATGGTTTAATAAACTAGTAAATTTAAATTTGATTTTTTTAAAGATTGATGCAAATTTAGATAATTAATCTGAATTTAAGATGTCTGCACACCTTTTTTGTTATGAGATTCCATAAGTATAAATATGAAAATATAATTATTGCTTACAAATAATTTCAAATATTTGTGAAATTGATTTTTTTATTTTTTAATCACATGATTATATTTTTTATAACTATGAAAATTGTTTTTTTTTTTTTCATTACCAAAAATTCTTGATAAACTGGCAAATTTAAATTTAAACTAGCAGTCGGTCTTTGCACCATTATTATTTTTTAACTTTCATATTTTATAAGTTATAATCTTTTGGCATATAGTATAATTCATATTTTAAATCTATCAATTTTATGTTTATTGAACATAAGGGTTTTTAATATTTTTTTTCATTTTTTCCAGTACTTTTTCTGTTTAATTACTCTAAATTTATATGCTTTATTTCATTTGTGATTGTCATAAATAGATTGTTTAAGTAGGTTCATGTAAATTTAGATAAGGAATCTGAATGTAAAATGTTTGTGCACCTTTTGGAGTCATGTGACTCCATAAATAAAACTGTATGAAAATGTAATTATTGCTTAAAATTGATTTTTTATTGTCATGAGTAGATGGTTAAATAAACTAGCAAACTTAAATTTGATTTTTTAAAATTGCAAATTTTGTTTTAATTTTTTAATCACATGATTATATTTTTATAACTATAAATAGTGTTTTTTTTTTTTTTTATGAAAATGGCCATTTTGTAATATTGATAAAAACGTCTGATCAAATGAAGTTTTTATTTTTTAATTTTTGATAAAAATTGTGAATTTGTGTTTTAATCACATGATTGTTTTTTTTTTTTTTTTTATGAAAATGGCGATTTTATACTATTGGTGAAATAATATGATCAAACCAAGTTTTTATTTTTCAATTTTTGATTAAAATTACGAAATTTGTGTTTTAATATTTTAATCATGTGACTTTTTAAATTTTTTTTGATGAAAATGGAAATTTTGTAATGAATAGATGGATCACAACAACTTATAGATTGATTGATATGATTTATTGCTTGGATGTCTCAGCCTGAGTTTTGGTGGTTTTTATAATTCAAAATGGTCATGAGCACATACTAAATCAGTACCTATAGAATTCTGATTAATAATAACCAGTAGATAAACAAAATACATGCATTGAGATGATTATCATGGAATGAGTGTGTGTAAATTTAATATATGGTTCCAATTTGAGCATGTGTAAAGATATATTTCCTTATATAAAATTTACATATATATATATATATATATATATATATATATATTATATAAGATAATATATATATATATATATATATATATATATATTATCTTAGTAGCTGAAGTGTAACTCTACATAACCAGATTTGATGAATGACATGTGTGTTAGCACTTGTTACAAACATATTCATAAATTAAAGGTCAATTTAAAACATTTTACTTTCATCTATTTCAAATTATGTTGGAAATAAAATCTTATTAATTTTGTTAGAAAATAGAACTGTAAGTTTAAATCTCATTACAATATATAACATAAGTTAGTAGGTACGTAAACAATTATTATGCTATAATTTTAACCTGTGGAAGCATTTTCAAATATTTATAAATCAATGTCAGAATAATGCATTTGTATTATTGAGTAATTATCATATTCTTAAATTTATTTTTATTATTATTTATAATTAAAACATTTACTTATCATTGTTTTTAGATTAATACAATGAATACATTTAATATTAAAATAAATTTATTTAATATGCATTTGTATTATTCTCTTATTCACAATCACAGTATCTAGATAGTTTGCATCCAAAGCTAGTGTTGAACAATAATGGTATTTACAATATATGTGTTATTATATGGTTGTGTTTGAACATACAGAAAATTATCTATAAAATGACTTGGATTGTAAAAAGATACATGATAGTTTTTTTTAAAGCCCATTATAACTTTAACATAATTATTGTTTTTTTATGATAGTTAGTACAATCAATATACCTGAGGCATATGACATTGAAGATGATGAACATAGCTAAATTAATCAAGAAACTTTGATATAGAATTATTTTTAGTTATTAATATTCGGTTTATATGATAACCTAAGTATGCTATTGGTTATATAATAATTAGCCTATATTTTATCTCTTTTAAATCCAATACCATAGGATGATGTATCATGGGAATGCTATGCTATATCATTATGTTTATTATTTCATGACATCAGCTATTTTCATGCTCATTGGTAGTGATGATGATATTTATATTCACCCCCTGTCACAACATTATATTTTATTGATGTTTACATATTTGTTTATTTGGAGACAATATTATTCTAAAATAAATTGGATTATAGACTCTGTCTTTGTTCATTAATATCAAGTTGATACAAAGAAGGTTTTAATTAAATTATGGCTGAAATGCACAATAAAATTTTATATTAAGATTGATCATTGTGAATTTGTTGAAATGCAAATTAAGTTTTGCATTTGATTTATAATCAAATAATCTATCTTCATCTTATAACATCAGATTTGTTTGACAGAAACATTTTGTTGTATATAGAATCATATGCTTCACTTAATGTTTATAGGTATAAATATACAATGTTAATAGATTAAAAAAATTATGTGGTAATTAATTAATAAACATGAATTGATTATCTTTAGAATCTCAATTATCTATCATATTTGTCAACCAACATCTATTATATGAATAAATCATTATATAATATTGTATTAAATCATTTATGCACTAATTACCACCCTATTTGACAGTTTCATTTGCTCCAGCAACCTTCTTCAGAACTTCAACATAATATAAATATATGAATATAAATATACACAAACATATAATTGACATTCTAAATGTACATCTTATAATCATCATTTATTTATTATCTTTAAATAATATATATTTTATTATTTTTACATTCTATATTTACAAATTAAATTATCCTATAATCATATATATATATATATATATATATATATATATATATATATATATATATATATATAAAATAAAAATAGAATATATATATATATATATATATATATTCTATTTTTATTTTATTTTACTCTTATTACTCCTTAAATATTTAACTGTAAATTAATGTATTTCCTACTTTACATTATTATTATTATCCATTTTATTAACAATCAATATTTATCATTTATTCATTCAAAAATTTCCAAATTACTTTAATCTATAATGTTATTATTTTAAATATATTTTTATCCACCTTCCTTCCATTTATATCTCCAAACCTCAAATGCTAAATTAACATTTTAATTTTAATTTTTTTATATCCACTTGAAAGTAAAATTATAAATGCAGTAAAACAAATTTCTACATCTTTAGTATTTATTTTCCATGTCTTAGATGTTGGTCTCTGCTGCAGACTTCCAAAATACTAATTATATATTCATATAAAAATCATAACCAGAGGACAATTAGGAATCCTACAAAAATAAAAAAGAAGTCCTATAAAAATAAAAATAAATAAAAGATTTGAACTCAGAATTTTAAGATTACTATGTTTATCCACTTCATCTTATACAAATTATGCACATGACCATATACATTTGAAAAAGGCAAGTAATCTCCAATATTCGATTTTGTGGTGAACAATCTACTCATCAATTGATCAGATTACCACCTCTCACCGATATATATTATTAGTTCTCAGTTTATATTAAGATAGAAAATCTTCATATTTTAATGGACAAGCTTCATTATTCTCCACCCTGTAACTCTGCAGCCATCCTTATTATTATAAACCCAATGGATACTCAAAACCTTTGTTGGTGGCAATATTATTGTCATACTCAGTTGTAAGCCATCTGATATCTTACATATATGATATTAATATGTCCATTTAAATATATAAAAAAATGGACAGAATATAGGCTAAATATGTAATATTCAAATATAAGTATATTATTTAAACTAAACAATGTAATTAAGAATGTACTTGAACTCAGATTTTTAATCTTCATACAGCTATTCATTCCATGTTATACAATCAATGCAAATAACCACATGCATATGAAAAAGATAAATGATCTTAATATATTTCATGCAGAAGCAGCACTCATGAGTTGGTCTGGATCATCATCGCCCACATACATATATATTCAGTGCCTTATATTAAGATAACAAATATTCAAATTATAATAGACTTCCATTTTCTCTACCCTTTAGCTCTTCAGTCATCCATATCATTGTAAATTTGATGAAGGAGCCTTGCTGATGCTCATATTGTCATATAATTTGATTTAAACTTTTTTTTAATTTTTTTTTTCAAATGAATGATCAAAATAATGTTTTTTTTTTTAAATTTTCTTATGTACTTTTTATATATTTATATGTCAAAAAATTATAATTTTTTCAACAATATTGTAAGTATATGTATATATATAATATTACAAATCGATGTCCGTATTTCTTCAAAGTATTATACGTAAATTTATAAATAAATATTAGAAAATACAGTACTTAAAAGTTTATAAAAAATATATATCTATAAACGTCACTTCGGAGCGCTTTCAACTATCCTTATAGTTTTTGTCAACTAATACTTTTAAAAGGTCAACTTTGCCATAATTCCATGATCTTAAAGTTTGCTGCGTGTCTATTGATTAAATCTTGCTTATATATATATATATATCCCTTCATTAATTTTTCTTTTATTATTATTTCTTACAGTTTCCAATGATTGTACGCTACTATAATTAAATCAAAACCATATATACATGATTTATTATGGTCATAAACGATGAAAGCTAATAAATTATCATAATTTTTATAATTTTTTTATAATTTTGTTCAAAATACAAAACAAAATTATAAAAATAATGATAATTTATCAGCTTACATCTTTTATGACCAAAATAGATCATATATAAATATATAAATCCATTTACTTCTGTTTCTAATCACGACTCAATCCTTTTTTCTTTTCAAAAATATACAGTACATATAGCCATATAATTCTATAATTAAAAATCACTTCTTTTCTTTTCAAAAACTTTATTTGATGTATATATATATATATATCCACTTATTTCCAACATTTCGACTATCTTTACTCTATAGTCATTTTCAAGGATCTAGAAAAAACATTACATTATAAACAAACTTCACATAATAAAAACAAAAAATAATCAAAAACAATATAAAGCATATAAACCCCATCAAATTTAAAAATAAATAAAATACATTAAAATCAATTAAATTAAAAACACAAAACATACACCACACTTACTTGATTCCCTTCTCAAAAAACTTTCCATTTTTACATTTTTTATCCAAAAAACCAATTGTTACAATAAAAAACTTATTTCATTTTTCTTTCTTATATACTTCAAAAATGAATTTATTTCCAAAAATAATTATTTATTCATGTCTTATCCAATTCTATTTAAAACAGGTTTATATCTTTTTATATATAAACTCTCTTTTACCATTCTTTCTTTATACAATCTAACCCCCTCCAACATACAGATTTTAAGATTAAAATGTTGGAGGGGGTTAGATTGTATAAAGAAAGAATGGTAAAAGAGAGTTTATATATAAAAAGATATAAACCTGTTTTAAATAGAATTGGATAAGACATGAATAAAGAATTATTTTTGGAAATAAATTCATTTTTGAAGTATATAAAAAAGAAAAAGGAAATAAGTTTTTTATTGTAACAATTGGTTTTTTGGATAAAAAATGTAAAAAGGGAAAGTTTTTTGAGAAGGGAGTCAAGTAAGTGTGGTGTATGTTTTGTGTTTTTAATTTAATTGATTTTAATGTATTTTATTTATTTTTAAATTTTATGGGGTTTATATGCTTTATATTGTTTTTGATTATTTTTGTTTTTATTATGTGAAGTTTGTTTATAATGTAATGTTTTTTCTAGATCCTTGAAAATGACTATAGAGTAAAGATAGTCAAAACATTGGAAATAAGTGGATATATATATATACATCAGATAAAGTTTTTGAAAAGAAAAGAAGTGATTTTTAATTATAGAATTATATGGATATAAATATATAGTTTTGATTTTAATTATAGTAACTTAAAAATATTGGAAACCAAAAGAAATAATAATAAAAACAACAATTAAGGAAGAGATGTTAATATATAAATACATGCAAGATTTAATCAATAGGCAGGCAGCAAAAGTTAACGGAATAATGGGAAAGTTGACAGCATGGAGTTATGGGAAAGTTGACCTATTACAAGCATTAGTTGACAAAAACTATAAGGACAGTTGAAAGCGCTCCTAAGTGGTGTTTATATATACTATAAACTTTTAAGTATTGTATTTTCTAATATTTATTTATGTATATAAAAATGTGATTATAATTGTTTTTTTTTCAAATATGTATATATTTGTAGGAAAGTTCATGTGTTTTCCAAAACTATTATATAAATTGCCTCACACAAATGAAAGAAAGTCACCCAATATAAAGCCAAAGTATTTAACAACCATGAACAAAATTATTATGTCTTAAATAACCACGTGTTTATTATTTTACTCAATCGAGGTCAATTGTTGTCTTGTCAAAACATCAGAATTTTTATTTTCTTTCTTATTTTATTAAATATAGTTTCTCATGAAAATGTGATTTATAAAGCATTCATTTTAATATATTTATTTTGTCTTTTTCAATTGAAACTTTAAAAACCAAAATTTATATATAAAATAAAATGTACTTATAAAAAAATTGAAAATTATATGCACATTAAATATCTATAATGTGTGACAATCAAAGTTTCTATTCAATTTCAACTATTTAAATTCACTTACATTTTTTAAAAAAAATGTATTTTTTTTTTTAGCTGCAACTTCTTTTATTTAAAAGAATGGAAAATTTATAGAAGTCACTCAAATATGAATTTATTTAGTTCATGGAATGAAACTTTAATAATAAAAATAAAAAAATGACTACACCATACATTTGCTTTAATTTGATCAAAGAATGCCCTATTTTTGTTTAGCTTATATGGATGTTTCATTATTTAGAAAAAAAAATATATTCTCTTTATTAAGTTTGTAAGTTGAAAATTTGGCATTAAAAAAGTTATAAATTTAAATGCTTCTTTAAATAAAACATGTTAATGACATTATTTTTAAAACATACTTTAATTAACATACTTGTTATAAATATATAATTGATTTAATATTAAAATAGATTAGTTTTTCATAATAAATAAAAAAAAAATACGTTTCAGAAATTATTTTATCTGACAGGTAATATATGCTTATAGCTTATTTGAAATTAGGCAGTTGAGAAGAGGGCTGGATCATCAATTTTAATTCCAATAATTGTTGTAATTATAGTAACATATGATTTGAAACAGGCAAAACTCTCCATACAGTAGTGCCACTCAGTACCAACCAGAGTAATCAATAGATGCCAGAAGGTTTGTACATAAAATTCCTATCTAGTGCCTACTCATCCAATATCTCCAGATCAGATTCTGGCTTGTGGCCTTTATCAGTGAGGAGCTTTGGATTTTATACACAAGCCTTCTGGCATCCATTGATTAATCTGGTTGGCACTGAGTAGCACTACTGTATGGATAGTTTTGCCTGTTTTAATAACAGTAATGTGCTAGCATAAGAAATAGTGATCATGTGATGTTTAGTTGTTGAACATATGATTTGCTTGTATTGTGTTTTTTGATATTTTTAAAATGATATTTTTTAATTAATAATGTATTGTTATTCATTATATTGCTTTAATATTTTAAAACTTAGATTAACCATTTATATGATTATTATTCTATTATTTATTTTATTTTAAAAAAATTAAATGTAAAAGAATGCCTTACAAAACATCTAATGGGATTATAAGTATTTTTCTCGTAAATGCTTGAATATGCATATATTTTACAATGTAAATAAATAATCAATCAAACAAGATTGATATAAACAACTATTAATAAACAACTATTGATAAATATTTAAATATAATTATAGTTGTTTATTTCAATCTTATTTGATTGATTTTTTTTTTCCGTTTGTGACAACATTATGGACAAATAAATCATATTGGATATTTGACCATCATAGTGATTTTACAATGTAACAGAGTTGTTAGTATATTATTGTTATGAATAGTATCTCTTGAGATATAAAGATATTAAAATATTGATTTCTAAATTATATAACACTATAATTAGTGAATAGATGTATAATATTAATAAATATTTTATAAAAAATATTTGTGTTGAAATGCTTTAAATCATCTTGAAATGAATATTAGATCTTTGTTGTCTTTTATAAAAGTAGTATGGAAATTATTATTGTATACTGCCTTGTATTTTTTTGAAATGTTAGACAAATTGTTCATCATGTGGAGAATATCAGATGAGGTCGGGAAAGTAATTATCAAATAAAATCTTAGATGTTGGGGATATAATTTAAAAGTATATTATAAGTTGAAAATTTTTAACATACATGTAACAAAGGATTTAAAAGCTGATGGTAATTAATTTTTATAAAACAGATATTTAAAAGAATGAGAAGTACTTCTTTATGAAGAAAGTATTTATAAATTATAAATCTAAGTATATAACTTAGTAAAGATGGTAAATAATAATGATTACATAAATACTTGCCTTGTTAAGTCTTTATGGTTTAAAGGACTAAATTATGATAGTTTTAAAAAGGCAAATAAATTGGAAATTTAATGGGTAAAGAAATACCTATATAAAAAAAATATTATATGATTAAAGTCTGAACGCTGGTCGTACAGAAGACTCTAAAAGTAATCTTACCTAAATATCTGTTAAGGAATGCGCAAATCAAATATACGTGGATATCCAAATCAATTAAAAAATAATTAAATAAGAACTTTATAAACTATTGACTAATACTAAAATTAATAACTTTAAAATAATTTTCCTTTAAAGAAACGAATCTAGATCCATAATCTATTTTAATTTTATTTTGTTGTATAGTGGAACTGACTTTTCTTTATTTTTTTTTTTAAAAAAAGAACGTTTTCATTTATTCTATAAAACTTTTAAAAAAACACGTGATGTACCAGAAAAGGAAGTAATGTTTTGTGAAAACTTGTGCCTAGGAAAAAGAACAATTATAGTGAAAAGAAGACACCGTTGGATTTTATGTAATATGTTTTATTTATTAACTAACAGAAATATTTAATTAATTATTGATTTATTAAAGATAGGAAAGGTACATTTACATTTTTTTTCTTTTAAAAGCTAAATATTAATATAACATTTTATTGCATAAAGTTTATTTTATAATTATACAACACGTAATATTTTAAGGAATAATTGTTGAGTGTAAATGTGAAATTATTTTTGAAACTATTATCCTGGAGGACATCATGTGATGGACTGTACATTGAAGTATCATTTATGGTAAAAATTATGTAATAATAATAATTTGATGTATTTGCTATGTTTTCTTTAGATCAACCAAATGTTATATGATTATTGAATGAATGCATTAATATTTAAATAATATACACGCATAATATTAGTAATAGCAGTTTTATTTTAATATGCATACTTTAAATTGATGATGTAAATTTAGTACAACATAATATGAGAACCTAGAAATAATTATATGATTCTTTCGTGAATAAATTTTAATGTTTCTGTTACAATATTAGGAATTAGATTTATTATTAGTGTAAGTTATTTATTTTTTCTTTTCAAGTTAGTAAGAGGTATATAAAATCTATATTTTATTTTTTTATTTTTATTAGATAAGTTAAGTTAATTTTATGTAGAAATTTATATTTTGATTGAAGGCTTAACGTATATAGATGATGAGGTATATGAGATTTTGGATAAATATTATTTTTTTTTTTAAATTGGTCATCTATTTTTCTGAAGTTAAATAAGGTTAAAATGACTTTTGTAGGTAGAAGTTTATTAGGAGGGAATAAGAATAACAAGTAAAGAAAAGTAATGATTTAAATAAAAAAGAATCATAGAATTTTATTTAATATAATACTTTATAAAAATTTGAAATTGTTGAATAATTTTAAATATTATTTTAAAAGAACATATACGTATTGCATATTTTGATAAGACATGTGGTATGACATTACATCGGAAGGACATAAATAATTATAATCAATAATAGTTATTATATTACAAAGTTATATCAGTTTATACATTAATTGATCTTTGAGTAATATTAATAGTAAATGTAATACATACTAGTACATTATAATCTAAATAGTAGTAAGACTTCAGTGAAGTAGCATTTTAATTAATAAAGTCTGTTTATTTACATATATGCTACATGAATGATATTTCACATAAACCTTATCTTATATTAATTGATAACAAATGATGTTTGTTAAAATTAAAGTCATAAACTTAATTGAATGTTATTGATAGAACATTTCAGAAGTGTGTAAATTATCTATTTATGATTATGGAAATAGTAACAGTGTAAAAATCTTGTAATATCATTTTTTTTCTTATTTTGTTTTATTTTCTTTAGTTCCATTTGTAAATGTAAATAGTGTAAATAAGTTATATGTTAAAGTTGATGTAAATAAATTTGTTAAGTTGTTTTTTTTTAAAAGTGTGTCGAATTCATTATTTTACACCACAGCATTTGACAACAGATAATTTGAATAAACATAATATTTGCACAATATGAATTTATTATTTTATTATTTGAGAAAGAAACACAATATTTTCTTAATATAATTTATAGAAATTGATTGACATTAACATATAATATTACAATGGTCATAAAGTAATTATAATGCACAATATAAGAGTATAATATTATTTATTGCCACAGATTGTTAAATTGTAAGATTTTGGTCTATTTTAAAATTAAGATACTATATGGAAATGAAAGACATGTATATGATTTACTTATTTTCTTGACGATTAATGGTATAGTCAAATAGATAAGATTAAGCTATACACTAAAGATTTTTATTGTTGGTTATTGTTATTAGAATAAGTTAGGTGTATTTAGGTTTGATATTAAATCCCTTATCATTCCTATCTACATGAATTATTATTACTTTAAGATAATTAGAAGAACCTGAGATCATTTAATTATATTTCCTTAACAAAAGACTGAGATTTATTTATCTATTATTATTAAAGATAGTTCATTTATAAAAGTCATAAGAGTGCTGTAGAGTTAGTAATGAGATAATTAGAAGTAATAGTATTCTTATGCCATTGAGACAGTGTCTTGGAAAGACATTGACTCAATGTAAGTCCAATTACCAATTGTAACTTCACTTCACAGTCTCATGATTTTAGTAAGTACTTATTTAATTAGTACATTATATTGAACTATATTAATCTGATAAGTTATAATATTATAAAAATATATTAAAGATAGTTGTACATATTTTAGCTGAGCATAATGATTTAATTGAGCTAGTCTTATTTTAAATTATATCATATATCGAGAAGTGAGGGTACAATATATATATAATTTGTTAAGTATGAAACATCAATGTGTAGAGACTAGTTATAGAGTGAAATGCTTGTGGTTTATAATTTTCCCATGAAGCAAAAGCTCACTAAGAAATATCTGGATGGTGATGATGATTTAGACTGATATTGCATTGGAAAGTCTGATGGAATAGATATTTATCTCATAAATATTTTATCACAATTTCCAGTGGTAGCTAGTTAAATAATATTTTAATAGTATAAAAACAATTTGAAAGTAGGAAAGTATTTAAAAATTTATTATTATTAAACAACAATTAAAAATAAACAACCAAAATCAATTTATAATTTTTATAAATTTTATATACAAACGATCTTTAAATACATTGCATACTAATGTAAATTGACATGCATCAGTCTAGATGATTCTCACTAGAGGGATAAAACTTAATTTATTCACATTTTACAGTGATTGGCTCATTTAGAGCCAATCCTGCCACATAATACAAAGTATATAATATAAAAGTTTGTAGGGATAGATGGACTACTCTATGAAATGTAAATGGAACAAGACTACAACTCCACTTCTGAAGTAAAATAGAAGAAATAAGGTAGACAATAATATTTTTTTTTAAATTAATTGGGACAAAATTTCATAGATATATGGATTTGAATAGTATGGAGTAAACTTACTAACCCTGTGAAATCTCTACCCTACTTTTCATCGATCTTAGTTTCTTAACTTTTCCTACTGAAGGAAAAACTGGAAGGACCACTATTTGAATAAGTATTTGCCTAAACATGTACTATTTGGAATGCAAAATAATACCAGAAAATGTAAGCATTTATTTTTGTTTTCTTTATTTTAATCAAATTATCAGAACTAATCATAACACAAAAGTTATTTAGACTGAAGAGAAAAAAAAAAGATTAAAGTATTTTAATTTTTGCACTGCTATTAATTCAGCATTAAGCTGAAAATTATGTTTGTGTATAAATTGATATTTCAAGAAAATATTCTAAATCATTTTAAAGAAAAGTTTCAAGAAATAATGAAGAAAATAAAATTTCACTTTAAATCATATAAAGTAATTAGTTTGAAAAGAAAAGTGCATAAAGTATCTTTTATTTCATTGGGGAAAGAAATTGTCTGCTATGATATTCTCTGGGAAGCAGTCACCTATATATATATATATATATATATATATATATATATATATATATATATATATATATATATATATATATATATATATATATATATATATATATATATATATATATATTATTATTAATAATTGCTTACTATTAAATCAATTCTGCTTAACATTCTTAAATATGAAATAAATTGCCAATAATAGTGAATAAAGAAATATTGATTTTTTATTATTATACAACATATAAAGTAATAATATTTTAAGTGTTTAAAATTACCCAGATTATTTAAGATTGTGACAATTACTGTGGATGGGAAAAACAAAGTAAACAAAATCCATAAATGATTTAAAAGTTTATTTTCAAAGATCATAATAAACTGATTATAATTGTGCTGCATTTGGAAAAATATATGTTACATATCAATTAAAATCACCTAGTAGATCATATTTATAATTAAATAGATTTTTCTCCGTATAACTTAAAACATCCTAATTTGCTGATAAAGAAGAAGTGAAAGAAGTATTTATTTATTTTATCGTTAGTAAATAACTTGCAACATAATAATATTTTAAACGGTTTTATAATCACCCAGATTATTTAAGAGTATAACAGATCTTTGTGCAGATGAAAAAAAATAGACAAATCAAGAGATATTAATTAAACATATTTGAAGTATATTACATTAGTACACAAACCAATAAAGGATTTCTATTGCCATTGGAGAAGTGTTTGAATTTTGTCTGAAGATGTTAATATTGAACCAGATGACCAAAATATATATTACTTAGGAATGTTTGCTTATCATATCCATTTTCATGTTGTTTTACTTATAAGAATGAATCAAACTTCGATAAAAGTCCAATGGTAGAAAATGTAACGTTTGTTTAGTTTGTTAATTGCTATATATAATATTGTAATGCATTTTTTTTTCTTTCATGTGTTATTCAGGTATTAGGTTTTTTTTTATATATATCAGGGTATAGAATATACTAAGTAATGATGTAGCTGTGTATAAGTTATATACATTTATTATCCATATTTACATCATTTTCACAATGAAGGGAAAGCATAATGTTAAATATTATTTATCTGGTAAGAAAGAGAAATGATTATCTCTTTCACTGCTAAAACAGATGTTAATATTATATTGAGGAGGGGAACAAATAGACCCAAACTGGTCAAAAATATACACATAATGATACCATTGCTCTATTATATAAAATAATTTAATAAGTATTTTTTTTTATTAGTGCTTAATTTGGCTTATGAACGAAAATGTCCACTATAAATACAAAATGTAGTTTAATCATCCTTGTTTACATGTACATGGCTTGCTATAATAAAAGGTATAATTATTATTTTGAAATAATTAATGGTTATTTTACTGATATTGGTGGTTTGTTTATAAAACATTAACAGTTTCTGCAATGTGCAATGGAATATTTGTTTCCACTTAGATTATTAGTGTTGTTTTACCTTGATATTGTTTTGATCAGAATTTGTGATAGATTTTAGGATGAGTTTGGACTACATATAACAGCCTTAGATATAATAATAATTAATATTGTACATGGGATGATGGATAATTCCCCATTGTTGATTAATATGAGAGGATGATATTGTTATGGCTGATTAAGAGTTAGTGCTTAGAGCATTGTTAAGTCTAAAAAGGATGATCCCATGGTCTGAATTCTGTTTTCCAGTGAAGAGGCACTGCCCACACTTTTATATCTATGAAAAGGTATCAGAATTCGCCATATTCTTATACAACTATTATGTTGTTTCTTGATATACAACTACCATGTTGTTTTGTAGAGCCTCCTTTATTTAGATCCCTCAAGAAGTTATATAGTTAATATTTCACTGTGTATGATAAAGTGTAGTGTTTTTTTTAAATCAAATAGCAAGGATAAGATAAAAATCAGATTATGGGACACTAATATAGCTATAGTGTTGTCTAATTGAAATAGTGTCTTTCTGATGTTGTGTAATCTTCATCAGTTTATAAACAGACCAACCAAAACTTACTAGTGTTTGTAGAACTTCTACATAACAGAGCAAGGTATGTACATGGACAATGTGGAGTGGATTTCAACAAGTAGGTATTTACAGATGAATTAGTAAGATTAGTTAATTACTAAATAGTAAAGTTGTGGACATAGTGAATGTTTTAGTGTCATATGTGCATTTAACTTATGATGTTTGTTCCACATCGATGCAATGAAATTTTTTATATAGTAAATTATAATAGATTATTTCTTGTATTGGAATGTGATAATCGCCTTTATCATATTCTAATAACTCAAACAGCTACAGTTTGATATAATAATTTGTAATTTAGAGGGTTTTTTTTACATTTAATAGTTGCGTATATCCAAAGGATATTAATACATTTTGTTTGCAATTTCAATGCTAAGATAGCTCAAATAAGTTTAACTCTCTTAGTCTACCTGATAGAATAATAGGGAAACATATCGAAAATGCTTGTCATACTAGTTGGTCATTACTTACCACATCATTAATTTCCATCCCTAATTTTGTAATGGAGTTATCTTGTTTCATATAATGTGTCTGAAAGAGACTTGTACCTAATGTAAATAAATATTGTTGTGCTAAAAAAATATTTAGCTGTTAGTATTCTTATTGCTAATCAACACATCCACACATTATTATTGTTATTGCTATTGACATATTCTGTGATTATAGGGAAATTTTCATCAATCAATATTGTGTTAAGCCCTATAATTTATGAGTATATCTAGGACATCCTAACTTAATAATTAAACATACTAACCTAAAGAATATTAGTTTAAGTGATATACTAAAAGATTAAAAACCTAATATTGGTTTGATCAGTTCATTTGAATCCACAGATCTATCATTCACTGGTCTTAGTCACATTGTTTCTAATTAATGGAGAAAGAAAGTTGGAAAGCTATTATGTTTAGCTATTGAAAAATTACTCTTACTTATTGGAATTTAAAGTTTAACATAGTTAGGGAATTTATAGAATTTATTTAAAATTATTGAATATGATTTAGTAATCCAATTCAGTATTAAGAGCTATTTTGTGTGTGTTATGCTTGGGTAGTGGTAAAATCCCTCTCACTGACCCAAGTGTATCTTGTATATCACCCTTTAAGCTATGTGAACCCTGAGAAGGATAAGTTATATCAACTTGTGATAGGATTTGAATTTAGGGTAAATTTGTATCCAGTTAATTATTGTAATTAGAGTGGAATTGTGTTACATTCACCATAATATATAAGGTCAACCAAACTTTAAAGTATCTATTACTTTCTTTTGTCTTAAATGTATAGCTGGTTTTGACTTTATGGTGAATATTCTAGTCTTAGTAAGCTTAGAATCTGTATTTTATTTAATTGTCTTATTATCATTTAATTCAATATGAAATTTAGAGTTCTGTACATCATCTTTCATCTTCATCACTCCTCTCATTTGTCATTTCAATCTTTCTTTATTCTCTTTTTCATCCTAATTCATTATCCTAATTCACTCATCACTCATTAGCTCTTATTCCATTCTCATCTTAATCATCCATTAACTCTTACACATCTTCATTCTCAGACTCATTTTATTTTATTATTTAATTATTACTTATTTGTATCATTCATTTAATCATTTACATCCTCATTTACTTATTGCCTAATTTATACTTCTAATTTCATATTCATTCCATCGCTCTAATTATTATTTATTTATTAGTTTGACAAATATGAAGTTTATTTTATATTTTTTGTTTGTTTGCTTGTTTGTGGATTTTGAGGCTATATTGACAAGAAATTATTAATCACCATGTGATCTTCTCTAAGATTATAGTTTCATGCGAGTTTAGCTAATAAAGAAATCATATTTAGTTTATCATTTATTTTAGGCATATATTCTAGATTAGTTGTAGCTAGGAAGGTTACAGAGAAAGATATAGTTTCCAAACGTGTAAATTGGACTAGTTAGATTAGTGGGAAATGATACAGGGGAGATTATAGTGCCTAAAATGTGTGGTATGATTTATTTATGATTACAGCAATGTAGGATATGGTTACAATTGGGATTCTGCTACGCAACATGGTGGCTTGATTGATTGATTGGGGATGATGAAGGTTATATGGGACTATGGCACCCAGATATGTGTAGGCCTGATTGTCCAATGATCAGAGGAGAAGGTTACAATATATATATATATATATATATATATATATATATATATATATATATATATATATATATATATATATATATATATATATATATATATATATATATATATATATATGCTTTATTTTATATGTCAAGGTATCTTACTTTATTATTTGAAGTTGTCTCAAGGAGTTTGTAATAAAATGTGTAGATATTTTTATTACACCCAGGTAAATTTAAATATATTGGTGAAGTGTTTAATTTAAAGTTGCCTATCCTTCTATGATTTTAAGGGCAAACAACCATTATATATGTGTTTGTCAGAAGTTTAATATTTAACAGAAATTGCATTCTTTATTTTCTGAGAGCCTTTTTTGTCATTATTTATCATTTAATTAATAATATATATGGTGTCAGTCTGTCCACTATAATTTCATTCATATTTAATATGCTCATTGTTTATGTGAGTATTCATTATTTTATGCAAATATTTACTATGCTATTTTAATGTGTTTATGGTCATTTTGACTAATACTTTCCTGTGGGTTTTGGATATTGTTTAACATGTAGAGTTTAGTATGAAGTTTAGTGCTGATATAAGTTATTAGTTTTTATTATTAGTGATAAATTTGTATCTGGCAATTGTTAGAATTACTTCTGCTTTATACCTCTAGATTTTGTTAGATATTACACTATTTATTATGTATGTGGGAAGGAAATGCTCTTCTATTATTATATGTATTTGCCATGAGATGACAATGTTTTCCATGTTTTTCAAGATATTTTCATGTATATCTTAGATAGCTAGATCCCATATAGAGAATCATCATATTTGATGCATTTTATCTTTTCCTTAGGTGGTGAGACTGCATCCACACCTACAATTATGCCTGAGAGATAGGCTTGGAAACCACCATTACTATAATCATACTGTCTAGCTCTGAGGAGCTTATTTCAGTAATGATATCTCTCATGTGCTATTTCAAAGATTAAATTGTCCACCATAGAAGGTGTAGACTATTGTATTTATAAAAGTTATGGCAATGATAGCTAGTTGTTGAGGTAGTCATTTCCTTAGATGCATTTAATAATTTTCGGTGCTTTAGTTGATTATAATAATATCCATATTACACTACTGTGCTTTGCCAGTATTATACAAGCAAATCTACAAGATATAATAATTTAATTGCTCAGATTAAAGCATAGCATGTTGGGAATGCACAGACACAATGCTATTTTATATGTGTCATATGAAGAAATTCAACAAGTGGTTTTGTAAAGTTCTTAAAATTTAGCAATTTAATATTATTTGTTGGATATTAAATAAATTAAATACCAGGGTATGTATGACTTCTGATGAATGCTTTTATTTATCATTTAGTTGTTTTAAAAGTAACATAGTGCTAGCCAACAATCAGTTATGATATGATGATGACAGTTATTATCATCATATTAGCCATATAATTTAGAAGCAACAATAGGTTAGATTGAACTTATATTTACTTTTGTTATTATTACTTTATTAACAGTAAGGTATCATAAGTAATTTCCTGATTATAAAATATATGAGGAAATGTTAATCAGCTTATGGTGCAAGCTAGCCAGTCATTATAATTATTGTTTTTCAATTGCATTAAATGTTTGTTTAATGCCTTATTTTTAGCAACTAAATATTCTAATGATTACTCATAATAATTCATGATTCTAAAATTTATTTAGCAATTTGAAAACTAGGCAACCAAGAGGGGAATAGGCTTTGAATAAAGTTGATCTTTAGTTATTTATCTCTCAGATTCAAATGTAAAATTACATCCATTGCCTATGATATTCAAAATGTTATTGTATTAGTGTTCTTCATAAATATTTTTTTAATGTTTAGCTTTTAGTTGTAAATTTATTTAAACATGTAAGTAATATTTACTAAAGCTGCAACCTCAAGAATATGCATGTAAAAATGCTATATTAGGGACCTGGTTAAGACCTGTAGATGTCACTAATATCGCATTTTTACATGCATATTTTTGAGGTTACAGCCTTAGTAAATATTGTTTAGCTTTTAATAAATTTATTTTTTCGTAAATTATTAAAATTTGGTATTTAAGTATTTTTTCTGTATTAAATTTTTTTCTCTGGTTCCACAAATCCACACAGTAAAATAAATATATATATATTTTCAAATCAGATAATTATTGTTATTGTGATCCAAAATCACTTATATTTGATATGAAATGTGATATAAATACTTTTCTTTTCCAATTAAAATTTTCAAATTAATAATTGCTCATTTAAGCATTGCAATGACTGTATCCATCCATAATTTAGACTGCACATTATTTACCAATTATCAGAATTCAAACGTTGTAAATTAAATATTTTAGCTGTGTTGTTTAGGATAAGAGAGGGAAATGAAATGTACCCTTTTCATTCTATTATTTGAATGCCATTCTAGGTAAAAGGCTATACGTATTCTAAATTTTATTATTGTTATTTAGACATTTGTTGATTAAAGTAAGCACTTCTTTAGGTAATCTAAATTATTATTATAATCTTAATATGAAATATTATCTTATTAGAAATTGTATATTCCTAAAGCCTGCTAGGATGCCAGTTATTTGCCTTGCAAAACTGTATCACTGTTTATTTGATAGAATACCAGAGAAAACCTTGAGATCTTTATTTTGCCTTATTTAAAAAAAAAAAACAACAACATATATTTGTTTAATTACTACTTCAGTGATAGCATAAAACGATTCATTATTATTTGTCATATCATTATAATAAAAAAAAAATATTTATTCACTCTACAAGATGTAGATGAAATCAGGTCATATCAATGGATAATATTTAAATGTATAAAAGATTTTCTTAGAAATGAGAGACTATATGAGAATATGTTTTTGAAGGTGCAAATATTTATAGCTCAGAGAATGTGTTTTGTATGAAGGGAGAGATTTACATTGTATTAAAATATTGATTGGCAATGATTGGGATTTTCTCTATTCCCAAATTATATATTTAATTTAGAATAACTTATTTTATCATGGTTAAGTTCATCCCTTATCTTAACTGTATAACTCTGTAGCTAATTCTTTTTTTATATCTAACCAACCACTGAGCTTAACACACATTATAATCCTTATTGTTATCTGTAAGAGTATCAACCCAACACTATTATTGTTTTAAAGATATCTTGTACAGACAGTTATAACTTGCTATCTTCTTATTTGAGATATTTCTATATGTTAGAAATAGTGCCTCAACTTAGGAGCATGACAGATGACATATCACAGATATGATCATTGAACATCATTTTATTTTGTTAGAATATATATATATATATTGTACCCTTTTATTTAGGTTAGAATGGATTATTTGTAATAATTTACTGAAAAATTTTAAATTTTGAAGTTGGGTAAGAGATGATGTATGTTGTGTGTTTATAATCTTTGAATAATTTATTTAAGGCAAGTAAAATAATTGATGTATAGTATTAGGTTGGTGTTTGTAAGAAAACAGTTAACGAAAAATCATTATAAGATTGTATGGTTGGGAGAACTGGCCATAATAAATACTGATTTAATAAGTCTTATAAATAATAATTAGGGTAAATTTTAAAAGTAATGCTTTAAAGTTAAACGAATAGATTTAAAATAATAATTGTATTTAATGGCTATATTTTAACATCATTTGATTAAAAAATAATAATGTGAAAAAAAAGTGTAATTTTTTGGTTTTATAATATTAAAATAATTATTTTAAAATTGTGCTATAATAGTGATTATGTAACATTTTATAAATTAAATTATTATTTTAGTCTTTAAATTATTATTAGCGCCTTATTTAGTTTTGTAAATCACGTGACACACACCTGTGTTTGAAAATAGAATAATATTATCTGTTATAAATGTTAAATTGGATTTTAAAAGTGAATATAATAAATAAAATAAGATTTATGTTTTTTGTTGAAAATAAATACGTTAAGTTCAAAATAAAGGTAGAAATGGTAATAAATATTGAAATGTGATTTTTAAAAATTATTGTAGAGTTTATAGTAAGTGTAAATAAAATGTGAAAATTAAGGAAGAATTGAATAATATAATAAAAATAAATATTTAGTAAATTATTATTAACTTTAACTTTAAACCAATGTTCGTGGTCCCAGATAATTTGAGGCCAGGATTGTTTAATGGACCAATCAAAATTGGAATCAGCTGGAGTATTTAAGAGCTGTTTATATTTTGGCAGACAATTATTGAGCTGTTATCTCATTCTACCGACAAGCTATTATAACATCGTTAGTATTTCAACAATTTCGGTAAAGTATTTAGTAGTGTAATACTCCATTTTATTTAAATTCAATTTTTGTAAAAGTACAGTAGTCTATTATTATAAGCTCATGGGATATAGAAATGTTTTGCTAAAAAATTAAATTATTCCTTACTTTGCCAACCTGCTTTGTTCAATTTGTCATCAACTTAAACATAAAGAAGTCATCACTAAATATAAAAAATTTAATGGAAGTATTCAAATATTATTATCTTATAAAGTATATAATTTTGCCTATGTTGATATGTCATATTGATTTACAACTAAATTTCATAAAAAGAACGTCATGGAAAAAAATATAAAAAACAACAAACATTTTCATTAAAAGATATAAAAGTTAAATGAGATAATATATTTTATGAAGAAAATTTATTTAAAACACAATGGAAAAATACTTTTAAAGGAAAAAAAACTTTTAAATATGACCGAACAATTATTTTAGAACGTGGAGATATTTCTTTCTGAAGAAATATTGGAAATATTTTAAAATTGAATTTTTCCTAGAAAATATAAAATCATTTGCAAGTATGTGACTTATATCATACTTAAAAAAATATTACAAGTCAGTCATTAAGGTATGCTGGACATACAAAAGTATATTTAAATTATTTGGGAAAATAATTTAAGTTATTTGAAAATATTGGGAGAAGTATTGGTTGTATCAGAAGTTATTAAACCTCAGTAAATATGGAAAAGTTACAAGAATTTGGAAAATTATCTTGACGAAGAGTATTTAAAATTAGATATTTACCTAATAATACATGTTAAAGATTTAAAGTTTTGGAGATAAGAAAAATATTAATTATATTAGTGTAAGTCTTATAGAATAAAAGTAAATGTACCGTATTTAACTTGAACTGTCAGTTTGGATTATATATTACAATGTTAAGAAACAGAGAATGCATGATTATTGAGGTCAAAAGTATGTATTAATGTTTTTTTTTACCAGGAGAAAAGATTCTTCCTGTAATGAACTTATTATCAAGAAAAGAACATTTCATTGTAAGAAATTCTAATAAAATTATTGTAAATATGGTTTTAGAATTAATTTTTTACTAACAAAATTATAGTAATATTTATTCATAATATAAATATAGCATAGAAACAGAAAACATTAAATTATTTACTAACTTAGTAATTAAATTTTATTGTAAAAAAAAAAAAAATCTTTAACTTAGTATATTTTAAAGTATGATAATGTGGAATAAACGGTAAAAAAAAATGTTTATTTAGATCGTACTCCAGATGACATCACTAAGTAATTGCCAACCGAAATTACTTATGGTAATAATGTAAATTATTAATAGTTTTAAAATGTGTTTGTTATTTTGTATGGATGGATGTGTATATAAAACACACACCTACACATAATTTATCATTTGTTTAGTTATTTAAGAATATGCATAATTTTAATGATATCATAAAGATATTTAAACACGTAAAAACATAAAAGAAATATAAGTATATGATTCTATTAAAACTGAATTGGATGTTTTGTTGAATAATTTAAAGTGTTAAAAATATGACACTGATTCTGATTGTTTGTGCTAAAGTTTGAGAACTATTAAAGAATGAAATAATCTTGCCTTATTAGTTAGTTAGATTGCTATTCTAAAAATGAATTTATTTGTTATTATAAAAATGAGAAGATGAATTTAGCGATATAAATTGGTGAATTTTAAATGCTAATATCTTAGTATTAGGTTATATAAGACCAGGATAATATTGTATGTAGGGTTTATTTATATGGGAAGAAGAATATACTATATTGATGTTTATACAAGTATAGCTAACATAGCCCTATATATTGTGTATATTCACGGCAGTGTTTATTTTCCATGTGTTAAAGCTTAATGTACCATAGTGCTGAATGAATAGCCTGGACATTATACTTTGTAGAAGAAGTTATTAAACAAATAAGTTATACCTCAGTTCATGTACACTGTGCCCATGATGGTTAGTTGATAAAAGGTTAAGTTGAAGTTATAGTTTACCCCATATGCCTACTAGTTTATGTGTTATTGAAATGTATTGAATTACATTGTAAAAGATGGTTGTTTTAAAATTGGAAATAATAAATGAGTTTGGAAATAGAGAATTGTTAAATTGATAAGATAAGTTATGTTGCTTAGAGTAAAATAAGTGTAAAAAATTATAAGAACATAATTTCATCAGTGAAAGAATCATAAAACTTTTATAGTTAAAAATGATATTTATTTTTTTTAGAAAATAAATAGTTGACAATTTAAAAGAATTTATAATGATATTACTTAATTAGTAAGAATTTTTTAAAAATACATATTTATAATGCATATTTTTATTTATGATTAAATGTAATAAACTGAATCGTGTTGAATGAATGAAAGTAGTCATAAGTTTTACAAAATAATTTTATAACAACACACTAATCCATGATATTTACAGTTTAAAGTAATAATTAGTAAGTGGCTTAGTTTGATGGTATGCTATGAATTATGGTTGTTCACATGAATATTATTGCAGAATGACTATACAGAATAACAAATAATTTTTAAACTAAATAACAGGGATAAGTTCATAGTAAAAGTATTACCTATATTTTTTTATTTAAAACCTATAAATTAATAATATTTAATAACTGTAATAAAAAAGTTATATAATGATACTTTAAAAAATAAGAAATATTTTATTGAAGAGATGTTCTGTATCTTATGTTTTAAGTCATTTGGTTTGTCTTGAAAAAATACCTGAATACGAAATAAATAGAATTCTATCAAAATGTAAATAATGTAAATAATTTTATTGTTAATTTGTTAATAAAATTGTTCAATGTATTTTATAAGTCTTAGTGTTGACTCAATTTCTTCATATCACAATTACATAATCACAGATAATTATAATGAAGACATAATATTTGCACATCATAAATAAAAATTTTATTTAAGAGTTATACTATTTTATTGATATATTTTATTTAAGAAGTTTTACTTATTGTATTACTATGATGGTCATGGAATAATTATCAAAGATTTACATTAAATTATCTTGGTAATGATTGCCACATATTCACAGATTGTAATATCATACTAAATATATTATCTAAGATGCCATATGGATAATAGAAAATTACATTACATTTGATTATGTAATATCTAAGAATAACATTATAAGTAAAAAGATAGGAGAGTGAATTATAGATTAAAGATTAGTATTACTATTTGTTATTATTAATATTATTAAATTGTAGTTAGGAATGATATTATATCCCTTATCATATTTGATTACAAAAGTTATAATTAATTTATCATTATTTTAAGAGAACATGAGATAATTTGAGTTAAATTAGTTTTGAGAAAGATATTTAAATCAATTTGGTAAAGGTAATTTACTTAATTAGTTTTGATTAAAGATGTAAGAGTACTATAAATGTAGTATTTGAGTAATAGGAATAAGGATAGTATTCCTATACCATTAAGGTGATATCTAGTGGGAGATTATCTTAATGTATTCACTCTACCACTTGTAAACTCATTTCATAGTCTCATGATTTGATTAGATTTTCATTTATTTCATTTTATAAACCAGAACTATATTATTATTTATTAAGTAAGTTAATTTAATCATTAATATTCTTAAAAAAAATATAGTTATTGTTAATTTAAATACATTTTAGATAAACATAGTTATTTATCTGAGCTAGATCAAGTGATTATAATTATATATTTCTGGGAAGTGAGGGTACAATATATATATATATATATATATATATATATATATATATATATATATATATATATATAAGACATATTTTGCAGATTCATCATGTTAAAAAAATTTAAATATTAATATACGGACCTTTTGACTTGATCACAAAAGTCATCCACTGGGTGATAAAAGGTAGAAAGAAAGTTGTAAAAGAGACATTTCGACTTGATCACACAAGTCATCCACTGGGTGATAAAAGGTAAAAAGACAGTTGCCCTCCTCTACAATTTTCTTTCTACCATTTATCACCCAGTGGATGACTTGTGTGATCAAGTTGAAAAGTTGGTATATTAATATTTAATTTTTTTAACATCGATGAACCCACAAAATATGTCTTTTATATATGCAACCTGTGAAAGTTTTCATATCAATATAAATATATTGCGATGATCTGTACAAGAAATTACATCATACATTATTATTTCATTCTTGTTTTGGGTTGCTTGGCACATGACCTTTGATTATTACTATGTTATATTATTACAGTCTGTCATCGTTCCATTCTTTTTGTGTTGTGTAGAACATTTAACACAAGGTAAGTGTTGTTATACATATAACCTTGTACTAATTCTTCAGTGATTGATCTTACTTCTAACAATTGGGGTTTGCTTTGCTTCAATACTATACATCTATATAATATTTTATTCATACGTGACTTATTATTCAGCCTCTTAATGCAGTACTGGTATGTTATGCCTATATAAATATTCATATTTATTTTTTCAGATTTCACAAATAGTTTGTTAGCAAAACTTATCAATTTGGACATGTACAAATATTAACCTGACGTAATCTAATACTATCGGCTGCTGAAGTTTGATGTGGGCACGATTTTAAGTTACGATTTTCTATTACAGAGAATATATGTTGTATTATTCACGTGAGATACAAAATAATATAATGGCAATCCCAGTGTATAAAACAATATAATTAAATTTGCATGTTTGTATATATTATATAAATATATAAATTAAATGTGTTTCGAAATAATAACTTTTTATTCATGATATAAAGAGTAAACTATCAAAATACACATTCAATGAATGAAAACAGAGAATTTGAGTCGATAAATAATATGTATATATATTCCCACATTATTTATTTATAATTGAATATAAAACAAAATATTATTAGAAAAAATTATGAAAGAGTCTATAAACCTATTGATTATAGGTTAGTCTATATTTGCATATATTTTTTGCAATGTTATTGCATAAACATTCAAGGAAAATCTATGTTATGATCTTAAAATTTAATTTTGTTTATTCAAAATAAAAAGATGAAGTTAAAACAAAGTTGTTTTTTTAAAATTTGCATAATAAAGCTTGCAAAATATGTTTTTTTTTTTTCTTTAGTGGAATTTAGAATATTTAACATGGTGCACGAACGGGTATTAATAGTTATGATGATATGTTATATATGTAATAATATTATAGATAGTTTTTTGATCAGGTATATAGAAAAAAATCTAATGTCAGTACAATAGAAGTTTATTTCTGCTTACAAATATATTGATATTTATTGCTTTGTATTAATTTTTATAACAACAATCTTATGAAATTTTTTATGTGTATACTCCTCAAACATCACACTGAATTACTGAATATCTTCTGATTTTTTAAATGATGTT
The DNA here is from genome assembly GCA_028023455.1 of Epiperipatus broadwayi. Classification (NCBI taxonomy): domain Eukaryota; kingdom Metazoa; phylum Onychophora; class Udeonychophora; order Euonychophora; family Peripatidae; genus Epiperipatus; species Epiperipatus broadwayi. Next base: position 797,580 of record JAQFVV010012697.1, read on the forward strand.
ATTATGTAAGAATATCTATATTTATTTAAATTTGAAAATAAAGATTGAACAATTTTAGTATATGTGCATATTAATCATCATCATTATCAGTCCACTGCAGGATGAATGCATCTCCAAGTTCAATCCATCTTCTCTGCTTTAGCATCTCTTATCCACATCACCCTTGCACACTTTCTCATTTCATCCAATCATCTTATATAAGGTCTCTTTCTGATCTTTTAGAATCTCTTGAATCCAGTTTAATATTTCAATTGTCCATCTAATAACATCTCTTCTAGTAATATGCCCCACCCAACTTCTATTCAGTCTTTTACTTTTTCCAATTTGGTCAGTAACAACTGTTTGTTCTCTTACCGATATATTATGTTTTCAATCTCTTTTTTTTACTCCCAACATGCAACTCCCATATTTCTTTGAGTGGTCTGAAGTCTCTGTATTTTTTTTCTATTAAGTGTCCAAGTCTCAGATCTATAAGTAAGAAATGGTAAAACACATTTATTAAAAACCGTTCAGACACATAGCCATATTTCCTTTTAGTATCAAGTTATTTCTACCAAAAGCATTCCTACCACATTTAACCCTATGATTAATTTCATCTATTATGCTTCCATCTATATTAATAATCTGACCATGTTATTTGTAGCTGTTAACCTTTTCTAACTCATCATAATCAATCTTTATTTTCATATTTTAAGAAATTCGATTAAACATTACTTTATCTGTTTAACATTTATCTTTAGTCCTACTTTCATCTGATAACTTCTGCAACATTTACTGCAACTCTAAAGCATTATATTCAAAAACAAGAACCTCATCTCCAAAATCTATATGACATGAATAATCTCGATTTACTTTCATTCCATTAGCTTCCCATTTTAATTCACAAAATACTTTTTGCAGCCCTGCTGTAAAAAGTTTTGGAGATATGAAGTCACCCTGTCTTACACCCTTCTCAATGTTGACATTTCCAGAATGATTATGTAATGTGATTGTTGATGTTTCAATTTTATAAATATTTTTTTAAATATGACAATATCCTAGATCTATACCTTAATGATCCAATCCTTTAATCACTGAAGAAAGGTTTATAGAATCACATGCCATTTCATAATCTACAAATCCAAAGCATAATGGCAACTCATATTAATTTGTCTCTTTCTATAACTTCTCTCAATTCCTCAATATAATCTACTATACTAAACCCCACTCTCTAAATCCAGCTTGTTCACTTAGTTGGTGGAAATTCAATGTTCTCTATAGACAAGTTGTAATTAGTTTGGTAATTTTTTTTGTATAAAACTGACAAAAAGCTGATAAGTCTGTAATTTCTAATATTTTCTTTTTCATCATTTTTAAATAGTAATATTAATATTAATACTGCATTCTTCCAATCATCTGATACAACTATATCATTTAGACATTTTGTATATAACTTTGCTATTTCTTTTTTATTTCTTCACCTGCTTCTTTTAATGTATCAATTATAATTCCATCATTACATGGAACCTTTCCTTTTTTCACACATTTAATCGTATATCTCATTTCTTCCTTTAAAATTCTGGGCAATTCCTAAGATGACTTGTTCCTTATTACTATATAATTCTTGATAAAAGTCTTCTACCCATTTCATGATGTCATCTCTCTTTTTCATAATAATTCCATTTTTTTTTCTTATTGCAGATATAAATTTCATACCAATACCAAAAGTGTTGTTTTACACTCTTGAGACTTTGAGACTTTTATTTTTTTATGTGCATATTAAAGTTTTATTATATCTATAAATCATAAAATTTGAAATATGCACATGGTAAACTATTATTTAACTGAAAATATTTTTAAAAATTATATTTCTATAACAGAATATTACAATTTAAAAAAGACATTGTTCCACAAATGAAAAAAATAAGTTACTAATGTTAATATGTTTTGATATATTTTTGTAAAATCACTACAGTTGTTCTGATCCCAAACAATAAACGATTTAATAAAATAATTTATGTATATGTTTATGGAACTAAAGGATGAAAACTGAGTCAATGTTTATGTTACAATGGATGGAAGTATTGATTCTTAATAACTCAACAAATATGCAGTTTCAGAAGAACTTTGTTGATGCATTAACAAAAATGAAAGACCATTTGGCTAGTCATACGTTTTTAAACATAAATAATGACTTCATTACAATGATGACAATAAGAAAACTAAAAAGGCACTCTGATGGTAAATTTTCTTGAATCTGATGTCATCAGTTTTATAGAGACATCGTTTAATGTTAAAAAAAGTTGTCGTTTGAAATGAATGTTTGATAGAAATTATGTTCTAGATATGCTGTATATATCCTAGTGAATTTTACTTTAAAAGGTTTATTTGTTATTACATGAAATAATGGCCATGGAAAATTTTAGTAATTTTTTTGTCTACTATCGTAATATTGTTTGATTTTCTATTTTTATCAAATGATTAGTTTAATGATAGACAACATTTGATTACATATATAGATAAATGATTTTTTTTTTTGGTAAAACCATGTGTTATTTTCTATTATATACCCATATTTCAACGAACTTGCATCCGCCATTGTCATAATAATATTATATAAAATTGTCATTGTATATAATAGAAAGTAACATATGGTTTTACTCAAAAAATCATATATATATATTAAAATGTGACGTTTTTTTTTTTTTTGTTTCATTGTAATCTAATTAAGATTTCACTCAGGTGTAATTATATAACATTCAGTTAAAATTGAAAGTGCATAGTGAAACAACATGACATATACATATAGGAATATTTCATGTGTTAAGATATCCATTTGTATATTATTAATTAAAAAGACCTTTACCTAAACCGTACTCAATCAATGTTAGCAGTTCCAGCTACAAATGAAAGTAAAACAATCAGGCTATTACATTCAAAATAAATTTATATTCAAGAAATAAACAGACACCATATATATATATATTATAACGATCCAAACGAAGTGGGAGATCGCATCACACCGCACCGCACTACCAAAGGGCGCCATCTAGGCATTTGAGCCTAGAAAAATTTATAAAGTAGGCAGATATGCGCTGTTAGGATTCCACTTTATTTACATATTTAGATCGTTAGCCCATTGTCACTAGCTCAGCGGAGACGCAGAGATAAAAATCTATAAATTTTATATCTTAAATATAAAAGAATAAAATAATAAAAGCCACTGCCAGAAATTAACACAGAAAAATATTTATTTACGCACATATAAAATCATTCTAAATTCGAGGAATAAGTTTAACATTTAGATTTTTATCTTAATTTTTAATTTTACATTTAAAATAGCTTGCTATAATGTTTAATATTTTATTTAGAGGGTCGAGTATGAATGGACTACATAGGTCTGCATTTGAAAGGAAAATATTCTTCCCTGATTTAACCTTAGGCAACAAATTTCGCAATCAACTGGCACCAATCCATCTGATACATTCATGTATTCAATGTAGCATGATACGACAACACAAAATACTATATTGTCAGGAATGTACATCTGAACAATAAGTAGAAATAGAGAAGACATTGACTCTCCACCAACAGGAATGTGACATCTATGGGCAAGTAGATCAATAAACTAAAAACTCCATAGGAATGGACTGCGGTCTTCTGCCGACTTACAAACCCATCCATAGGCAAACAGAGGGTGTGTGGCGTATATCTATAATCCTGCCCGTAGCGGATCTTATACTACATCTACTAATTACATAAATATATCCAATCCATTGAACCAATTCAACTACGAAATGAATAACCTAAGATTACCCTCCCTTAATACAACTTTACAAAACTATATAGCCATTCGCGCCCGACTTAATTTTAACATTTATATACGTTCGCACAGATTTATTTAAAAATGTTGGGTATAGATCGATTACACAGATTCCACGGTCAAAAACATTTCAAAATAAACATAAACGATCAAAATACAAAATTATTGATACCGACAATCGCAGAGGGAAACTTATAAGTAATCCAATAGTATTCACCATAAGATACTTGCGTTGTCACCAATAACTTAAAAGACATCCGAATAAATACATTTTAGATACTCAACGTAAGGTATCATTATTTATCGAATGTCTATATTTTTTGATCAAATATGAAAAACAAAATCTAATTAACCGCAAACGAATCCATGCAAGTGTCTATAGACAACTTAAATGTAATGCATTTAATAATTTCTACAATAAAATATTACTACACATAAAAATATTAAAAGGGAAATGATTCTTTTCACAATCGGGAAAGATATAAAATTAACCATTATTAATTTGATTTAAACTTACAAAAAGTCAGATAAGAGTCCATTTTAAATAAGTCGGCTTGTTTATTAATTTGTTCAACTTGACGAAAGTTCTTGATTGATTTTAAGAATTGTTCATTTCCTATAACTTACGGTAGCAGAACTCCCGGTTCCTGGTGTCAATGTCCACGGAGTCTTTAATTGAAAGATCGATCTAATGTTCAGGAGGTGGCATTTGCTGGTTCATGGTATCAGTCATTCCATTTCAGAGATAAGTGAGAGAGAATGATAAAGCGCGTCTTTATCGCTCGTCTCACCCAACCAAGTTGAAAAAGCTCTTCAACTCAATATTTTTTTTTTATATCATCCACAAGGATTCACTGAACAAAACGTCACTAATCTGTTTTTTCGTTATGGTTCGGGCCAAGGCTTAGTGCTTCCATTTGTCAAGCTAAAATCTCTTTCTTCTCTTATCTAACTTTCCATCTGACTTTTTAATTAAACAGCTTTTAGATAATTAATAAACAATCATTTCCTTTTATAGATTACAGGAATTAATTAATACCTGTTTTTATTTTAACTTACGTTATTTTTTTTATTAAAATATTTTTATATTTCAATCTTGTATTTTTTTATTTAAAAAAAATACATTCAAATACTTTTTTTTTTTTTTGTTTATGAAAAAAAAAAATTTTTTAAAGTTTAACATCTGTGCAAAGGTATACACGTTTAACAATGTTTTAATTTTAGCGTTTAGTTTTTTACTTTTATTTGCGAACTTTTAAGTTTTTATTTTAAATTAATGCAATGACATATTTATATATCCTTACAATATATATATATATATATATATACACTATATATATATATATATATATATATATATATATATATATATTGAAGCAGAATCTGAGATTCAGATTGTGCTTCACAGCCCACCTCAAATCTTCCACTACCAAGCCAAATTCAAACCTATTTTTGTGTTTATATATTCCACTCACTAACACATTTTCTGTTTGTTTGTTCCCTTTCTTGATTATCATTAACTAAATAATTCTTAACGAAGATATATGCATAGATATCTGAATTTAAACACACACACACAAATAAATATAGTATTTAAAAGGATAATACATATACGCAATAGATAACAATAGATAACGGAGGATTAATTGTGACAAACTTATAATATCAAAATATATTATATTTTCTGTATTTTTTTTATTTATTAAAGTTATAGTAAATATTTAGTAATTGTGGTTCAGATGTATATAGATATTGTAGAGACAAACTTACTGAGCAAATATTTACTAGATAAAAGTTTTTTATATGTCAATCTATAAAATTTTGCCTTTTAAATTATTTTTGCTATTAAACTCTACTTTTCTTTTTAAATCCAAGATGGAAGATGCGATTGTAATTAGTCAAAATTAATGAAAGGTGAGAAATTAATCTTGTTTTATCCTTTAAAATAACATTAATTAAAAGTTTCTCTAAAATCAAAATTAGAAACTAAACTAATTGATTTACTTTTGTCATGAACATTTTTTTTATCAAATTAATTTCGGTTTGAATACATGTTATCTAACAATGGCATCTTCCAGCACAATAGGTAAAGCTTATGTAGAAATTCTATTGAAAATTAGATTAGAGAATGATTAGCAGTGACCAATCAAGAAAGCATTCCACAAATACCAGGGCATAGTATAAAATGGGCTAATTTTGACAAGGAGGAGAACAAAAACAGTCAATGAAAGGAGTTGCCAAATAAATCCATGTTCATTTAATTTCAATGTGTCATGAGTAAATCCACTTCATCTTTCTTGCCATTCAAGATGGCCTTCCATAAAATCTGTGCCCAGGATCCTGATACTCATAAACTGTAATTATATGCCTGTTTGTTGAATAATAAACTTACTACCTGCCTGAATAACTATGCTCATCAAACTAGATCTAGTTCTCTCAGGGAAATCTGAATATCACCAAAAGAACAGCCAAGTTTGTACAGAGGTAATAATTTCAAGTGCTGCTAGACTCTTAAATTTACCTTAAATAATTTCAAATCTTACCTATCTGTTTCTTTAAACACTTTGTAAAGACATTCTTGTAAAATTTAATATTATTTATGAATTAATCAATTTTTAAATTCTTACCTTGTTAGTCAAATATACTTTGTTCTTTCTATATAACTTAGCAGTAATCTCTTTTACATTAAACCCCTCCTGAACAATAATTATTTTTTAATTTCACATCTATGCAGCAATATTTTTATTTTGATTATTATATTTTATACTTTCATATACTAAACTATATGTCAATAATTTTCCCGATAATCACAAATCTCTCCACTATCTCTTTTAAAACCGCTTCCTTACTTTTCATAGGGTGATTAATTTAGTTTTTAATAATAATAATAATAATAATAATAATAATAATAATAATAATAATAATAATAATAATAATAATAATAATAATAATAATAATAATAATAATAATAATAATAATAATAATAATAATAATAATAATAATAATAATAATAATAATAATAATAAGAGAATATGTAGTATATAAAATCATTTAAAAATAGTTATATAAAGCTTAAAATATTGTTTCATATGGTTGTAAAAGCTGGCCATATTAAATAACACAGCTGTAAATAATTAAAAGTATATGTAATAAATTCGATTTTAATAGTTTAAAACTTATAGTTAATAAATACAGTGTTTAAATTTATAATCATATTTAATAAACAAAAATTAATATGGTATATTTTTAAAATAAACTTTGTGATGGTGAAAATTATATCTAATTCTATATTTTCTAAATTGTTCTTCCAAATTTTTTTATAATTATATTATATAATAAGTGTATCAATTTTATTAATCTAGACAGAAAAAATAGATAGAAAAACATCTGTCAAAGTTGTAATCACGTGGTTTTTTAATGTATACTATTACACACATGCTTGTTTGAAATAATGACAAAGTTTAAAATATTTTCAGTTATATTATAGAATTGGATAGAATTATTGCCTATCATAAAAGCAAATAATAATAAATATTAAGTTAACTATCATATGTAATGTTTAAATAGTTTTAATAAAATAATAATTTATTTAAAAGTAATATTTTAAGTAATGTTTTGGGTTCGTTACGTCATCATTTTATTTTTCAAATATAATTCTACTATAAAGTGAAAATCTGTAAATTTGTTTTCAAGCGGGGTAAGAATTGACCAATAAGAAATAAGTATTCTTGCAGATGAGAAATATCATTGTAACTAAGATAGAGTGGGATAATAAAAAATGTATTGAAACCGGAGAGAGGTAAATTATAACTATCAAAAGATAGTGTTTTAAAAAAATCTTTTATTTTAGTCAATTTTTTAGTACTTTCTTATAACTTTATCTGCAAAAAACTAATTGATAATTTTAAAAATATATTTTTTTGCAAAAGAGAGTATAAACTAAAAAATATTTTAATAATTTTGTTTAATATGATTTTCTAATTTTTAAAGTACTTACCAGTCATATTTTATCTAAAAGTTTAACCTAAATTACGCAATAAAAAATGGATATACTACAAAATAAAATGGATAGAAATTGTCATACAGTAAAAATATTTGAAATATTTATTGATACAGCTTTATTAATATTTAACAGAAGAACTGTTCTGGTACATAAAAAACACAGCACGTACATCATACGGAGTCTAATGAAAAAATTGGAGACGCATTATTATGCAAAAGTTTATTCAAGATTTATTTTTAAATGGTAATAAGATGATTATATATTGCATGAATTATTTTATATAATATGAAATTCAAATGAGTAAAATGTTATATCCTTTCTAAAGGTAACATTTTATAAAATATTTTCGAGTGCAGAACTGAATAAAGAACCCAGAAAAATATGTTACAGAAGCATTTTGTATTAAAATATCCGTTCTTCGAATTATTTAAAATGTACTTGGAAAAAATTTGTTCAAAAGTATTTGAAGTTTTTATTTTAAAAGAGATGTATAAAAATACCAAGTGAAAGTTTCAATGTATCAAGAAGAAAACAGAGATAAAAGTGAATACATAGATGAATGAAAAATGGATCCATGGAAATATAAATGGTACTTAAAAGTTTATCAAATATTTTAAAATTAAATTAGATGGATTGATGCATCAGATACACAGAGAATATTGGTAGAGAAAATTAAGAAGCTTCAAGGGATTATTTAATCATTATCGTCTTAAATTAAAACCAAGGATTATTTTCTAAATTTTACTAAATGGGTTAATAATTATTTTGTTTTAAACTTTAACGTGCTTGGAGAACAATTTTAAAAACTCTAGAGAAAATAATAAGCATTTTGGACTTATCAGAACTATTGTCAAGAAAATATGTAACTATAGTTTTGATTTTTTTTTTATTTTGTTAACCTAATTTAAATCTAAAATTTTATATAGGGTTGGGAAAAACATAAAACATTAATTAATTAATATTAAAATTTTATAATATAACAATCTAATAATTTAGCTAAAAATATTTTAATATAAAGTGTATGGGTGTGAATTTTTTATATTTGCAATGCTCAAGTGGACAAAGGAAGCCTACTGAACACGATGACTAGATAAAGGTTATTGGTAATAATAATAACTATTAATAATTTTATAATGTATATTTTTGTTTTCTTTAGATCATCCATAAATTGGAAGAATGAAGTGTAAAAGTTTTTTAAATTATATGTAACACATTTTTATACAACATTTTAAAAAACATTATGAGATAGGATAGATTTGGAAATATGTATACGACAATTTTTTTATTTTATTTTTTATTAGTAATATAATCCAACATAACAAATAATTATGTGATTCTTTTAAAATTTTATGATATGGGATATTCAAATATTGTCTAAGTAAATCGTATGTGATTAAACGTACAGAGCAATGAAGTAAGCAGATTTTTCTTATGGGATAGTAAGATTGCTGAACTATTAATGAATTTTATTTATTGTTTTGTAAATGCAGATAGTCATTTATCGATGTAAGATGTAGAAAAATCTTGAGAAATAATATTGAGATAGTAGCTTGGAAGTACTATAGTTAGCAGGAAACCAAGATGATGTATTTTTAAAATAGGATATGATAAGGAATGGGAATAATATTTAGTCTTTCTATGTGGTTATCAGCATAGTTAACATAGCCCTATGACTGATACACATTTTATTTGGACAGTGTTTATATTTCTTTAAATATTTGATGTTTTAATAAAGCTGAAGAAATAGCTTTAACATCGCCCCTGTACTAGAGGATATTAGGCAGATAGATGTCCTACCTCTTCGCACGGTGCCATGATATTGAGATATGTTAAGAATAATACTCTACCTTTCTTCCTTAATCCTATGCATCTATTTTCACTATCTTTATTTCATGTAACTGCATAGTTTAGTAAGATATTTTAAAAGAAATGATAAATAATTTAGAACTTATGTTATGCTATCGTTTTTGGATAAGATTAGTTTATTTGCTTATAAGGAGCAGAATGTTATAGCTTAAAATTGAAGATTCAAAGTATCCTAGGGAAGGAAAAGAATCATAAAATATATTTTGAATTTTATTTTGGAAATGAAATATAATTTTTTTTTAAAATAAGGTATGTTAACAAAGATATTTTTTAAAGTGATAATAATTTTAAAATGCTTTAGTATTATTTTTTTTTAAGAGAAAATAAGTATTGCATATTTATTTTTTAAAATACAATAGTACAAAGTAGATTATGTAAACAATATGCATAGTATATTTTTGTTTATTAATTAACATAAATCTATTAATGATTAAACTTATATCATAGTAAAGTAAGGCTTAAAAAAGAATGTATTATGATTAGTAAACATTGTGTGATAAATACTAAAATCTAGTATTGAATTCTGGATAATAGTTTGTGTAACATCTTTGACTTTGCAAGATGAATTTTTTTTAATATTTTGAGAAATCCATACTCATTATAAAATTTTATTTTCTATGGAATGTTTCTAAGTATGAATTTTTAAAAATAGGATATTTTAACAATATTAGAGATAAAATGTAGTTGCTAATAAAGTAGATAAATTTATTTGTAATAAGTTAACCATGATGAGAAACCAAATAATAACATTTTTTTTTTTAATTTTGTCCTAAATCTAAATAAAATATAATTGAAATATAAATTATTTTTTTATAACCAGGTAGATCAAACTGTAAAATAAAAAGGGTTAAGGATATCCACTGTAAATAATGTAAATAAATTGTTTAGTTATTTATTGTTAGTAATAAACTTTGTTAAATTTTGTTAGTTAAAAAATTTTGTGTCAGCGTTATTTATTTTTCCACATTGCTGCATGAAAACATGATATATGCATAATATATAATTTTGCACAAAAGGTAAACAGAGAATTATTTAAGAATTTAAATATTTTGTTGGTATTCATTATAATTAGATAATTTTAAGCTTACATTATTTATTGGTCATAAATCAGTTATCACAATATTATGTTAAATTATATGCTATCAGTTGCCACACTTATTTTGTTTGTCAGATTATTAAAATGCTGCCACATATTTATTATATCATTACATGAAGAATATTATTATTGTTATTTATTATTATTAGTTTAAGTGTAGTAGATTATGACATAAAATCCCTGCTCATATTTTACTACCATAATTTTATTAACTTAGAGTAAACTTTATGAACCTGAGATTATTTTATTGAGCTAGATTATTATTAAATAGAAGATTAAAATTTAATTATTAATTTAGTCTTAGTGAGTAGAATTTATTAAAGTCGTAAGAATACTATGAGTTTGTTATTTGAAATAGTAATAAAAGAGGGGATATTGTTCTTATGCCATTGAGGTAGTATCCTGTAGGATATTGGATCAATGTAATCTATCTTGTCACCTGTATTTTCACTTCAAGTCTCATGAAAATATTAGATATTTATTTAATATATTTTTTATAAATCGAACCTTATCGAATTTTAAAAATGAGCTAGTGAAATATTTTAATTTTAGTACTGAATATTTTAGTTATTAATTATTAACTGAGATAGAACCTATTTTTATTTTATACCATATATTATCTGGAAGTGAAGATGCGGAATTACAAGGCCAGAATATATATATATATATATATATATATATATATATCTGGCCTTGTATATATATATATATATATATATATATATATATATATATGTGTGTGTAAACTATTTATATAAGCACTTAAAACCAAAGATTTGTATTAGTTATATATTGTGGGAAGCTTTATGCATAATTTAAAGTAATAAAAGGGAGGGAGGAATCCTCTAGTTCTATGAGCTATTATATTAGCTTTAATTTTACTTATCCCATATCCATGTAGTAAATCAAATCATACTGGTATGCTGGGTCTGATAATTCTTTATTTCTTAGTTTTACATTTGTATATTTATATTAATTCCAGCGTTATGTGTATACTGGCTTTTATGTTTATATATATTTGTGCTTCTATTCCTGGGCATATCAGAAAACATGAATCACGTCTATTTTTACTTCCAATTCCAAGGACAAGATTTGTAAACCCCTTGAAATCTTCGGTGCTAGATATTATTGCATAGGGTCTGCTCTGGAAAAACTCCAGTCTATGGCAATTCAATAAACCACATTCTTCATTTTGTCATGTGACCCTGCCAACATTTGCAGTGAGTCACCTTCTTTAGCCATAAACTGAAGCACCTTCTTAGATCTTAGAATGGGTCTCTTCATTGCCATCATGCATGTACTGCTCTGCCATATTTCATTCTCATCAAAACCTATCAATACTCCCAAATCATACTGTTATGGTTATGCTAAATGGATTGTCATTTTTATATTTTCTTTCATACTTTCATATACGGTATTTCTGCCACAATTATTGTTTCATAAATTAGCGTCCCACATACATTTTTATTTCGCAAATGCGAATTTAATTTTATTAATTAAATATAATTACCGTTGTCATCAAACTCAATAATCTTATGTATTGGTTTGAATGCTGTGTTTGTATTAGTGGTGGATTTAAAGAACTTTGAATAACTGTAATCCAGCACTATTAAAAATCAGGTATACCTTGTAATCTGCTAATTATTGTCATATAAATAGCTGCATTAGAACAAAGCCATAAATGATTTGTTATTTGTAAGAGAGGTTAATGTCATCTAAGGGAGATAAATACCCATTTTTATTTGAATTTTGACACAAATAATGTAAGCAATTATCTATATATATTATAATGAGATTGCCATTTTCCATATGTATTTTATGCATATATGTAGTCTTGTACGATTGCGTGTATGTATATATAACGATACACGTATGTGCGTAATGGTTTAAAAGAATATTTATTCTTAAATTATTCCATTTTATTGCCCCAGCATATCTATGAGAATCAATTTATGACCTCAAGTGCCAATCCCATATTTCTATAAAAATTATGCTGGGAGAACTGGAATACCAATATGGAAATGCCCCTGGACTAGCTCTGCTCAGGGCTGGTGGTAAAATTTACTGGCAGTAGATCTAACTCTCTCTATTTTTTTATTTAAAAAAAAAACTCATAACATAAAAACAAAACAAAAAAAAACGTTCATTTTATATACATTTATTAGCTATGATATTTACGTATGTATAAAAAAAAAATATTATTTACTTAAGTTAAATCAGTGTCTTTTTTAAATCAAAGATTCATATCAGTTTTCTTTTTTCTTTGTTTGCTCCTTTCTCTTTTTGCCAAAACTCCCACACACACAAATATGCTATGATATATATTTTGCACCGAAGATTTAATTGGACTAATTTATACACTAATAAATTCCATAGTAAATAGTTTGACCTCTCCAGGCAAAGAAAATAAATTTTAAGTTCACAATTGTGTCAAATAAGTAGTTTTCTCAAATTCGTGGAGTAAGCTTACTAAAAGTGACATATATAGATGTAATTAGAAAGAAAATACCTGTTTTCTCCGGGGAATTGATCGAATCCTCTTGGTGAAAATGGAATCTCCGGTCCTTTGTCGGTGAACGAACTTTGTTTTTTTGTTTTTTTTTTGAAGTTCGGGTTCCATGGCTAAAGTCTATTTATTTATTTTCTTTCTCTTCTGGTGATTCAATATTGTTGCTTATTGAGGCAAATTCTCCGGGCTTGACATCCTTCTCAGCTATCGACAGCAGCTATACATTCGGGGGCAAAGGATTCGGACTCTCTGCACGTTGAAGCCTTTACCCCAGCCTGACCATATTTTATCAAAATGTATATCACGTTGACTGTCTGCTTTCTTCTATCTCCAAACTTATACTCCTAATTAATTTAATTTTTCTTTAATTATCAAACTTATATTTCTTTTCACTCCTTTTTTTAATTATATTTCCATTCACATTCCATATGCCTTTGTTAAAATGCACCACAAAAGCTTTTTACACCTATTTCTTTCCAATTAATATTTAATTAGTATTAGACATTCCATGATTTTTATAATAATTACTTCCATTGTTCTGCAAAATTAGTCTTCCATCTTGATATTTAAAGTTCTTTTGTTGACTTAATATGTATATATTTAAAAGTTTATCAAACAAAATATTTTTTATTTTTATTTTGTGAATTTTTCATTTTTAATGGTTCAAAAATGCACTCACACATATACATAGCGATGTGTATAGCTGGGTTTGGCAAAAGAGAGAAAAAAAATCAGAGCAAGTGTATAACCCCCCATACCTCTTCTATGAGTTCTTTTTAATTAAAATAATTAATTCAATTCTGTACAAGCACGCAAATGACCGTTGATTGTACATCAAACTGTAAATATTAATTTTGTTAGTAAAATAATATATATTATTAATAATACGTTAGCAATAAGATATATATTTTTTTAAATAATGTGTTAAGTATATGAATACGTATTTGTCTAATTATCGCAACAGGGTTTGATTATACCTGCCCTGTTGCAATATATATGGGTCAGTCTAATAGATGAATAAATGTCAGAATTAAAGAACATAGAAATGCTTTTAATTAAAAAATAAGCACATCAGTTTTTTGACTTCCTATTTTTTTTAGAAATTGGTCACAAACCCACCTTTAGCAATATAAAAATAGTTGCTAATTTGGAAATATATGCTTTAAAAACCATGAGATAGTCAATTGAAATATTAAAGAGAACTACTGGTTTAAATAGGGCTGATGAAGCATAACATATTCCAGTTATGTGGAAACATCTCATTTTATCTAATATTAAATTAAAATTAATAGGAGAAAAAACTGAGGGAAATAAACATTTTGATAAGACAAATATTGTGAATGCTGAACTACTTCAAGTAGAATCTCATTTCTCATCTCACATAATGTCACATTATTGTTTGAGATCTATCAATTTTTCTTTCAAAAGTTAACCTTGATAATGGCAGTTGCTAGTCCATCGAAATATCGGATTGTAATGCAAAATAATACATGGTTTATTTCCAAAAATAACAATTTAACTGCATCATACATCTGTGAAAACCATATATATATATATAATAGTACAATACCCATTACAGAAAATATTATATATAAAAACATAAATAATTAACAGTATATAGAATATTGTAATTTAAATTCTTTTGAAGCACTTTCGATTATGTAGTAATCCTCATTAGCTTTAACTGAATTTCCAATTTTTTTAAACTTAATGTTCATCTATTTCCATAAGCTGTGTATGGCCATATTTGCAGCTTGCCTATTAATAACATTATCCTTATATTTATTGATCAAAATGGCCTCTTTAATTTTCCTACTTTTATGATGCCTTTCTTCCATTAATATTTTTATTTCATTACTATTAAATGTAAAGCTATAATTACAAGTGTTTTCATGCTCAAAGAATACTGAAGCTCTACCAAATTGACTACTTACATTATTTTTAATTTGATTATATAATAATTGATGCTCCTGCAATCTTTTTTACACAGAACATCTCGATTCACCGATATATTATTTTTGACATCCACATAAAATCTGATAAATTATATTATTTCTTTGCAACTTAGGAATTATATTCTTAGAATTATTAATAAATCAATTAACATTCAGAGCAATACAAAATGAAATATTATACTTTTTTTTAAATATATTCTTTATTAATTTAGATTGCATGTTATTTATAAATGGAATAGATATCCATTTTTTATTATTTAAGATAACATTACAAACCATCTTCTTACTACTAAATGCATTTAATGTACACACAATTTTGTTTTTATCATAACCAACCTTTAACAGTTCATTAGCAAAGAGTTCAATATTTAAGAGTGAAAAATTTTAAATATTGAACTGTTTGCTAATCAACTTTTAAAGGTTGGTCATAATAAAAACCAAATCTTGCATCCAATAAATTAATTTAATAATAAAAATAAAATTTGCAATGTTACTTTAGATAATAGAAAAATGGATATCTATGTAATTTATAAATAATATGCAATCTAAGTTAATTAAGAATATATTTAAAGAAAAGTATAATATTTCATTTTGTGTTCCTCCAAAAGTTAGTCGATTGATTAATAATTCTAAGAATACAATTCCTAAGTTAAAAAAATTAATATAATTGATCAGATTTCATGGGGATGTCAAAAATTATATATCAGTGAATTGAGATGTTCTGTGGAAAAAAGATTGAAGGATCATCAATTATCATATAATCGAATTAAAAATAATATAAATAGTCAATTTAATACAGTTTCAGTATTCTTTGACCATGAAAAACTTGTAATTATATGTTTACATTTAATAGTAATGAAATAAAAATATTAATGGAAGAAAGGAATCACAAAAAAAGGAAAATTAAAGAAGTAATTTTGATTGATAAATATAAGGATGATGTTATTAATAGGCAAGTTGCAAATATGGTTATACACAGCTTATGGAAATATATGTAGTGTTAAGTTTAAAAAAAATTGAATTTAAAATAATGCTGAGGAGGATTACTACGTAATCGTAAGCACTTCAAAAGAATTTAAAGTACATCATTGTCTGTATGTTAATTATTTATGTTTATATATATATATATATATATATATAAACATAAATAATTAACATACATATATATATATATATATATGTGCTCGTTACAATATATAATGACATATTAATCAAATAATAATATTAAATCAAAAACTAATAATTAATCAAAAACTAATAAATAAGTTTTTTAATTATATCCTTTAATATTTTGGCCAACACTATATATTTCTTGATCTTTAGATAACTAATAGTATGATGACATTTTCTTTCATTGTGTTAAAGGATTGTTAGTTGTTCATGAACCACAAAGCTTTGGATTACTTATATTATGTCATTCAGTTATTGCAGATTTCGGATAAAAAATCGTTTTAATCTTTTATCATTTAATAGATTTGTGACTTCAGTTATTAAAATAATTTTTTTATTTATAGTTTTTAATCAAACAATGTGTTTTTAAAATATGTTATAAAATTTTAATCATAAAATTGTCCATATCTAATAATTTAAAGCATAAAAATTATGATTTGATGAATTATCAAGATTGTTCTAGATAAAGTACCTTTTTTATTTTCTTCTTTTTAAAAATTTATATCAAAAATTTGCTATAAATCATAATATTAATGGTTTTTTTTATCACCAGCATAGCTTTCTTTTATTTGGAGCCTAAATATTATTTATTTTTGAGAAAGCATGAAGAAATGTCACATATTCAATGTTTGTAATTATTCTCTTTTTCCAACTATATTTTCAAAATGGTGATATGATTTATAATTTTTCTTTTATTAATTTCTTTTAATAAATTATACATATTTAAATATATATATAAATAAACATGTGGAACTCATACACACATTATTTTTTTTTAATAAATTGCTAAAAGATGTACTAGAACACATAATTTTAATCACTAAGTTTTGCCGTTATATCTACCTTACCATTTTAATGTAAAGTTAATTTAATCATAAAAAGAAGATTAAGTTTATTATAGATTATTAAATGTATTTTTATTTCTAAAATATTAAAAGAAATTTGCAATTAAATAATATTTAAATTTGGATATGATGGGAAAAAAATGTTTTTTTTTTTTTTTTTTTTTTGTAAGAATATAAATGGAATAAGAAATAAAAAAAATCGTTTTGAAATGTGCTATTTATTTATATTTCAAGTGTTGAGTTTTTAAATATTGAAAATCTTTACTTAAACAAAAAAAAAATATTTGGTTGAAACATAAAGTTAGAATTGAGAGAGAAAAAAAAACTCCTGGTGATGGAAATTCTTTCTTGATTTTAAAAACTTAGAAAAGATCAAATTATATATAGATTTTTACACCATCTGATGTAATAAATAAAATACATATTTTATGGTTTTTTTTTTACTTTCCATTTTGACATGATATATATTGTAATATATAAGGCACTGGTGAATACCAATAATTTAAACAAAAAATATCCAAACATATAAACAAACAACACAAACTGACCGTCTATCAGTTTGGATAATATATTGTCTGAAACATAATAATAATAATAATAATAATAATAATAATAATAATAATAATAATAATAATAATAATAATAATAATAATAATAATAATAACAACAACAACAACAACAATAATAATAATAATAATAATAATAATAATAATAATAATAATAATAATAATAATAATAATAATAATAATAATAATAACAACAACAACAACAACAACAATAATAATAATAATAATAATAATAATAATTCAATTCAATGTTTATTAACATGCAAACATACAGTACAACAAAGACCAAAAAGTTTACATTTGATTGCTATTACTTGACAAATGAAAAATATCAATGTTGTTAAAATATATATTATAAAAATCAGGCAATCTAACTAATGTAAATTTTTTTAAACAGTCTGAATGAAAATGGGTATATAAAATAGATCATTATTTTACTATTAAGCTTGGGGATCCTATATTGTATCTTTGTCTCCAACTCAGAAACATCTAGTTCCCCTTTCACTATCTTTTGCAATATTATCATATGACTAACAAGTCTATGATTCAACAATTTATTACTTGAATTTTTTGATTTCTTTTTAAGCAATATTATGTTTTGAAATTTATGTTCAATACTTTGAATCATATTAATATGTGAAATTGTCTGTGAATTCCATATAACAGTTTTATAATGAAGTAATGGAATCACTAACATTGTAAATAACAACAATATAATATTTAAATCAAAATTATTACTTATCCTCAAAATAGGACCTAATATTTTATGTGCCTTTGCTATGAAACACGCTCTGTAAATGACCCATTAGCAGAAAAAAATATTCCCAAATCTTTATGACTAATATCTCAGGAAATATGCTTATTATTTAATATACAATTCTAGACACTTTTACCAGATTTCCTAGTAAATGTTACATATTTTACATTTGCTAGCATTTATAATCATACCATTTTTAATACACCATCGATATAAAATTCTAATATATATTTGATCTTATGAACTATAAATCATTTTAAATATTCTAATATCATCAGCATAGCAAAGAATATTCTAATATCATCAGCATAGCAAAGAATATTTATACTATTTATAAAGCAATGCAAATCTGAAGTAATTATTGCAAATAAATAAGGACTTAATACATTACTTTGTGGCACTCCACAAATAAGATAAATACAATTTGACCATTCATTATTGAACAAAATATAATGAGGCCTATTCAATAAATAAGATTTAAAAAGTTCATTCACATTTTTTAATAATCCATATGCAGCTAACTTTAATAACAAATCGCAATGACTTACTCCATCTAAGGCTTTACTTAAATCCATATATATATATATATATATATATATATATATATATATATATATATATATATATATATATATATATATATATATATATATATATATATATATATATATATATATATATATATATAACATCTAATTGTTTTTGCTGATCAAAATTTTGTGCTATTATATCATTTACTGTAATTAAATTGGTATTTATTTATTTTCCTTGTATAAATCCATGCTGATAATTAGGAAGCCATTTATAAAGATTATTAGATAAATGCTAAAGGAGCCATTTATCAAAGATTTTGGCTGTAATACAAAGTAGGGATATAGATCTATATTTATCAATATTCCTTTTAGAAACCCTCTTGTGTATTGGTACCACTTTTGTTTCTTTCCATAAAGAAGGATAAGTATTAGACTGCAGAAATAAATCAAATAAATGTTACAATACAAGCGTCAATAATTGTCCACAACCCTTGTAAATAAATGATGGTAAATAATCTATCCCTACACTTCTTTTATTTCTAAATTGTGCAATAGATGAAAGATTGACTCTATAGATATATGTTTAAAATTTAAAGTTGCATTATTAACATTAATTAATGTTTCGTAACTAAAATTATCATTACTATTACTATAAGTACTATCTGCCACATTTAAATTGAATAAAGATGAGAAGACATTTGCCATTGTTCCTATATTTTCATTTTGTAATATATTTCTTTTTCATATAAGGAATTTAATACATCCCCAAAAATATTTTTGATTCCATACCAAATTACTTTCAGTACTTTTTAAATAATCCTGAAAATGCTTTTTTTTTAATTATCTCTGTAAATGACCTATATATCCTAAAATTATGTCAGTCAAATAAAAAGCCAGTAATTTTAAAATCTTTATAAAATTTTAGTTCGCACTTAATTCTTTTAATAAGAACCATAGAAAATCAAACTGGATATTTAGTATGAACTTTCACCCTAGGTATAAATTTATTTATATGTTCTGTAAACCTGTTATGAAAATTAACAGAAGTATCTTCCACAGTATAGCAATTAAACACCCATGCACAATTATCATGCTGTAATGTTTTATACAAACCCAAATGATTACTTTTGGAATAGCACCTTTCAAAATTATAAATGTTTTTTTTTTTTTTTTTACATTTCTATATTGAAATATGCAATCCACATCCAAAGATGGATGAAAAACATCTTATTTAACAAGAGGCTGATTAGACTTAGTGCATTTAAGTTAGATGAAAAATTATTAAAAACTAAATGTAATGTAATCCCATAATTATTACAGATTTTATTACTTTGTGTAAGATTCAGCATATTAACAGCAGATAGTAACCTTAATGACTTAGAATCAAGATGAGTATGTTTATTATTTATAAACTTAGGAATGTTAATGTTACCTATCATTATAATTGATCCTGTAAATGTCACAAGCAATATTTCAACAATATTAAAATAATCATGAAACTGCAAAATACATAATTTGGTTGTAAATAAACATTACTAATAATAAAAATTTTATATTCTAAATTAATATATATCCAAATGCATTCAATTTCTATATGTAAATCTAATACCATGCACTCAAAATGAGATTTAACAGCAATAAGAACACCACCTCCTCCACTAGCCATTTTTATATTTTGATCATACCTAAAAACTTTGTATCGATTATCAACTGACAATCAAAAATATATTCAATAAGTCATGTTTATGTAATGAAAATTTAATCATAATTCATTAATAAAAGTGCTTCAAAAAATTCCTGAAGTTTTGTCCACAAACTTCTTGAATTTCGATAACAATTGAGCATATTATTTTAATTCGTTATTTTTGAGTTATTGATGTACTACCATTTAAAACACTATTATTTGACTCATTCACATTAACATTTATATCTTTATTTAACTTCCCAAAGAAAGGCAATATAACATCATGTTCTGGCCACATATTCTCATCATTCATTTTACTACTATATAAAATGAAGCATATTTTGAATTAATACTTAAAAATTTGTGATATTATAATAATAATAATAATAATAATAATAATAATAATAATAATAATAATAATAATAATAATAATAATAATAATAATAATAATAATAATAATAATAATAATAATAATAATAATAATAATAATAATAATAATAATAATAATCTTTTATATTAAATCCCTATTTTTTATTGTCTGATTGGTGAATAAATGTTTGTCCAATGATGTCATAACCACTATGTTTATGCAAAAAGAAAAATAATCAGTAGATATCCTATTAACTACAGAAATATAGTGTATAATTTGGGGGAAATATTCCCAACCAGCTGCAAAAACAGGCACAAAACTGATTCATAATTCAATGTTAAGGCAGACCATGAATTCATGGTCTGTCAATCTTCTAGTTCAGTTGAATGGCACAATGTTGACAAACCTTTATAAATTAGCAATGTTTAATAAAAACACATATGCAATAAATCTTTAAAAAATGTTATATCAACCAATTAAAAATATATTTAACAAAAAATATGACAAAAATGGTCAATCATTTTGTATTCCAACATTAATAAATGGTAACTATTAATAAAGCTTAAAAAACTTATGATTATGGTAGTTGTAATGTAGTATATATTTCACCATAAAGGGTCTTTTTAGTTATAGAAACAGTCCACCAATACCATTTCATAATTCAACATTAATTGCTCAATGCTTTCTTGATCTGACAATTCCCTAATAAAGTTAAAAAAAACATTTGATTATCATTATTGTTACCATCTATCTATCTATCTATCTATCTATCTATCTATCTATCTATCTATCTATCTATCTATCTATCTATCTATCTATCTATCTATCTATCTATCTATCTATCTATCTATCTATCTATCTATCTATCTATCTATCTATCTATCTATCTATCTATCTATCTATCTATCTATCTATCTATCTATCTATCTATCTATCTATCTATCTATCTATCTATCTATCTATCTATCTATCTATCTATCTATCTATCTATATATCATCTGTCTGTCTGTCTGTCTATCTATCTATCTATCTAACTATCTATCTATCTATCTATCAATCTACCTTCCAACCTACCTACCCACCCATCCATATATATATATATATATATATATATATATATATATATATATATATATATATATATATATACTTTTTTATTAGGTCTAAGTAAGCTTAATAAGTTAAATTCTTAATAAATTTTAAATTAATAGAGATTTAAGAATTGTAAGTGGTATATCAATGTTAATAGGATTTTTAAAAGCTTTGTTAAGATTAAGTTCAAGTTATATATATATATATATATATATATTTAAAAGCTGTGATAATAAGTTAAAATTATAAAAATTAAATATTATAATTTTGTATAGTTGTGAGAGTTGGCCATAACGATAATAATGAGAGTTATGTGCTAAAAATCTTATTAAACAAAGTGTTGAAAAAAAATTTTTAAATAATGATTTAAAATTTAAATAATTTATTAAATGTATTTAATAAACATAGATTTAAATTTATATTATAATTACTTATTAAAAGTATATTTTATGGTATAAACAATTGTATTTAATTTTGTTATTGCTTAAATAATTTCAAATTTTGTTATTCCAAATTTTATCATTATAATTTATTATTTTTATAATATAATATTTTGTAATTAATGTTTGGATAATTCAATTTTCAGACAGTGAATATAAAAATTGCAACATTTGCCTGAGTTTTTTAAGTCATGTGACTAACAATGCATGTATTTTATTGTGTACTTGCAAGGTTTTTAAAAAAAAGTTCCAAAATTACTTTCAGAATTGTTTTAAAAATAATTGAAAACTTTTGTATATGATAAAAATAAATATTAAGAAATTATTTACTTTGTTATCTTTAAAATAGTTGCAGTTAATAGAGTTAAAACTTAAAAAATAGATACATTAAAATTAAGTAGTAGATAAATTGATAAAGAATTATTTTTAAAATGTTGTTTTAAAGTATTTTATTTGTTTAGGTAGAGTTGTAAAATTATTTTAGAATTGAATATTGTAATAATATTGAAAATTATAGAATGAATTATAATTTCTATTTCTAATTTTGAATAACATAAAATTGACAAATATGTCAATTAGATCATAAGTTGAAGATTAAAAAACCAATCAGATTGCAAGTTATGTCTGGTATATAAGTGGATACTCTCATTTTTCAGACACATTCTTATATTGACATATCATATTATTAATACTATAAACACATCATCATCAACATGAGATCATTATAATATTGAATTACTTAATAGTATTACTTTTGTTTTATTATTTTAAAATAGTAGTCAATTAGTCTTTTTTTTTAATTTTTTTTTTAAAAAGTTTGAAGGATTATTAATTTATTAAGACAAAGCAAGAATGTGTTACTAAATTAATCAAATCCTTGCTAGTTATTTTTATTTAAGGTTAAGCCAACTTCAAGGTAAAACTATGGATTGTATACAAGAGATAACATGCCTAAAAGTGTTAACAAAAATACAGCTAATAAAGGAAAGTATAAGTTTAAACATATTAAGTAAGAGTTTTTCTAATTATATATCTTTAATGTTTTGCATATTTACAAGAATGTTATGTGGAAATATTACTCAAAGGACTAGTATGTTTATGCATTATATTTTAAAGACATTAAAAAACTTTATTTGGATAACAAAGAATCATCTGAAAAAACTTAAAAGTTAATATTCCTTATAATTTGGAAAAATAATTTTAGCATTAAACTTATAAGAAAAATATATCGTATGTTTATATTTTTAACTGTATATTTATTTATTTTTTTAAAAAAGGTTGCAGTGAATCTTTAAAAATATTGATTTAAAAGTTATTACAAATTTTTATTGGAAAAAAAGACGATTAAAAGCAAAAAAAAAACAAAGATTATTATGGATATTAATTGTTTGGAAGTTCTTGTTAAAATACCATAAATGGTTGTGATATATAAAAAAAAATGTACTCTTAATTATTTGTAAAAAATAAGAAAAATAAAATGAATCATTTTTTAAAAAAATTATTGGCCTGACTGAAGAAGTAAATCATGGAATATTTAAGTATACCATTATAAATGACTTTATGTCTGCATTACTAAGAAAATATATTTTGAATGGAAATAAAAAAAATTTTCAAACCTACATATGGTTTTATATTGATGATAATGATGCATCTAAAGCTGTTAAGGTCCAAGTAAATGGAAACATCTCCAGAGCTTACATATAAAAAATATTTTTCAAGAGATCACCTTAATAATTATTATCCTGGAAAGCTACAGACAATAGACTGTAATTTATGGACTTTTATAAACAGGATCAATAATTAATCTTCAAATATTATTGGATAAAAAAGTCAACTTCATTCTTTTTTTTTATTTGTGAGCAACCACGCTGAGAGGAGAAAAGTGTTTCCTTTTTTTAAAACTTTCAAATGATATTGGTCACATAACAAATGCACCAGGGGATTTACTTGGAAACATTGTGTTGGAGAGAAGAAAAAATATATTTTTAAAATTAAACTGTATGAACAGAAGAATTGGAGTTTCATAAATTTAGTTTTTATTATCATTTTACATATTCTAAATGTAATATTAAGATTTTATTGTTAGGATAGGTAAGATTACACTTTACATATTTTTATTTATACTAACAACATTATCATTTATATTTTATGAATAAATATTTTAATATTTTTAAAGTTTTTGCAATCATTTTTTTTAAAAAGTATAATAGTGTTATGCTGAATGACTGATATATTACTAATATATTTTTCTTATTTGAATTTGGACCAAAGACATCAGATAGTGGTTTTTGCAAATCATAAATTCACTAGGTCTTTTTTTAATTGTTTTAATTATTATGTGACATATATTTTATTTACTTTTTTTTCCTGGAATTTCTTGGAATATTTTGAAGATATTGCTTTTATCATATGTATGTATGTACATGAGTATGTTATGTGTTAATTACACATATAGATTTATTATTATTATTCTGAGATATAAGTAATGATTTTTAAAAAGAGATATGCATACATATTTACTATTATATTACACAGTTTAATATAATTCATTGAAACTCATAAATACTTATATGATTCTTTACTGAATGAACCATGCTTTTGAAATATTTGAATATTGGTTTTAATATTTTTAAAACAAAGTCATTTGTATTTTTATTGCTGAGTTTTAAAGTGAATAATTTTTTTTTATTGTAATTCTGGATTGATAACATTATAGGTTAACTGTGTTTATTATTATGAGTAATGCTAGTTATTTTGTGATATAGATTGTTTTATCTATTATGAAGTTATAAAAAGTAGTGAAATCCTTGGATTCTTATATGTAGGATTTATGAAGAAGATATGAAGTAGCCTATAATTTTATTGTAGTAGTTTTATGCAAGTACAGTTAACATAGCATGTGTCTTATATGTATTTGCTGGAGACAGTGGTAATATTAGTGTATTGCATAATGATCTGTAAGAGCAGAATAAATAGCCTGGACAATATTTTTAAAGGTATTGGGCCGAAAAGTAATACATATTCTTTCACACTATTTCATGTGGATTATTAATAATATGTTTTATACTACTGAGTCTGTACTCTAGTCATTCCTTCATGTCCTATGCATCGTATCACTATCTTAATTTCAATAGTTATTACATTGTGTACCATTATATTTTATGAAAAGAAAATAATGAATAATTTTGAATTGCAGTATTGCTATTTCAAAGAAAATAAGATGGGTTTTTTTATTGTTCGAATTAAGAGTAAATACAAATGAAATTGAATGTAAATGCTAATATTAGAATTATAAAGAATCATAAATACTTTTTTCATATTTTATTGAACAATTTTTGCTGATAAAGGAAATGGCAATTATTCATGATACTTTTAAATAATTTAAATATTCTAATTTTACACAAAATAATGCATATTTTGAAAAAAAAAATAAAACATTAAAATAAACAACACAAAGTGTGATGAGTGTTTTTATTTTATGAATATTATTTTATATTGTTTTTTTAAAAAAAAAAAATATAAAACATGTTATGATTGAGAATGGTGCTAAGTAATAGTATTTAGAATATCATTAACATTATTTTTGTTAAAGTCAATTTTTTATTGAATGAACACTAAAGCATATTTTAAAAAATGAACATAATTCTTAGTATTGATAATATGTACATTGAATTAAAGCTATATAATCAATTTACTTAATTAGTAAACAAGTGCATTAGACTATGAAGTGTAGATCTAGATTACCTTTTATTTTATATTGCATATAAAATAGTACATAAGTCAGGGTGAAGACTTATTTACTTACTGATTTTATTTTTTGGTGTAATCAAGATATATAACCTAATCTTCTATTAATTAGATTTGTATTTGTTATATTTTATTAAGGATATTTGTAAATATTGTATATAGCTTTTGTTTTATTTTAATGAATAGTAGAATAAATTTGTTAAAGAGTTTTTTTTATAAATCTTGTGTTATTTTTATTGATTTATTCACCATCACAAATACATGATTAACAATGATACATTTGCACAGTAGAAATAAATTATTCATTTTAAAAAAATAATAATTATCCAGATTATGATATTTGAATAATTTTATTTTGCAAAAAAATATTATTATAATTATAATTAATCACACAATTTACTGCATAGAACTTAATATAGTTTGTATACCATATTAAGATGCCACATGAGAAATAAAAGAATTATATTATTATTTTTATTGTTATTGTCATTATTATTAATTAAGTATAGTTAAAAATAATACAAAATCCCTTATCATACTTGGGTACAGTAGACATTTTAAAAGTGACTACAATTATTTTCAAAAACTTGAGATTATTATAATTATATATTAGTAAAAGAGATTGGAGATTTAGTTTTAGTAAAAGTATATTAAATTATTTATTATTTTTAAAGTCTTAAGAATACTATGAATTTACTATTATTTGAAATAATATTTCTTATGCCATAGAGAATGTATTCTATGGGATATAGGCTCAATGTAATTTATTACTGCTGTAACTTCATTAAATTGTCTCAAGATTTATTAATGTTTTATTAGTTTAATTGTGATATTTCGTACAGGAAAAAAAAACAGATGATATAGTACCATAATGCCATTTAGTTTTGATTAGCATATTATTTTGTTTAAGCAAAGAAAAAAACCCACATTAAAACAAATGTTCAGAAAAGAAATTAGTATATGTGATTTAAATTACAAAGATTTAGCATTTAAATGATGAAAAAATGTAATTATAGTACATAAATGCATGTTTGAAATGCAATATATAGTGAAAAAAACAGATGCTTTATTATTGTATTTACATTCAGTTAATATCAAATGGAGAAAGTCAATTTGTATGCTTTTAACTAGAGTAAAGAACTGAATAGGTATAATATTTAAATCACCAAGAAAATATGATTACAGTACATAAATTCATGTTTGAAATGTAATATTTAGTGAAGTGACAAAAGTATATGTACAGTGCCATATTTATATCCAGTAAATAATATTATTATTACAAATTTAGGACATCATTTTTTTATTGAGAATGCTCTAATAAATAATCTTTATATTTAGAGTTATACTTATGCTGTGAATTTCACATATAGATAATGACTCACTTTGAAGCTGAGTACATTTCTCAAATTATTTATATAATATTAACCTTTCATACTTGTATTCTGCAATTTTGCATGTCTTGGCCAATTCACCCCCTGGTGAATTTTCCATAAGTATTATACTTAAAATGTATATAAAACAGTATATTTTATTATAAAAATATTTCACTAAAAAATTGCATAGAAGGCAGAAAATTCAAAATATCTGTCATAACAATAGACATAAGCCCTACACTGACATCTTCAGCCATTGTCTGTTGACAAGGCTGTAAAACATTCAGTGTTTTATGACATTGTAGTTCAATGACTCAAAATCATGTTCATTTGCAAATTTATTATGGTTTTAGATTTTTTTTAAAAAATAATTTACACTATAATTTTTAGATATAAAGAAATATAAATTACTGAAAACTTATTTTGGCTTGAAATATGTTATTTTCAAAAAATATAACATTATATTAGCAATTGATATAAATAATGGCCTGAAGCAAATTAAAGATTAGCTTTATGTAAACAATCTAATTTATATTTATCATTAAGAAAATATCACAATTTTGCAATAAATATTCAAATAATTTAAACTTTTAAAGCATAATTTGTTAGATATAAGAGAAATAAATAATTATTCATTTTGGTGCTTAAAAATAATAAAATTAACAAATATTTTGTCGATTTTATAAACTGAAAATAGTCTTTCTAAAAATGATGAAATGAAAAGTCTTTGTTTTGATTGTGATCTCATTTTTGAAATACATACAAAAAAAATGTGAACATTTAAAATTTATTTCAGTAGTAAACAAAAATATCTATCAAATGAAGCCAAATGTATTATTTTCTGATAAATAATGATAATTTTATCATATATTTTACATTGATGTGTGAGACAAAGAAAAATGCCAGAAAATGCTAAAATATTTAAGTCTATGCAGCACTAAGAATAGGTTAAAATATTTATTCTCACATTTATTTATATACTATTAAAATCATTATTTTCTTATTTATTTTGTTTAATTTCTATAAAATATTTTAAAAAATGTTATTAAAGAAGCCAATTAAAACAACACATTTTCCATACACAACCAATTAAAAAAGCTATTACAAAAATGTTGTCAAAATTTACAATAGCAATATCAGAAAAAATATACAAAGGTATTGGACTTTCAGAACATGAAAATGTTCAAATTTATTTATATAATATTTAATTATTTTGTTTAATTTACATTAAATCTTTAAAAACAGTTGTTAAATCAAACAATTAAAAAAACATGAAGTCATTTCCATAAACAACCAATCATGAAAACTATTACAAAACACTATATATATATGACAATAGATGGCGTTCTACCAAAAACACCATCAAGCATGTTTATTTACATAACCGTCAGAGCAAGCATTCACTATCTCTAAATACAAGCGTTAGCAAGTTTTAACTTGTGTTTTTGTTTTTCACACACACACACACACACACACACATATATATATATATATATATATATATATATATATATATATATATTGTGACCATCTGAATGGGCACAAGGAATTGAGATGCTTTGTATTTGCATTGAATAGTTATATTATATTTAAAAAAAGAAATAGCCTTAGAATGTTAAAATCTGTTGCTGGAAATGGTTTAAAGCTTAGATGTGTATTGCTTATGGAGTTGATTGATCACTTTATAAGTATTCATTATTATTGGTGTGGTTAATGAAGTATTTAATGTGGGGAAGAGGGGTTGTTTATTAATGGAATTGATACATTTTGTCAGAAAGATGCAAAGTTATTTTATGTTAGTGTAATATTGGTTGAATGCTTTCAAAATCCTTTATTCATTAATACTTATCCTTTTGTCAACAATTAATAGCCATTTCAATTATATTTAGTTAAGATAGTTTAACATTTAGGTTATATGTCTGTATTATGTTTCATTTCATCTTCATCTTTTAATAACAGCAAACAATAGTACATTCATAATAAAAACATTTAAATTACAGTAATTATCTTCAATAATTTAACAGATATAGATTTCTTTTCAATGATTAATGGATATTAGATAGGTGAATTATTTTACAAATTAATTAAATTATTAATCATTTTTGTTTAACAGTTAATTAATATCCATGTCTTTCAGGTTTGTAAAAGCTATTTATTTTATTATTTTTTTTTGTCTTGATTTAATTCTAAAAAAAAAACAATGATTTTTTTTTTTTTTAAGAAAATATTTTTTTTTGAATATGTAATTAGCTTGGATAAAAAAAATGTGGGAGTAACCTTGGAAAAAGAAATGACCTTTGCTTAAAAAAAGTCTATTTAACAGATAACTTCCAGGAGAAAATTGCTGATTATCATTTTAATTGCAGCCAGTAAAGTACTCATTAGTAGCTGAAGTCAAATTGATTTAAAAAGCTTTGGAGTAAACTTCTAAATTATGGGAAAATGTCTTTATTTAAAATGCAAGAATAAATTTTAAAAGGTACATTAGTTTTTTATTCTCTCCTTAATTTAAACATTTGAATTAATCTACTCATGCTTGTTAATATTTAAAATGTATATCATTAGTGTTAAGATAGCATTACTTTATTTATCTATAAGTAAGAAAGAACATAGAGTGCATGAACATTATTGTTATATAATTAATCCACATCTGTTCTTTAATATATCTTGGAAACGTATGCAGGACTGTTTTTCAGAATTTATTTGGATTTTTCACT
Organism: Epiperipatus broadwayi; assembly: GCA_028023455.1. NCBI lineage: Eukaryota > Metazoa > Onychophora > Udeonychophora > Euonychophora > Peripatidae > Epiperipatus > Epiperipatus broadwayi. The sequence continues at coordinate 828,105 of JAQFVV010012697.1, forward strand.
CTCTTCTGTATTATGCTTTTATAAAAAATAAATGCAAACTAAAGGATATGTGTATTATGATATATATCATACCATGCTTAAATTAATTACAAAAAGTGACATTATTTATTTATTTGGTGTTTCTAAAAATAATATGTGTTTAATAAAAGAAATAAAATGTGAATTATTTCAAATAACCAATGGAAACTCCTCATGAAATATATTTACTAATGTCGGATGGAAATACTGAAATGTGGTGCAATTTATGTTCTCTTCAATAAAAATGCACTATAATAATGAAGTATTAATTATAGAATTACTAATGAATCCTGGTATCTTAATTGGCAATATTCAAAAATAAACTATATGTATATTAAATTATAAAGTGTCAAATTCTATTCAAGAAAACTACTAAGAATAATTGTGTACTTAATTTAAAACTACTATGGAATGAATAAAAAAAATCCTTTTTAACAGTAGCTAAAAATATCATATTTTCATCATAATAAAAGAGAAATTGATTACTTATATGTGATATAGTAAACTCAAATAGCTGGGCTATGAACATTGGAGTGCTAGGCCATAGTTAAGTTATGATTATATTTTTAGTTGTCCTACAGAAAATCATTTTGTGTTTAAATTCAGCTTGAAATCCATCCCCATATCATTTTATAAACCCAGAGTAAAACTTTACAAGCGAACTTTTATTTTAAGTCACAAAACAAATAACTTTTGTTTCTTTAGTTTATTTTTTTATTGCTTGTCATTAATTAATGTATATTATATATAGGTAGGCATACTTATTATGTTTCATTTATCATTTGGGTTATTAAGATCTTCTAGATCATCTCCGAATGCGTACTCATGAGCGGTGAATACGTCAGTAACAAATTGTTTTTATACAAATATGTCTTATTTTTTTTTATGAAGGTAAAGAAAAGAAATATATATTTTTTATTATATCGTTAGAGAGATGTTTACATTTGTTTTATATATTTTATTATTTCATAATGAGAGTTTTGGCTTTAAAATCAATGAACATATAAATGAAATTTTTTGCTAAATATGATAAGGAAAGTTCATTCGTTAAAGTGTAATTATTAAATTTTAGAAATAATTTAAAGTCTATTATGAATTAAAAGTTAATGTATCATTTAACTATTGTCTTATCTACATAGTAGATAGCTTAAAATTGATTTTTTTTTACACATTCTTATCTGCGTGTGTGTGTATGTTGTGCACTGTTATGACATTTGCTTAATAAAGCTCAGTTTGTGAATATTCTATGTATAAATTTTGGATGCTGTTGTATTTTATAGAATCGAATGGATTAGTATGTTATATGTGTGTGTGTTTATCTGCCAGCATGTAAATATAATGTTAGACATGTAAAAGAGCTTTGTGAATGAAAAATAATCTGATTGTGTTCTAATATTTTTGTAGGGATAAAAGATTTTGCTTATTTAGTATGTTTTAATAACTTCCATGAGTAGAGTCTAGTTTATATTATACGCATATTATGAAATGATATTTAGAAAGCTATGTGATGTTTTTCTTAGAGTCTTGGTGATGAGGAATAGGTTCCCCACCAAAAGTGTATTTAAGATTAGATTAATTATTGTAGAAGTATTAAGTAAATAATTTATTTACTCCTCATGTGATTTTCCCTAGGAATGTGTAGTCTGTATAATCATAAAGATATAGCTCTATGTTGTTTAAAATGTGGCCAGATAAATAGCTAAGTCAAATTCTTGATGTAATGTTAGTGTCTTATTTTATTGATGGTTGCGACATTGTCTGAAATCAAGTAATTATTTAATATTATATTGATGAATGGAGAGTTTGTAGAAAAGATTGTTCTCTATTATTGTTGCTTGACACACACACACATACGCGTAAGTGAATAATGTCATGAATATAAAGATTTAAAGTTATTGAAATTAAAATGTGAAATAAGTGTGTTTAAAATACAGTATATTTATTTAATACAGAATTAATTATAAATCATAAAACCATCAGAATGAATATGATTTCATTGTTATGTGTGAAAAGGTATATGTATTATAAAAAATGATTGTTTCATTAGACAAAGTTGCTTTGTTGATGGCCAAATATTTTAGTTTGATTTATTTTATTAGTCAATATTAATACCCTCTCAAATATTTAGTGTGCCAATAATATAATATATTACTTAGTCAGTGTTATGTTTAATTATGTTTAAGTGAAATACTTAAGCCAAACAAATATGCAAAATTAGAATATTATAGTTTATTGTTAATTTGCTTTCAAAGGGTATAAATAATGTTATATAATGAGGATAGTCCCGAACTGATGCTCAAAGTTTATTGTCTAATTTGAAATCTGTAAGACAAGTAGTCCTATTGTAAAAATATCATGTAAACTAATTTGTTTTTATTGTAATAAATTACTTGTTTTAGTTATTTAAAATCTTAAAAACTGTGTCTTGAGTTATTCTTGTGTACATTCGTGTTTCCATTTCCACATCTCCGCATTTCATAAATCTATTATAAAATATATATATTATTTTAGAATTATAATATTAAATCTGTTGGTGTCTGACAATATTGTTTTTCTTAATCCAAACATTATAAAGAATATTTACTACTGGATAAACGTATTAGAAAGGTTGCCAAGTTAGTATATTTGTTAGATGATGATAATAGATTAAAATACCCTATTTTTGTCATTATCTTATTATTAAACACAGTAAAATATTTTAGTCAATTTGCTTCATTACATTTTATCATACTTTAGAATTATAACGTATGGGCCAATGTATTTATTTAATTCAACTGTGTTTGTTAAATTCCCTGAGATCTTGTTGTTTATTTCTTGATTGGCATTAAAGGAGATGTTTAGATTATGATATGCCAAGTCATAGAATTGTTTAGTAATATAATTATAGCAAGCTGATATATGTTATAGTTGGATGAGGGAAGAAACTAAGTTGAAAGAATATTTTAATAGATTGTATAAATAAACATTGTAATTCTTTATTATGCAATTAATGAATAAAAAGGATTTACATTTTATTTAGTGTTTTGTAATATTTTTTCTTTTATTTAGTTATAATCATATATCTTATGAACTTCCTATAGCTCCCACTGAGCTGAGCGAACATAGACTTAATTAAAGAGTCTCAGTAATAATTTGTATCATATATCTTGTTATATTGTTCTATTCATTAATAGAACTGGCACCTGGGCATTTCGCTCATGCAATGTATATGAGTAGTGTTGGGAGTGTAGGTTATAATATATATATATATATATATTGTAACGATATATAAATATGTCGTTACATTAATTTAAAATAAAAACTTAAAAGTTCGCAAATAAAAGGAAAAAACTAAACGCTAAAATTAAAACATTGTTAAACGTGTATACATTCGCACAGATGTTAAACTTTAAAAATTTTTTTTTTCATAAACAAAAAAAAAAAAGTATTTGAATGTATTTTTTTTAAATAAAAAAATACAAGATTGAAATATAAAAATATTTTAATAAAAAAATACGAAGTTAAAATAAAAGCAGGTATTAATTAATTCCTGTAATCTATAAAAGGAAATGATTGTTTATTAATTATCTAAAAGCTATTTAATTAAAAAGTCAGATGGAAAGTTAGATAAGAGAAGAAAGAGATTTTAGCTTGACAAATGGAAGCACTAAGCCTTGCCAACCATAACGAAAAAACAGATTAGTGACGTTTGTTCAGTGAATCTGTGGATGATATAAAAAGAAATAAATATTGAGTTCAAGAAGCTTTTTCAACTTGGTTGGGGAGACGAGCGATAAAGACCACTTTATCGTTCCTCCCACTTATCTCTGAAATGAAATGACTGATACCATGAACCACAAATGCCACCTCCTGAACATTAGATTGATCTTGCAATTAAAGACTCGGACTTTGACACCAGACGAGCTCTACCGTAAGCTATAGAAATGAACAATTATTAAAATCAATCAAGAACTTTTGAAGTTGTACAATGTAATAAACAAGCCAACTTATTTAAAATGACTCTTATCTGATTTTTAAGTTTAAATCAAATTAATAATGGTTAATTTATATCTTTCATTGTTAAAAGAATCATTTCCTTTTAATATTTTTTATGTAGTAATTTTTATGTAGAAATTATTAAATGCATTACTTTAAGTTATCTATAGACGCTTGATGATCGTTTGTTAATTAGATTTGTTTTATTTTGATCAAAATATATGCATTGATAAATAATGATACCTTATGGTGAGTATCTAAAATTATTTATTCTTCTTTTGTATTGGGACAATGAAGTATCTTATGGTGAATACTATTGGGTTACTTATAAGTTTCCTACTGCAATTGTTGGTATCAATAATTTTGTATTTTGATCGTTTATGTTTATTTTGAAATGTTTTTGACCGTGGAATCTGTGTAATCGATCTATACCCAACATTTTTAAATAAATCTGTGCGAACATATATAAATGTTAAAATTAAGTCGGGCGCGAATGGCTATATAGTTTTGTAAAGTTGTATTAAGGGAGGGTAATCTTAGGTTATGCATTTCGTAGTTGAATTGGTTCAATGGATTGGATATATTTGTGTAATTAGTAGATGTAGTATGAGATCCACTACGGGCAGGATTATAGATATACGCCACACACCCTCTGTTTGCCTATGGATGGGTTTGTAAGTCGGCAGAAGACCGCAGTCCATTCCTATGGAGTTTTTAGTTTATTGATCTACTTGCCCACAGATGTCACATTCCTGTTGGTGGAGAGTCAATGTCTTCTCTATTTCTACTTATTGTTCAGATGTACATTCCTGACAATATAGTATTTTGTGTTGTCGTATCATGCTACATTGCATACATGAATGTATCAGATGGATTGGCGCCAGTTGATTGCGAAATTTGTTGCCTAAGGTTAAATCAGGGAAGAATATGTTCTTTTCAAATGCAGACCCATGTAGTCCATTCATACTCGACCCTCTAAATAAAATATTAAACATTATAGCAAGCTATTTTAAATGTAAAATTAAAAATTAAGATAAAAATCTAAATGTTAAACTTATTCTTCGAATTTAGAATGATTTTATATGTGCGTAAATAAATATTTTTCTGTGTTAATTTCTGGCAGTGGCTTTTATTATTTTATTCTTTTATATTTAAGATATAAAATTTATAGATTTTTATCTCAGCGTCTCCGCTGAGCTAGTGACAATGGGCTAACGATCTAAATATGTAAATAAAGTGGAATCCTAACAGTGCGTATCTGCCTACTTTATAAATTTTTCTAGGCTCAAATGCCTAGATGGCGCCCTTTGGTAGTGCGGTGCGATGCGATCTCCCACTTCATTTGGATCGTTATAATATATATATATTGAAGCAGTAAGGTCTGCTTTGTAGATCTTTGTTTCACCTTTTCTCACCTATTTCCTACCCTCATACCTTAGTTTGAACCCCAATCTATCGTAGGGTGTCTGCAATACGCTTATATACTGAAAATCCTGCCCAATTTTAAACCACGAGTACAACACTCATATTATATATATATATATATAACTCATTCCCAAATAAATAAAATGTTACAAATTATGTGTATGTTCACATAATTTAGATTTATTTAAAAAGTAGGTTATATAAGTCATAATTGCGCACACACTATGTTATGCATTTTAAAACATATCAAAATTAGAAATCATTAATTAAAGTTCTTTTGTTTGAATCTATTTACAAAAATATATTACAGTCTTAATATATTTTTAATTTAAAATAAAATTCATATTCGTTAGTAAATAAATTCAAATATTGCAATTTAAAAAGTAAAATAATTTTCTTTTAATTTAATAAAAGTCATTCCAAATATTTATGTTAAAATAAATGAGGGACAATAGTTTAATTATTTAATGTTATAGAAGCTTATCTAAAAATACAGCAGATGTCCACTTAAGGTTTTCTTTAATTAGTAAAAGTAATTTTTAATTAAATCTAGTTTGTAATTCGAATGTCGACAAGGAAATTTACAACAGAAATGAATTAAAATTTTATTAAATTCCTTTAGACATTCGGATGAGTTTAATTACAGCTGATAAGTCTGATATATTTTTGTAATGCTCCAGAGCAGTTCTATTGTTCAATTCCACTATAAAAGGAAGGGTTTGCTTTTGTTCTCCATTCTGGTCATTTGCTGATGAAATGTTTCTAACCAAAATTATTCTAGTTTTTGCTGATGAAATGTTTCTAACCAAAATTATTCTGGTGTTTCTAATGAAATGATTCTAGTCATTTTCTGTTGAAAATATTCTAGTAAAATATTCTTCAAAATATATTTTCCTGAGATTTTAGCTATGTGCCTGTGAACTTATATTTGAAGTCAAGTTTTCGTCTCCAAATTAATTCACCATGTTTACCACACCTATTGCTAACTGTGACATGACTGAGTAGAACTGGCGAAGTTTATTTCCCTCAGGTATGGCAGGCTGCTGCTCTAGACCATGGAAGCTATCACATAAGGAACCGTGGAACTGCTGCTGCTGCCAAAATATGAACAATTCCAGATTTTGCTGCTGAATTATCAACCGGCCGAACATCAATCTACCTGCAAATGCTTCTCCAGAGGTACCCTAAATTAACCCAAGAGCTCTTGTAATTCCTAACTAACATGCTATATCTATTTTAAACTGTTTTCCTTTTATTTCACTTGATTTATTATGTACTTTTTTAACATGTTCAAATATAATCACCAGTTTTGTTCTCTATCCTTGGGTTAATATTTTCTATTGGTTAAGTTTTTTTTTATTTTATTATGATAATGTGTCAGAATCATCTTTGACCGAGTGAATTATTCCCTTTGTTGAAAGTAAGATGCTGCTATTAAGGCATATTTTTAAATTTATAATAATTCCCAATTTTATTATCTTGCAAATCACTCGTTTGAGGGCGATTCTAATCTTCTTTAATATATATATATATATATTTATATATATATATATATATATATATATATATATATAAATCAAATAGTTTAAAATCTACATTTTATTGATTTTAACCTAATATGAGAGTATGTGTGAGGTCAATGATTAAAAGATGCCACAAATGCATGATTGCTTAAATAAACCTATGCTTTCTTTTCAAACCCGCAAGCATGCATTTTCCTAATTTTTAAATACTGTGTTCTACTTTAATTACAAAGTTCATCATTGATGTTGAGAATGTGCGGACCCTTTTAAATGAATATCTGGGAAATTGATTGGGCATCTCTGTTAATCCAAGTAAGACCCATTTAGTATGTTTTATATACATTAGTCTTGTATTTCTGGTAAATGAATTGGTTGTTGAGCCTGCTTTGTTTTCTTTTCCAAGGATTTTAAACGGCCAAGTCTACTCTCTTTTCATTTCCTACATTTCCCAGGCAGAGTGGGTACTCAAATGTCACACCTGGAAATTAGATGCAGTCATCACCCAGTCACTAAGTTTTGGCTGTCCATGGCACCACACTCCTATGGGTTAGCGGTGAGCTGCCCTCCATAGTCAGTCCAAATATTTCCCTATTGTTTTTTTTATATATTTATTTTTCCAAAGCATCCGTGATTTAAATGTATCACAACCTCCAACTTTAATAAATTCATTATTAGCAATACTTACCTCCCATCTGCTTTAATTATAATTATAAAATAAATGCCTTGATCACATCCCTACTTTACGGTATAGTAAGCTTTTGTCCTTGCCATTCTCAAAATCAATAAATATCATATAACCCATAAGATCAAATATTTTATTAAACTTTTATAATTACTCAAAACATCTCGCACATGTTCCCATCTCTTTAAGCACATTACCGTAATACTATTAGCCTGAGGGATAGAATATATAATTTTGCTTTAAAACATTTTGTTATTTATTGTAATGTAATGCCAACAATTATTTGATAAGCGTCCCTGTCTCATATAAGCAGACATTGGCATTATATATATATATATATATATATATATATATATGAATGCAGACAGATCGGAGAACCAATATATATATATATATATATATATATATATTTTGTGAAATCATTTAAAACTAATTTTGATCTTTTATTTTATTGATTCCTATCACTGTCTCGGTCTCTCTCTCTATATATACATATATTTTCTCCATGTCTTTTGTACATCCATAGACGTTAATTAGCAACCCAAACTTATCTAAGTATAGAGTCTTTTTGTTTCTTTCTGACCACCAGGCACCATTAAAAGATTATACTAGTAGTAGCATCAGATGTGTTATCACATAGGTGGTGCCATGAAATTTGGACTTTAGATTCGAACTTAGTATATCTAGAAGACAACTCCTCCTAAAATGTTCAGTTTCTAGTTTGGGGTTTGAATTGTGCAGTGTGTTAGCAAGATAAACAATTCTAACTGTTACATAGTATTTTTTTTCAGGTCCATGGCTTGCCCAAACATGGAGCCTCGATTATTTAAGCACCCACATCTTTGTAGATCTTAATTATTTAAACACTCACATACCTGTAGCTTAATTTTATGTATTTTGTTCGTATTTAATCAATCAAATCCCTTATGTTTTGATATATGTAATATTTTCAAAATCTATATTATCTATATTGTTTATTTGCGTATATATTTCTCATATTTTGTTTGACTTGGGCATTCAATTATGGATACTATATAAACTAAACATGTCCAAACTTGCTATAGTGCAATATGAGCCATTTATATTTATTGTTTCACTTAAATCATGTTATGCACACACAGCGTAAATATGAAATAGTGTCCCAAGTGAATATTGTGACAATCTATGTATATTTCAAATCTTGTATTTTGCTCTCAAAATTATGGCATTCATAAATGTAATAATAAATAAAAAAAATTTGTAATCAATAAAAATGTGAATGTTTTAACGAGTGCCTGTAGTTAAATGGAAAAGTTATTAAAATTAATTTTGGGAAGGTAACAATCTATGGATATTTTTAACTGGTGATATGGAGCCCAAGGGTAATTTCACTAAACAAAGTTACTTGTAAAATAAATTTCGTCACCAGGCTAAATTCTTTTGTATGTAATTTGTTTTTTTCAACGAGTATAAATTGTTCTTAGACCAAATAATGAGACGTGAATCGGATCAATAATTATAATGTAAATAAATATATATGTATGTTAATCTTAAATAACAAGGAATGAAATAAGTATACTCAGATCTTGTGAATGTATATATATAAATAAAGTTGCTTGAATTTAAAAATATATATGTTAGCGAAATAATTTGACAGGTAGCATTTAAGAAATTTTCTATATATACGGGCAGTAAAATATATGTTAGCAGCAGTTTAAACATGAAGTTTTAGCAGTAGTAAAAGGGCAGTCATAGGGGTTTTAGTGACAAATGTAAAAGCAGAAATTATGCCAACAAAACCGAGAGACAGATAGCCAATTAGCCATTAATAAAAATTGTAATCAAACATAATAATCGCAGAGTTAAACAAGGAATAATTATAAATAAAATAGAGATAACCGTAAAACAGTTTAAAAGGTTTTTTTTAAACCAGTGCCGTTTATTTGATATATTAAATAGCTAGCAATAAAATAAAAATAAAAAGTCATCATCATCATCGATCATGATAATTGTCCTAAGCCATGAAAAATACGGATGATAATGAGATCCATTTCTGGACTATTATAGAGTTGTTTAAGCAAAGTGAAGAAAGAGTGAAAAGATGGGAAGAAGAGAGCCAAAGGACAGGTGAGGAACTTAGAGTGCTGTACAGACTCCTCCTTGGATGGCAAGATATGACTGAGGAACTCCTGAACCAGAAAGTAGAGACCAGTGATTCAATAAATTATGATATAGGCCAGTGTACCATTACTAGTGTCCTTAAAATTGACAAATGCTGCATAAAGAACAATCAAGAGGTCATTGTACCAAGAAAAGTGAAAACAGACCTGAATTCGGTAGTGTCATTGACAAATGAACTCCTGAACTAGAAAATAGAGATCAATGATTCCACAAAGAAAACTGATACATCAGACCAGGGACTTCGAACTCAGCCAACCAAGCTCATCAACATTAAGATCTTTCACGAAGTCAAAAAATGTCCACAACTTGATTTAGCAAATATAGCTCCAGCAAATGAGGTACGGGACATAGGACCTCAAGCCCAGCTAACCAAGCTTCTTCACATAAAAATTTTTCATGAGGTAAAACAATGTCCCCAACTGTATTTAGACAGGATATTTCCAGCCAATGATGTATGAGACCTAGGGCCTCAAACCCAGCTAACCAAGCTTACCACTAATATCAAAGTACTTAAAGAGAACAAGGAAAATATCCCACCTGATATAGCAAGAATATATCAATCGGATGAAGTATAGAAAATAGTGAAAACAATGATGGCACTGGATTTCAGCCCATGGGCCAAGGAGCCACCAGATAAGGCAAATAATTGCGACAACCTAAGACTACAATTAACAACCCTCATATTGAAACCCATTGTATATCAAACACCTGACAATATAAAGAGGCCTGATAATCTGAACTGCAATTATTAAAATATAAAGGCAGTTGTCACCTGCCAGACCCATGATTATAGTGTTGTTTTTTTTTTTTTAAAAAAAAGAAAGGAATGGACGCGTCAGAGGATAAATGAGAAAGGAGGTCGGATAAACCAATGTTAAACTTTTAAAATGTTAAATAAAAAAATTGTGGAAGGGAAAGGTGATAAAAAATGTTTGCTATAGGGTAGATTATTTTTTTATATGATCCAGGTATATAATTCAGTTTTGTTTCTTCATTATATTTATGTATTGTATATTATGGGTTATCTTGTAAATTTTTTTTTATGCAGGCTTCATTGATGGACACCTGTTGTAAGATATTTTTTTTTACATTTTTTTTTTGTTCCATCACTAAGGAAATGTGAAACAGTAAGGTCTGCTTTGCAGATCTTTGTTTTACCTTTTCTTACCTATTTCTTACCCTCATACCTTAATTTGAACCCCAATCTATCATAGTGTGTCTGCAATACGCTTATATACCGAAAATCCTGCCCAATTTTAAACCACGAGTACAACACTCATATTATATATATAAGTATAACTCATTCCCAAATAAATAAAATGTTACAAATTATGTGTATGTTCACATAACTTAGATTTATTAAAAAGTAGGTTATATAGGTCATAATTGTGCACACACTATGATATGCATTTTAAAACATATCAAAATTAGAAATCGTTAATTAAAGTTGTTTTGTTTGAATCTATTTACAAAAATATATTACAGTCATAATATATTTTTAATTTAAAATAAAATTCATATTCATTAGTAGATAGATTCAAATATTGCAATTTAAAAAGTAAAATAATTTTCTTTTAATTTAATAAAAGTCATTCCAAATATTTCTGTTAAAATAAATGAGGGACAATAGTTTAATTATTTAATGTTATAGAAGCTTATCTAAAAATACAGCAGATGTCCACTTAAGGTTCTCTTTAATTAGTAAAAGTAATTTTAATTAAATCTAGTTTGTAATTCCAATGTCGACAAAGAAATTAACAATAGAAATTAATTAAAATTTTGTTAAATTCCTTTAGACATTCGGATGAGTTTAATTACAGCTGATAAGTCTGATATATTTTTGTAATGCTCCAGGGCAGTTCTATTGTTCAATTCCACTATAAAAGGAAGGGTTTGCTTTTGTTCTCCATTCTGGTCATTTGCTGATGAAATGTTTCTAACCAAAATTATTCTAGTTTTTGCTGATGAATTGTTTATAACCAAAATTATTCTGGTGTTACTAATGAAATGATTCTAGTCATTTTCTGTTGAAAATATTCTAGTAAAATATTCTTCAAAATATATTTTCCTGAGATTTTAGCTATGTGCCTGTGAACTTATATTTGAAGTCAAGTTTTCATCTCCAAATTAATTCACCATGTTTACCACACCTATTGCTAACTGTGACATGACTGAGTAGAGCTGGCGAAGTTTATTTCCCTCAGGAATGGCAGGCTGCTGCTCTAGACCATTGGAAGCTATCACATAAGGAACCGTGGAACTGCTGCTGCCAAAAATATGAACAATTCCAGATTTTGCTGCTGAATTATACAACCTGCGAACATCAATCTACCTGCTAATGCTTCTCCAGAGGTAACCTAAATTAACCCAAGAGTTCTTGTGATTCCTAACTAACATGCTATAGCTATTTTAAATTGTTTTTTTTTATTTCATTTGACTTATTATATACTTCTTTAACGTGTTCAAATATAATCAACAGTTTTGCTCTCTATCCTTTGGTTAATATTGTCTATTGATTAAGCTTTTTTTTATTTTATTATGATAATGTGTCAGAATCATCTTTGACCGAGTGAATTATTCCCTTTGTTGAAAGTAAGATGCTGATATTAAAGCATATTTTTAAAATTATAATAATTCCCATTTTTATTATCTTGCAAATCACTCATTTGAGGGCGATTCTAATCTTCTTTAATATATATAATAATCAAATAGTTTAAAATCTACATTTTATTGATTTTAACCTAATATGAGGGTATGTGCGAGGTCAATGATTAAAATGTGCCACAAATGCATGATTGCTTAAATAAACCTATGTTTTCTTTTCAAACCCGCAAGCATGCATTTTCCTATTTTTTAAATACTGTGTTGTATTTTAATTACAAAGTTCATCATTTTTGTCGAGAATGAGCGGACTCTTTTAAATGAATTTCTGGGAATTTAATTGGGCATCTCTCTTAATCCAAGTAAAACCCATTTAGTATGTGTTATATACTTCAGTCTAGTATTGCTGGTAAATGAATTGGTTGTTGAGACTGCTTTGTTTTGTTTTCCAAGGATTTTAAATGGCCAAGGCCGCTCTCTTTTCATTTCCTGCATTTCCCAGGCAGAGTGTGTACTCAAATGTCACACATGGGAATTAGATGCAGTTGTCACCCAGTCGCTAAGTTTCGGCTGACTTTGGCACCACACTCCTACAGGTTAGAGGTGAGCTGCCCTCCATAGTCAGTCCAAATATTTCACTATTCTTTTATTTATTTATTTTTACAAAGCATCCATGATTTAAATGTATCACAACCTCCAACTTTAATAAATTTATTATTAGCAAAACTGACCTCCCATCTGCTTTAATTATAATTATAAAATAAATGCCTTGATTACATCCCCACTTTATAATATAGTAAGCCTTTGTTCATGCCATTCTCAAAATCAATAAATATTATATAACCTGTAAGATCAAATATTTTATTAAACTTTTATAATTACTCAAAGCATCTCGCACATGTTCCCATCTCTTTAAGCACATTATTGTATTACTATTAGCCCGAGGGATAGAATATATAATTTTACTTTAAAACCTTTTGTCATTTATTGGAATGTAATGCCAACAATTATTTGATGTGTCCCTGTCTCATATAAGCAGACAATGGCATTATATATATATATATATATATATATATATATATATATATATTGTCTGCTTATATATATATATATATATATATATATATATAAATAAATTTTGTGAAATCATTTAAAACTAATTTTGATCTTTTATTTTATTGATTTCTATCACTGTCTCGGTCTATATATTTCTATTTTCTCCATGTCTTTTGTACATCCATTGACGTTAATTAGCAACCCAAACTTATCTTAGTATAGTCTTTTTGTTTCTCTCTGACCACCAGGCACTGGTAAAATGTTATACTAGTAGTAGCATCAGATGTGTTATCACATAGGTGGTGCTGTGAAATTTGGACTTTAGATTTGAACTCAGTATATCTAGAAGGCAACCCTCCTAGAATGTTCAGTTTTGGGTTTGGGGTTTGAATTCTGCAGCATGTTAGTGAGATAGATGATTCTAACTGTTACAATATATATATGTATATATGTATGTGTGTGTGTGTGTTACAATATATATATGTATATATGTGTGTGTGTGTGTGTGTGCATGTGCGTGTGTGTAATGCTATCAAATTCTGTTATGGTCTGAAGAATATTTATAAAAATACAAAGGCAATAATTAGATTATGTAATGATACTTGGAAGGTTAAATTTGACAAGAGTTTAAAAAATGGTGACTTCATATCTTCAAATCTTTTTACAGCAGTACTGCAATACCTATTTTTCAGATGATGTAGGTGTTTTTTTTTTGTTTTGTTTTTTTTTAAATAATGCTTCAGATCTTGAGCAAATGTTGCAAGAGTTACCAGATTAAAGTAGAAATTGAGTCTACAAGTAAATTGTTAAAAAGACTATGTACTGTCGAATGAATTTTTTCAAAAGATGAAAATAAATACCTATTACAATGAGTTAAAAAAGTTAGCAACTATATTTATAGTTAGATTATTACTACATAGTGGAACATATTTGATAAATATTAGATAAAATTAATGATTAAATTAATATTGGTCAAAGTCCTTTTAATAGAAATAATTTAATTTTAAAATAAAATATGTTTGGGTTTGAAAATAAGTTTTTAATAAATGTGTTTTACAGTTGTTCCCTATGTATCTGATACTTATACACTTAATTGAAGAGCAATATAGGGAATTCAGATCACTCTAAGTAGTATGGAGGGATGGATGCATGTTAGGAATAATAATAAGAGATTGAAAACACATGGGTAAGAGAACAAACAGATATTACTGAAATCATTGTATGAATTAAAAGACTGATATAGAGTTGAGCTAGACATATAGCTAGAATAGATGATAATAGATGGACAATTGAAATCTTAAATAGAATTCCAAGACCACTGTAAAAGACTGAGACAAAAACCACATGTGAAATGGATGAATGAAAAAAGAAAGTGTGTAGGGATAATGTGGAGAAGAGAGGATAAAGATTGGAGAACATGAATTGAAATTGTGGAGACCTTCATAGTGCACTGGTTGAAGATGATGATGTAATTAGAAAAAATACTCAACATGCATTTGAATATTTTTATATAATTGTGAATCGTTATATTTAATGAATTAATGAATTTTTGATATAAGGTCAGGTTAAAGTTATGTTTACGAAGTGATGAATAGCAATTGATACCAATCACGATGATTTTGCATGTTATTGTTTATGCCATTTTTGATTATATTAACTTGAAATATATACAGTAGATTAATTGCTGCAATTTGTAACAGAACTATTTATACAGAGGTTGCTACATCATTTTACTCTCTAAATTTTCCTTAATTATTGATTTTATTAATTTTAAAATATATATAGAACGGAAAGAAAAAAATGTCATTAATTAAAACTAATGAGCTAAAAAAAAACATTTCGCGATCAACAATTAATTGAACTTAGCCAATAGATTTTTAATTAAAATTACAACATTTGCACACACAATATATCATTGTAGAATAAATAAAAAGCTTAAACATGAAGATAGTATTTTCATAATTTTTTATGTCATTAACTTTTTTGTCTTAAAATATGTTGAGATAAAACTGATATAATGAACTTATTAAATTATAAATGCCTTTTTTTTTCTTAACATGGAGAATAATTTTCCTTTGTATGCAAATTAATGATTATACTATTGGAATAACTTAAATAAGATTAAAGATGATTAAAAATTATAAGTTCTTTAACCTTTAGTTTTCCGTTTTGTATTTATATATATATATATATATATATATAAATTGTGTACATAGGTTTTATAATTGTAACATAATCCAATTACCATAATGATGGTTGAGTTATACTTTAAACATTTTTTTTATTTATTCTTATAATGTTTTTTGTACATTGCTTTGGGATTATATTAGGGAAGTGTTGTTCTACAATCTTGTGCATATTTTGACATACATTGAATTTATAGTTTTCACTACAATATATGCATGCTTATGAATATATATATATATATATATATATGAAAGAACCTCTAGTATTTTAAATTATGCTGCATTTGGAGCCATAAACAACATGTTATAGAATTATGACTCCATCAATTTTATTATGCCTTATTTAGTACATCATCTTATATATAAAATGTGTATTTCTCTATGGTCTGATTGATGAATAAATGTTTATCTTATGACATCACAATCACTATGATTATGTAAAAGAAGTATCCCCACCATTAAAAAAATGCAGGGAAAAAATCAGTATAAGTTCTCTTAACTACATTAATGAACGAATAGGTATAGTATTTAAATCATAAAGAGAATGTGGTTACAGTGCATAAAGTTATGTTTAAAATGAAATATTTTGTGAGGGTAAAAAATAAATGATATAGTGACATATTTACATCCAGTAAATATTATTCTTATAAATTCAAGACGTCATTTTTTTTTATTCAGTGGGTGCTCCAATAAATAATCTTATTATTTAGAGTTGTACTTGTGTTGTTAAATTCACCTTCAGGTAATGATGTCCTTTCAACCTGAATTCATTTTTCACATTTCCATAAACAACCAATCAATATAATTCTTAAAAAACACTGTCTAATTTAATTAAAGTAATATATATATATATATATATATATATATATATATATATATATATATATATATATATATATATATATATATATATATATCATGTAATGCTGTAATTGAAAAAAAAAAACTGCAATTTTTTTAAAATAAAATATATATCCAGAAAATAAATAAGTATAGTGTCAGTTTTTTTAATTAAAATATTTATTTCATATTAGATATATATAAATAATTAGTGAAACTCTAAAAATTATAATGACAAAACAATTACTAAGTAAACTGTGTAGAATTAATCATTGATATTTTTATAGACTATCAAAACTTTAAGTATAAATAAAATAAAATAATAAACATATAATTGAATATTTTTAATAAAAATGAATGATAGATCTTAATGAGACACAAATAATACTAAAAAGTCATTTAGACAGAAAAACTGTTATATGTTTTAGAAATTATGTATCTCAAATTGAGGCAGAAATACAAAAAGAATCAGATCAAAAATAAAGAAAAATGCTTGAAAAAATGAATCTATGGAAGAACAACTTCAATGTTGATATAATATAGCAAAATGTCAATGGGAAAGATGAGAAAAAGATTTAGTGTTTAGGGAATCATAATGTTAGCAGTAAACAATGAGAAAATGAATCACCTCAATGACACATTGTTTAGTGAAACATAATGACAATCCAAACAATCCATTGCCAAACAATATGATCACTTAATGTAGGATGCAGAAACTCATGACACTAAATCATAGTTACTTATGCCATAAGGTCCACCTCTTCTAGATGTACTGCAAAACATCTGGTTAATAATGCAAGAAGGTATCCTGGACATGCCGAACAAATTTGCAAAAACTAATTCAAGAAAACATTCACTTAGAAATATATGAATTATTACAACACATTCATATGAACTTTCAAATAGTTTTGTCAACAGTGAGGATCACTTCATGACATATCTGGTAAACAATGTCATGGAAAATTCAATAGTTATCTTCATGTCCATATCTGATAAACAATGTCATGGAAAATTCAATAGTTATATTCATGTCCATATCTGATAAACAATGTCATGGAAAATTCAATAGTTATATTCATGTCATATCTGATAAACAATGTCATGGAAAATTCAATAGTTATATTCATGTCATATCTGATAAACAATGTCATGGAAAATTCAATAGTTATATTCATGTCATATCTGATAAACAATGTCATGGAAAATTCAATAGTTATATTCATGTCATATCTGATAAACAATGTCATGGAAAATTCAATAGTTATATTCATGTCATATCTGATAAACAATGTCATGGAAAATTCAATAGTTATATTCATGTCATAACTGATAAACAATGTCATGGAAAATTCAATAGTTATATTCATGTCATATCTGATAAACAATGTCATGAAAAATTCAATAGTTATATTCATGTCATATCTGATAAACAATGTCATGGAAAAATCAATAGTTATATTCATGTCATGTCTGATAAACAATGTCATGGAAAATTCAATAGATATATTCATGTCATGTCTGATAAACAATGTCATGGAAAATTCAATAGTTATATTCATGTCATATCTGATAAACAATGTCATGGAAAATTCAATAGTTATATTCATGTCATATCTGATAAACAATGTCATGGAAAATTCAATAGTTATTGTCATAAAGAAAAGTAAAATTACCATTGCATCTAACCTTCCCACAATATCTTCAAAATATTATTCCTAATCTAAATGTGTTTGACTATCAAAATGTCATATATAAAATTATGCCTTATAATAATTGTACTGCTTTTATCTCAGTGGGTGTAAATTAGGGAAAATGTCATAGACCCTATTGTTTTTGAATTCAAAGACAATTTTATTACAAAATATTACATTTATATCCTGCTGAAGTTGAAGAAAAATGAATATACACAACTATATGTATTTCATAGCACAGAAGTGTATCATAAAACATTAAACAATTCTCAAAATGACAAGTGCTTACCAATTGTAATGCAAGAAATACAAAAAATCAAGCAATGAAATCCATTTTCAGTCACTTAAGAAATGTTGAGGGAAGAAGAAAAAGACATTTGAGAATATGTTGAAACAAAAACATTAATTATGTCAACAGTTTATATGAATTTATGAAAGAATCAAAACAGTCATAAACATCGATATAATTTATGAACTGCTAATGAAGTAGCAAATGTATTTCAAAATGAAATAGAAGAATCACTATTTGAGCATGATATTCAAATTTATCCATGCAAAAAACAACATCCATTTATAAATATCTACTTTCTCTGCCCAAATTTGAGCCAAGCATGTATCAAATATTTTATCCTAATACAGAACAAGATTGGAATGTAGATCTTAGAGAGGAAATATATGGTGTTTCTGGAATTGTGCATGAAAGAAGATATTGATGTTGCAATTTAAAGTATCACAAACATCTATTCACCAAAGGTTTTTCATTTGATTTTATATAAAGGAAGACTTACTCATTAGTAGATTGTTTATTCATATTCACACATTATTGTAAATAGTTTAATTTTTATTAGGCATTAACAACAAAATGTTTGTGTTGAAAATTACACTAGGTTATTGTATTATATTGCTAAAAATGATAATACAGAAGAGCAAATGAGAAAACTGGTTGTATTACCAACATCATTTCAAGTCGTCCCCCCCCCCCAGAAATATGTGAGGATGTTATTATGATGCAATGGTTATTGTTACAAAATTCAGAAAAAAACAGATGTTTTTGTACTTTTATTTGCAATGGAAAATGACATGAAATACAATCAAATTTATTACTAAGACAAAATTAATTTGATGGAATTGGTTTAGGGGCTTGGGTTGTTATGATAATGTTAAAAACAGTGCTATAAGATATTATATATGAACAAATTTTGTGAAAATGGTCAAATAGATAAAAAAAGTAGAACCAGAAATTTCACAACACATCCAAAAGTTCATAACATTTTTACTCACCCAATGATGCATAAATCATGTGGAAAGTGTAAGCCTCAAGCTCCTTGCTTAAAAAATGGAAAATTTACAAAAGGTTTTCTAAAATTATTCCAATCAGGTTCTCATCTTAAATCACATGATCACTATTTCTTATGCTTGTTTATAACTATGATTAAAATAGGCAAAAATCTCCATAAAGTATTGCCTCTCAGTGCAAGTCAGAGTAATCAATGAATGCCAAAAGGCTTGTGCATAAAATTCCCATCTAGTGCCTATTCATCCAATACAACAGACTAGTTTATGGCTTGTTACCTTCATCAGTGAGGAAACATGGATCTGAGAGCACTGTAGCTAAATCTTAGGATCTAATGCAACCCTCCAGAAACCACATTGTAACTCTACTTAACTACAAAACTATGAGTCTTAAATTGAAAACACAATAATATTTTCAATACAAACTCATTATCTTATACAGTCATATAGATATGAACTCTGTTCAGTATTTATATATTTTGGTGTCTTTGGTTGATAATAACAATTAGACAACACTGTCTTATTAGGCAGGATTGGTTTTAAGCCAATAAATGTCATATGATCACTATTTCATTTGCTTTCTTATAATTGTTATTAAAACAGACAAAACTCTCCATACATTATTGCTGCCTAATTGGATATTGGTGTCTACGGTGATTAAAAAATCAAAGACAACAAAATGTATAAATACTGAACTAGTTTCAGACCTATATGACTATATACACTAATGAGCTTGGATTGAAAATATTATTGTGTTTTCAATTTAAGACTCATAGTTTTCTAATTAAGTAGAGATAAAATATGGCTGCTGTATAGTTGCATTAGATCTTAAGATCTAGGTTCAGTGATCTCAGATCTAAGACTGCTCACTGACAAAGGCCACAAGCCAGAAACTAGTCTGAGAAAATTGGATGAGTAAGCACTATATGGTAATTTATGCACAAGCCTTCTGGCATCCATTGATTACTCTGGCTTGCTCTGAGTGGCAAGAATTTATGGAGAGTTTTGCCTTTTTTAATGATGAATATCCATTATATTGATGTTTGGAATAATCATGCATTTTCATAATTAGAAAATCTATTGATAACCACTATGTAGTTAATTCAATTTTATTACTAAAATATTGGACATATTACCACTGAAACCTGTATTTTAGTTAAAGCAGTTAATTATCTTTATAAATATATTTACAAAAGATATGATTCTAAAAATGTAATAATTTATAAAAATATTGATCAGCAGTATAAAATGGTACATGATGATGTCATCAGAGTTGTAGATTCACAATATCTTAGTGCTCCAGAAGCAATATTGGTGACATCATGAATATGTTATGCACAATGGATCACACAGTTTCATCCAACTTTATGTTGATTTACCATTTAATCAGATGATAAACTTTTCAATCCAGGTGATGTCCACAATGTAATTGAAAAAGATGCTGAAATAATTATAACATTAATGACATGGTTTAAATTAAATACTGAATAACCTACTATGAAACAATATTTATATAAAAATATTTCATTATAGGAGTTTATTTGCAAACTTTCAGGAATTATCCTTTCAGATATACATATATAATTAAACAAAAAAAATAAAAATTTAGATATAGAGGAGAGAATAAAATAATTGCCTGCTTATATACTGTTAGTCCATGAAATGTTTGTTTATAATAAAAGTTACAGAAGCAACCCATTTAGAATATTTAAAAAATGTATAAAGGAATTGTTTATCAAAAAACCTAATGAGAAATGTGTTTAGAAGAGGTTATTGTTGCAAAATGCCAAAACAATTGTGATAAATATTTTTTTTATATTTGTAGATTTTGTACCCCAAAAATATTTTAGATTTATAAGAAAATTTTAAAAATGATATATGTGAAGATCTTCTTTGGGAATATACAAATTCAGTTATGCAAAACATAGAGTACTGTTAGAGATCCAATATATATATATATATATATATATATATATATATATATATATATATATATATGATATATATATATATATATATATATATATATATATATATATATATTATCAGGACTTGGATTAACAATGTAAATATTTAATCTTCTAATTGCAGATAGTATTAAAAATCAGAAAAAATCAAATATTTGACGTTACTGCTGAAACTTGTGAAACAATTAAAAAATTTACAACACTTAATTTATTTAAAGGAAAAGCTGTTGATAAAATTGTAAGTGCAGTTGATAATCCCAAAGCAACTAAAATGATTTTATCATTATTTTTAATCATTATGAAGAAATTGCAGGGCAAAGATATCTCTGTGCTTCATTCAATTTTTCCAATCTATAGGTCAACTTCTCAACATTGCACCAGTAAATTGTTTTGGTTGGTTCATTTTTCTAACAAATATATTATGTGTGAATCTAAATTCTCTACTTCTTTCACTTAAATCTCCATTTTTTCTTCACTAGTCTTGTTTTTATTTTGTTCCTTGCTGGGAAAAAAATTATATTGTTTTACCTTGAGGCTCTATTTTTGCTTTATTTCTTGTCATATTTATAATTTTAAACAACTTTTTTATATTATTTATTTTTAATTCTGTATCCTCATAACAGTAATAAGTTTACTAATTTCTACTTTATTTAATTTATGATCAAACATGAGTGTTCTGTCAGTTTTCCCCACTACATTCCCCCTAATACCATTTGCATACTAATTCCTAACCTAATACCAATGCCTACCCGCATCTATTTTCCTATATCTATTATATATATATTATTTCATTAAAGTAAATACACTTATCTTTTCTTTTTTAGCATATAAAATTATCATTAGTGTCACTTGTTCTCTTTCACCTCTTATAAATTCTTTCACTTTAATTATCTATTTTTATTTATGTGAGCCATTTTTTTATATTACTTATTTTTCTATCTTTTTTAATGAATCAATGTTCATGCTCTCATGTTGGGTGACATTTGTAATGGAAATTTCCCCTCCTTAAACTTAAAGTTTTAAACCTTCTATTATTTATTCTATTTTGTAAAACTCATATAATTTTTGGGAGACCCATTACTCAAACAGGGAAGTAAATATAATTAATATTTATATGTCAATCATACCTCCAGAAAAACTGAGATTTAATAAAAATATTAAGTCAACAGTCACCTTTTCAGACTAAAGTAGATCCCCAGCTGCATGAAACATAAAACATCTCATGGGGATGTTTATAATAGGATTAAACCCAGAGTGCTATCCAATATTCATACTGGAACCCATGAAATGTCATTAACATATTTGAAATACTTGACCCATAGCTTGATGTAAAATGACATTAATAATATAAACAAATTTATTAAAAAATAATAATTATAAATGTAATAATAATACTAAAATAATAAAATATGTGACACATAACCGATAGTATACACTTAACAAATATGCATGCTTATGATAACAAATTCTTATTCCAGATAAAATTTAAAAATTTTAATAATGACATCAATGAACATTTACCTAGCATAAATACAGCACAGCTTTTGGAGTTTATTTGTGGATTAAATAAACATCATCACTGATTTCCATAGGCACTTTTTACAAAGTTCTTGGTTTTTGTATGTGGATATGCATAGTTCTTGTTTTTTTTTGTATGTGGATGATCACTCTTTTTTCTTGGATCCAGTCAGTTTCTTGGTCAAGGTATTTTTAATTTAAGGGAATCTTCTTGGTTTCTTCTTCTATGATGTGTCTGGTTTCCTTAATTTGGATGGTGGGTTGAAACACTGGCAGAAGGTGAGTTAATTATCATGGCATATTGGTAATGGCACACAGAGATGAGTTAAAAAAATGTTTAAATATCAGTGCTCAGTTCTAGCCACTCATTCTCATTAATATTCCAATAGAATAATAACTTAATAACTCTCTAACTGAACTCAACTGAACTCAAATCATTAAAACCAAACTGAAAAAAACAATAGATAGTGTCCTTTTTATACTACTCTGTCCCCACTCTTGCTGAGTTTCAACCATGCTATCAATACATTTTATCTCTAAAAAAAATTAATTACAATTTACATTTCTTTATTTTTTTGGTTTTTCTATTTTAATTGCAGAGATTAGTCATATTGTTAAACTAATCAGTCTATAATCTTAATCTCTAGAACCTGATTAGTTTTGTACCAACGATTTCATTTAATCAAAATAACTTTTTATTTTTTTAATTAAAAATATTTTTTTCAACGAGTATTTTTTTGACAGGATTTTAAAATAGAAATATATAAAAGAAAAACAACTTATAACTATTAACTAATTCCAACCTATCTCTAAATTTTTCCTTTATTTTTTAAACTTCTATCCTTTTAAACTATTAAACTATGATTATTTTAAATTTATATATATTTTTTTCAATTTAAAAAAAAACAAACAACAAGTTAATTATGTAATTCATACACACACACACACACACTTGTGCAACATGTGTAGATATACACTTTTACCATATATATAGTATATATAAAAAGCCTGCTAATAGCTCTAAACAATGACTAATTTTTTGCTAATATATAAATATATTGTAGCAATAGAGTCCAATTTTCACACACATATATTATTAAATCAAAAAAAAATTCTTATCTTTATTTGCATATTATAAATATTAATAGGTAAGATTTATTAGTAAGCAGTAGTGAGAAAAGTGAATATTATAAGATATAATTAGGTATATTAAACTCATATTAAATATAGAAATTTCATTATCTAGCTTATTTTTCTTTGAAATAAAACAGGCTAGTATAGACTGATTAGGGATCATATCTAAAGGTCAACATATTAATAGCTTGCAAAGCACACATGTTGTTTGGAGTAAAAGTGTTAATGTTCATCAATCATTCTTAGCTGAGAGGTCATCACAGCAGCCTTGCAAGCAAATAATTGTTTGCAGATGGTTGTGCATTTGCATCACAGCTGATGCTATGACATATGGGGGAAAAGTGTAAATATGTAAATCAGAAATATTTGCTTTTAATTACACATAGATTTTGATTTCTTTTTTTTTCTTAAGTTGTCTGAATTTTAAATTGTCAAAAAAGAACTTTTTCAACAATTTGAGGGAGAAATTATTTTTCTTTTTGTTACTTGACCATTAAGTGTCATCAGTTTGAGTTTTTTTTTTTTAAATGGCAGTGATTTGTGTGAAACAATCATTGGGCTGGCTGATGAAGGTACTTTGACCTGGCCAAAGCTAGATGAGCTTCAGAAGACCAAGATATAAAAATCTTGGTGTGAGGAAGAGAAGAGTTCAGTCAGTAGTTGTGTTTTTTTTTTGCTCTCTTTTTCATGTTCTCAGTAGGAACAATGTTGATTTTTTTTCCTTTTCTATTTCCCTGCATTTGAGGAAAGAAATGTAGGCAAAATGTTAAAATATTGCTTTATATAGTATAGAAAAATATGTGTTGACATATAAACACTATTGCGGTTAAGTTATTCTGGAGAGATCCATAAAAATTATCTCCCTAAATAGAAGCTGAAAAGTAAAATGATATAATAAGTAGAGTGCATAAATTGCTGCTTTAGAAAAAAAATGAAATTGGTGATTCTTTATATGTTTATCTGTAAGAAACGATAATGTCCTGTTAGATTGCATTATTTTGTCCCTGGGATCTCTACTATCATGAGTTAAGTAGTTTTTCTATACACATATATATCTTTAAGACCCAGAGAATGGCCATGTTTCAAGTCAACCAAGCCAAATCCACATGCTGTCTCAGAGCCTTGTTTTCATCCCTTGATCTATTAAAGGATCATCATCTTTGAAGAGAGGGTGAAGAAGAAAGAAAAAAGCCAGAAGATGTACATAATCCACACATCAAGCCTCAACTAATCTGCTAATCAATTTTTTTAAAGTTTTTTTTTATTTGTTATCAAGAGTGCCAGAAATAAGTTGGACATGGTAAAGAAAAAAGGAGTGAAATGCCAGAGCTTAAACCACCTCAGCCCAAAGCTATAGACAAGAGAGCAGTCTGTTTTCTCAGCTTGGACATTCGTAAGAACTGAAAAATGGATTGGTAACTTTGAAATTATATTAATGATTTTTTATTTATTTAAATTAATTATTTGAAACTCCTTCTATGGGTCAAACATTGTTACTTTTTATTTAAATACATAAACATTAAAAGTTTGTTTATTTATTTTATATTAATAATTATCATTATGCATAACAACATCACAAATACATTTTGAAGTTATTAGACTTACTTTTTCTTATATTTAAATATTATTTTTATTGTAGTTTAAAATGTCTTTTATTTATGATTGTCATTTGTTGGATTGACCAACAGTGCTTGAACAATCTGTCAATATATATTTTATAATGTTTTTTTATTTATTTGTGTATTTAGATTTGATATAAATGTTGCTTTGCTCAAGATTTAAATATTTTTTATTTATTTATATATGTGATTTATTTGTAAATGAATAATATGAAGGGAAACATTTTAACATGATATACATACTAACATATCAGGAGTGTGTGGGTGGGTTACTTTTTATATAGTTATACATCAATTAACATAAGTCAAAATATGTTAGACTAAAATCTTATTGCTTAATAGTTTTTTAAGGAGCAAATTAATAGAGTATAGAGTTGCATGTATGAAAGTGAACACACACATATTTCATGAATGACTGCTGGTGTTGCAATTATATATATATATATATAAAGCTGGGAGAAATATTGAATAAGCATTAGATAGAATGTTTTTTACAATGTTTCATTTTAAACCAGCTTATCTTAAATGGGTAGAAGCATCTACATATGTTTAATTTTTTTATTTGGTTACACATATAGTATTTGGTATTTTGTTTTAATAATGTATTATTTGATTGGTATAATAATTGAAATCAATTATATGATTACAAATTTGTTTTATTAAAAAGAAATAATCTTAATAAATATAATTATGCAATATTTGGCTTTTGCATTATTATTATTAGTATTGTTGTTTTTAATTTTCTCATTTAATTATGATCATTCATCATTACTAATAAATGTTAAGCATTGGATGACAATTGAAATAATAATGTTTTGGGACATAATTATAGGATTATAAAAAGCTAAATTAGTTGTTGTGAGTTAATTGCAAAAGCTGTTTTGGGAATCATCATTATCATCATCATCATGCCATTATGAATAAGTAGATTAAATAAGTGGATGTAATGGTCATATATAAATAATGGTCAACACTATGTTTGTTTGTGAGCAATTAGCAAGAGCATCTATGCATCAGTAAATATATGTATTTAAACTGAACTGATAACACCTGTGAAAGTATTAAGTGAGAATTTATGATATTGGGATATTATAGTTTTATTGCCACAATTGAAATATAAGGATGTTGTTTTCCATTCATCCAACTGCACGTGTTGTAAAGAATGTACCAAGTGGGTTTGATCCAGGTACACTATGAATAAATACATGACAACTTTATCTATATTTAGACAGCTTACTGGCACCCAGGTAAAACACATACACATAGGTAAACTAAATAAAAGAGTTTAATTTTCTTTTTCCAACTTGATGATATTTAATATTTTTTTGATACTTTAAGTAGTTATAATTATCACCAGTGTGTGACTATGAATGTGTTTTATATATGTGAAAAGGTAATGATTCTTTGGTGGAAGAATCTATTATTAGAAATAAATATAATTTCTATATATTGATTTCACTATCATTTTTTTTATTTAGTTGCTATAACTAATATTTGTTATATAGTTATAATGGTTAGTATATTTTATTAGGT
Organism: Epiperipatus broadwayi; assembly: GCA_028023455.1. Classification (NCBI taxonomy): domain Eukaryota; kingdom Metazoa; phylum Onychophora; class Udeonychophora; order Euonychophora; family Peripatidae; genus Epiperipatus; species Epiperipatus broadwayi. The sequence continues at coordinate 855,326 of JAQFVV010012697.1, forward strand.
ACAATGGCTTCCCAATGTTGCACATACTCTAAATATTAAGAGAATTATGACAGTGTTTCTTTTTTTTTAAATGAGATATGTTTGTTGGTTATAATATATATGTAAAAGTTCCATTATAAAATAATCATTATAATTAAATTATAATAAAAATAATTAATTAGAATATGGTGATGATATATTTTATAAACAATTACAATAAACTATAGACAAACTTTCAGTCAATTTCTTAAGTTTCTTTAGCTGAAAACAATTGAAATTCAAATTTAAAACAACTAAAGATTTTATTTCCCTGATTTATGAATAGAAAAAAACCATAATGGAAAAAAATTAAAAAGGCAATTTTGATAAATTGAAATGGAATAACTTTAATTAATAGGCAATATACTGATGTTAAAATTTATGTATCTTGTGGTATGACATGATGACATCTGTATCACTAAATTTAATTTATATAGATTTTATTAGAAAATAGTTCAATTAACTGAAAAAAAAACAATGATTCATTAATGTTATTCCCAAAATAGATAATTATTCTTATATATACTTTTTAGACTTTCTATAAACTTATTATACCAGCGATAAAGGTAGATTTTTACTTTTACTGTTAAAAGTAGGATGCTTTGACAACATGTTAAAAGTACTGACGGAAAATCATAGTGGTATTGTTTAAGTGTTGACTGGTTTCCTATATTTACGTGTATAAATCTATGTAGCCTTGAACATTATTATCTAAGTAATACATAATTGGAGTGCAGTTTGAAAGTTATAATTAACATTTTTGGTCTGCTTTCAGAATATGTTATTTTTAATTGTTTAATGAGGTTTATTTAAACTTCTTGGAATTAATAATTTCACTCACTATAGGAAAGTTGCAATGTTTAGTGTCTGTATAAACTTATAAGACCATAGATAAAAGTGGATTTCCAACTTTATTGTCAAAAGGGTCTTGCCTTGACAACATATTAAGATTTATGATTGGCATTAATATCGTTTAAGGATTTGCTGTTTTCATGTAGTATAACATGCTTGGCTCTATCTGAAAAGTAAATAATAAAATTGTTTCAATTGTTAACGTTAAACTTTGGTAATATATATGTATATGTAAACAATCAAAAAGTAAAATCTAAATAAATTTAATAAATAAAACATATAATCCAAATTCAGAATTAATTAAATTAGCCAAATTAATATTTAAAATCACTACTACCAACTCAATGGCTTCACGTCATGGCAGGTTTCTCATTTGCAAAATCACAAACCGACAAAACAAATTTTTATAAGTTATTATGAAATAGTGGATTAGTATATTTTTTTCTGCTTTTGTGTGTGTGTGTGTGTGTGTGTGTATGTGTGGCTTTACAATTAAAAAATCTGAACTGGCAATGACACCATTGGTTTTGGAATATTTTTAATTTTAATTTTCGCTAGTTTTATTAATTTTGAATTTGGAGTAATATATATATAAATATGAATTCGAATATCAATGCAATAAAAAATTTTAATTTAAAATGTGGACCGTTTTTAAAGAAAAAGTAAATAAAATAACATTTACAAATCCTTAATGGAAGAGCAATTTAGACGAGCTTTTTGATGATTTCTTTTTTTTTTTTCATTCCAAGAAGAAAGCTTTCTGAAATCTTTACTTAAAACAATGAGTAGAATCAGTTTATTTAAATCAATTTTTTTTTATAAATAGCTAATAATTTATTTTACTTCTTCATTACTAGTTTTAAATAAATGATAATTACAAAATTTCATTTAGTAGTTTCAGAAATATATTATTTTCTGTAGCTGAAGCTTATAATTATTAATAAATTTCACATTTTGTTTAAATTATAAATTGCAGACAATATTTTTAGACGTGATTTTACAAATTGAAGATATATATATAATTTCTGAATATAGGATTAAAAAATGAATGGATTTTCATTATATAGACATTTCACTGTGGATATTTTTCAAACTAATTTACTTTCCAAACATATGTTTTGAGGCTCTTTATGATATGATGGATTAAATATATTTTAATTACAAATATTATCGAAAACTTTGATCACTAAAAATTGAGTACTATAGGCAATTTTAATATTAAAATATTACTCCAATTAAGTCCAATTAGAAAATTTATGCACATATAATGTTCAATACTTGATTTTTTTATGTTAGTAATCTACTGTTCCCACTTTTTATTTTTTCTTTAGCAAACTTCTTTTATTCTTTTTACACTTTTTATATATTCTGTAATGTACATACTAGTAATTATTAAATTATTATACACTTTAGTTTTATCCAAGTATTGTCATCACACTTTGTAACTTGTAGCTTCCATGCATATGATGTGCTCATGTTATGTTTTGTTGTCCATATGATACATTATACCCCCCTTCCAATAAAATAAACAATAAAAAGGCTAGATTCTTTTGGTTATTTTTCTACTCATGAAAACAAAACAATATCAGAAAAAAAATTCCACCCTAACAAAGTTTCATCTGTTGAAATACTAAATGTGTAACATTCATCTTAAGATTACGAATGAACAACATTCACAAAGGTTCATTTCTTTCCATTAGAATCATCATTTTTAATATTTTTTTTTCTAACTTGACACTCTGTTTTCAGATAAGCATCAAGGAAATATATAAAATATGTATTTCTCAATGACATGTAAACATTAAAAATATAGGTCACATTTCTATAACTGTAGTTACTTATAGGGCTAATTGGAATTTGAGTTTTTCTCATCCTACTTACATTTTGGATTCTGTACTATTTTGATTACAATTAAAATTTTATAATTCATTATTTTTAATATTATTCTTTCTGGCATATTATTTTATCTCATATTTAATTTTCTTAACTTTTATGTTTTTTTTTTTTGTTGTTGTTGTATCTAAAATATACATTTATTTGTAAAATTCATTTGAAAAGAAATAAAATGTGATATAAAAGATAAGACATGATTTTTTCACAATTTAATTCAAACTTTATAACTTAATATAAAATATTTTTAATAGTATTATTTCAAAAGTAAACAAAAATGCAATTTTTATAGTATAAATGAAGAGAATTTACATAAATAAAAGATACATACTGAACTATCAATACTATTGTAAATAATATTAAACTGTTAATATTTATCTTAATATAATGAATTTGACTTCATTTGATAGATATTTATGTTTATAAATGGTGCAAATTCCCAAAACAATTGGCATTTTTTTCATGCAAATATTTTAAAAATGCATCATAATTAATCCAGTAAGTGTTTTTAATCATCAACAGTCTGTAGTTTTATTTCAGAAAACAAAAAAAAAATCATTTTTATTTGGTATTTACTTTTAAAATATGAATGAATAAATATCAATATCTAATAAATCTTATTATTTAAAAAAACTATTTAATACATTTTACACTATTACATGGTATTCTAACAGCTGTTAGGAGTGATAGATGTACTAGACATTAAAAATAATTCATACACATTTTTAATACAAACCTCAAACAAAGAAGATTTTGTTCATTTTTTAAACTGAATATGCTCCACCTGAAATTTGATTATGAAACAGCACTTTGTTTTGATTAAAATCTAATTTTTAAAATAATTTTGAATGTCAAAATTTATAAACAAAAATATCTATCAAATGATGTCAAATTTATTATATTCTGATAAATAATATTAGTTTAATATTAAAGTAAATGTTGCAAGATTAAAGGATATGAAAATAAAAATATGTCAGAATTCCAATGCAATACAAGAGGATTAAAATGCTTTAACAAAACAAACTGGCACTGCAGAGAAGAAAAAAAATAGTAAACTTGTATAAGTTATTCCTAATTTAAAACTATTGTTTTTGATTAGTATACAATATGTTATGTATAATCTAATAGCTGAAGAAAAAAGTATATTTTTGATGGGTTACTGCACTTTAAAACAGCTTGGCAGTAGAATTAATTTACTTTAAAAAGAAGTCACATTAATTAAATAATTTACCATCCATTATATATCATATTAAAAATATTCAATTATAAAATAACTTGCTGCTAGGAAAATATTTCACTCAGAATATTAAAAAAATTGTACATTGTATTTCTAGTTTTATAACTTTATGTTCATCTACTAACTCATGCATAATAGTATGAATATGAATCAAAACTGTTTTTATTTGATTATGAATAACTCAGACAAATTTATGATGGTTTTCTTTCAGTTTGAAGAACTAGTCTGTTAGATTATCACAATTTTATTCTTTCTGTGTAACCCGACCTCCATATTTTTGACTAGACTCAAGTGACAATTTTTTTATTGTGATGCAATGCTTGTTTTGATTTGTGTGTAATTTAAAACTGTTTTACATATATTACAATCTTTATTTATAGGGTATGTTATAAATATTTAAGCCTTCTGATAATTAAAATTCAAAAACATGAAAAATTAATATTTTAAAATTGTAAAAAAATATGTATTTAAGTGAAGTTCCTACCATTAATAAAGGCAAACATTATTATTGCCTTCATGATATCTATTGAAAAAAGTTAAAAGAACAAAATATTACATATTATAATTTTATGTTATTAAAATGATATATTTAAAATTAGTTATTATCAAAGGAACAAAAATTCATATAAAAGTTAATAAATTATTGTTATTAAAATAGTTCACTTACAGTTTTTACAAAAACCATATTCTTTTTTAGGCTGTAATGTTTTTCGATGGTAATTTTTGTTTTTTGTGATGTTCTTCATATGCTTTCTTAAAGTGGTTTCTTTAAAAATAAAATGTTTTAAAAAGACAACCTCCCCTAGTGACTTAGTTTTTTTATGTAATAATAAGTCTTTTATAAAATTATTACATCATAATTATTAACAATTACTGAAAATCACACATGAGATGTGAATCTAAAGCATCAGCCAATCACATATTGCCACATACTTTATAACTTTATCAAAACAATAGAATGTGCTGTCAATCCCAGACAATGGTCTATAAAGGTCTGTGTACTGCTAACATCTTTTCAATTTTTTTTAAATTGATGCACAAAAATATATGCTTTTTATACAGAATCACTGCAGCCTGTCCCACATCATAATTTAACATATGCAGCACTTTAAAATAATATAGAAAAGTAGTGATCCCAATGGCATCACACAACATAAAATATCACATGACACACACACACACACACACACACACACACACATATATATATATATATATATATATATAGTGAGTTTTTCCTGCTTTAAAAAATATCAAATAGAATAATGCTATCACAACATACTCTTGTGAAACAGTTAAAATGCATTGTCTGTAGATTTACCTTTATTTAAAAACAGAGTTAAAATTCATTAAATAACTTACTATCTATTTAAACTTTAAAAATATTAAATTATAATGTATAATTTTCTGCTAATGTTGGTATATAAAAAGTAGCTACACTTTATATTTTAATTCTTATAGCTGTATATCCAGGTACTAGCTCTTACATAAGTCTTGAGCACAAATCAAAAGTTGTTTTTTTTGATTAGTACTAACTTGAAGGAGTTTAATATTGTTATTTTTCAGCCACCAAATCTGATCTGATATTGCACTTTGTATCACCTTGAATGTAGATTCAGCTTCATTTAAAAATGAGGTTTTCGTTTATTAAATAATTTACCATTTATTTAGTCTTGTAAAAATTCTAAATCACAAAACATAAGTTGCAGCTCAGACTTGTTTTTATTTCCGTTGAGATTTCAATAAAATAAATAGTTAAATAGTTGGAAGGATAAGCAAATTAAAGCCTGTCCATTAATGTTTGAGCATTTTCTATCTTAATGTAAACCGAGCCTTGATTGTATATATGTGTGGGAGGGTTATGATCTGGCCCAACTAATGAGTACTGATTCTGCATAAAATACATATATTGGTGATCATATGTCTGTTTTACATGCGTGTGGTCATATGCATCAGTTTTTTGAGATGAAATAGAAAATGAGTAGTCTAAAAAATCCTCAAGTTATTTAGTTTCTAATATATAATTTTTGATTATTTTTCATCAATTATTGATTACCATTTAATACATTAATCGGTTATGTATTTGTTCTTATTTTTGATATTTAATATAAATGGACAACGATTTGTATATACATATTTTTTATATCGCGTCATTCACATTATTTACACATTAGAATGAAGAAAATGTACAAATCTTATGCACTTCAAATGGCAATACTAATCTGTTATGTATGCATAGGGTTTTATTCAAAGTTTATTATTTAAAAAAAATAATACCACTATTTTTAAATTTTTGTAATAAAGATAACTGAACTGATATTAATTGGTTATATTTTCCAGCTATCTTACATATACTTATATTGAAACACATTCATATTTTAGTAACTTTCTATTAGTCACTTATTAGATTAGAGTTATGCAAATAATAAATAATAATTATGTAGTGTAATTTTCATTGCGCTGCTCTCATGCAAAGTAAAGAACGTTTTCTACCCAGTTTTAACACCTTGTGGAGAGATGTAATCATAAACATATGAGTGATGACATGTGATAAAGATCTATCATCCTCAAGATGCCCATTTAGTGGTGAACCAGTACTCATCAGTTGGCCCAGACCACAATCTCAAACAGATATATTTATCATTGTTCTCTGTGTATATATATATATATATATATATATATACAGAGAACAATATATATATATATATATATATATATATATAATAAAGTTTTACAGTTAAATTGATATATCAATTACAATCTCAGAACTTTAACACAAATCACTTATTGAAATTATATGAGCAATTTTTATTAGTCACGAATTAAACTAAAGATAAATCAATACTGAATAATGGATAAAAGTGGGTAGAAAATAATCTCTACCTTGTGTGACAGTGGTGTAATGAAAATTATATTATTCATTATTGGATAATCTCTAGTCTAATGAATGTCTAATAAAAATATTATTACATTTTCAATAAGCAATTTGTATTAAAGTTGTAAGGGATGCACATTTGACATTTATCAGGTAAACTGTAGTGTTTTTCTAATATATATATATACACAAAACAATGATAAATATATTGGTAAGTGATTATAGTTATGGCCAACTGATGAGTGCTCATTCAGCACAAAATGTGCATATTGGTGATCATAGTTTTTTTCCATATCTTTGATCATATGTTTATAATTACATACCTTCACAAACTGTTAAAAGTGGATAGAAAACATTCACTATCATGCATGGGAGAGGTATAATGATAATTAGACTATAGACATAATATTAATTAATTTAAATTTTGTTTCGATTTCCTCAAGGCATATTTATAAGCACTGATTTTTTTATCAGCCTTACACACCAATTCATAACTAAATAAAGAATTATGCAATGAGGGAATTTATATAAACGGAACATGAATTAAGTCCCAGTATGACAATCCACTACACTAGCTTGACATTAGGTTCTATTTCTTAAGATAAATGGTATTAATAAACAATTGAAAATAGTGACACAGAATGATATTAAACTTTGGCAATATTTGCTTATAATATTTAATAACAAATTATGGATATAAGTAACCATCAAACTATGTATTTCATTAATTCTATCAATTTATTTCAAAACATTTTTTTCTCTTTTTTTAAATATCATTTCAGTAAAACAAACAACAAATCTAAAAAATATATGTATTTTTCTCCAAATCCATATTTTATATATCTCCCACCACTCAAACCTGAATAAAAAAATACTAATAAAAATATACACAATATATGCAATAAATTCACTTTTACCATTATCTGGCTCTACATTAAATATAATCTAATTTGAATCCAGTTAAGTGAAAATTTCCTCCTAATTCTTCATTTACTTTTTATGCATATATTTGTATCTGTGGAACAACTGCATACACTTCCACATATTTATATTGGCTTCAATCTTTTACTCCTACAATAATAATAAAACAACAAAATAAAAAACAAAATTTTATAATAAGTTATGAAATTAATAATACAAAAACGCACACAAATTGAAATACATCAATGTAAAAGATAACCTTCACCTTATTTCTTGTGATTATAACAACGAACATCAGTACGCTTACATACATATGTAAATTTATCAATAGAAAGTTAGTATCTTTTGGAATCAACGTCTTCTTCAGTGGGTTCTATGCTCACCTTCAGTAACAATTCATACATTTGCAGTGCACACCTTTATTGACTTTTTTATTGAATGAAATATATGTTGGATTCCATTTTGGAAAATTCATCATCAAAGAGCAAACAGATGGCAACAAAACTAACACAATCACATGGTTAATATGGATGATAAATCTGGTATACTTCTGTTATTGCTACTCCATGATATTTATAATTTTGCAATTAATATTATGTGTTTCACAAATTATATATATATATATATATATATGAAATATATATATATATATATATAGTCGAGTACACTTATGTGAATGTATCACGTATATGTAAAAAGATTTTTTTTCATTGTTTTTTTTTTGAAGTGAAAAGATATGAAGCCGTTGGATCTGAGTTTGATCCTAGCTTCATGACATCTAGACATAAACCCACTTCAAACCCTAGTACTAACCTTAAATTTCCGATGCAATGGGGCTTTATACCTTCAATCCATGCTAATTTCCATAAAGAAAAACTTATAAATGTGTATTAAAATTAATTCATTTGAGTTTAAATTAATCAATGCTATTAATAAATTCATGATAAAATTATTCATGAATTTATATATATTACAAATGTGTGGATTGTGCGTATATATTTATAAATATTTAAATATATATAATTGTTCGAAAGTTTCATTGTGTCGGGAATGTTTTGATTTTACTTTAAATAATTTGTTAAAATTTTTAGTGATTAAAAGCTACATTCTTTTGATAAGCTTTCAGATTTTCCCTTTCCAAAACAATGGTTAAAGTTTTATTAATTAGAAAAAAAGATAAGTATTTAAAATGTAAGGATTTCCTAATTAAAATCATTTTTCTGATTTTAAGAATTCATTTTCTAATTAGAAAATGAATTCAAGTTAATGATTTTGAAAGCCTTATCAAGGGAATGTATCTAAAAACAAGTAGTACACTTTGTGACATTGATAATGAAAGAAGCACTAGCCTGAAGGCATCAGATACAGTATATATAGTTCTGGAAAGTTTGGAGAAAGAAGAAGCCATCTTTGTTGAAGAAAGTGCCAAAATTCTGTCCATTTCAAAATCATAAATTCAAATAGTGCTCCTATCATGGTGAAGGGCTAAGCGTCAGGAATCTGGCTACGGTTCCTGAAGTCCCTGGGAATTTTCAATAAAGCTGCTAAATTCTTTCCAGACAAATCATGCTGCCAAAATCAAATAAAATGCTGTTCAAGTAATCGACCAAATGCGTGCCTACGTTTTACCAACCCGGACGTTTAAACTAAGGAACCAGCCCTGGAAGAAATGGGTAATATATTTCCATAATGAACCTTAAATGTTCTGACCAGTTTCTGAACTTTACTTTACAGTCCCTTTAAGAGCTCTTTTCATTCTATAAATGTAATACTCTATGTAAACCCTTTTATTTATGCTATTTTAAATTATATAAATTCTCTCAATCTCTAGTCTTTAAATTTAACTTTCCTTTCTTACGATGGCGGTTCATTTATTATACTTTCAATAAGAATTTTATTATTGCTATAAAAATTATTACATTTACTCTTTTGAGTCATTTTGCATATATATGTTTATATTGTGAGTAAAAAAAGATAATATGGTTATATACATATGGGGAACAGGAAGAAGGGAATAGTTGGCCAGTGTTTTTTTTTTTTTTTTTTTTTTTAATAATACAAATTAATTTCATTAAAAAAGTCTCTGAGTGTTTTATGTAGACCATTTGGAACAAATGATTTTTTGGTATTTTGTTGTTCAAGAAGGTCAGCAGTCTTAACAAAATGATCTCTATTTCCTATGTGGTTTGAAGAGAAAGGTTCAGTTCCTTCCATGAATAATTATAGGGATGTTAGGATGCTGTGGATTTTGAATAGTCTCCAAGTATTCTCATAAAGAAACTTTGTTGATATAATTTCATCTTTTTTTTTAATCTTGTTTAAAGTACTGATGAATATTGTCATTGCATTCGGTGGTGGGATATTGAAGGTGATTTTGCATCTAGTTATCCACAGTGAGTATATAATAAAAGTCGATATTCTTATGTGAATGAAGTTTCGGTCTTTCATGCAATCTTTAATAGACAGCATCTTATAAAAGTCCATTGAGGTATTTTGGGCTATCATTAGCCGTACAGATGTCAAGCCAGTACAGGATAGAATCATATGCTCAAAGGTTTCTTCCTCTCTATTACAGACAGGACAGCAAGGATCTATGTTTTTTATAAATCTTCTGTAATGGAGGAAATAGTTTGTTGGAACCGCATTCAAGTTAGCCTTGATTAAAAAATCCAAGAACTTTGGCTCCATCCATAAGAATTTGAATAGTGTAGTAATTTTTTGATTTGTTACTCCAAGTTTTGGTCTTAATTGTGAAGGTTGGGGGTTCATTAATGAGTGGGCGGTCCATATGGAGATTTTGGTAAGAAAGCACTCGGAGGAGTTGCCATTGAATTTGTAAAGATGGGAGAGGATTTGGTCTATCCAAGAGGACTTCTCAGGTGGAGGCGTATCTGTGGGAGTTATTGGTTCTGTTGCAAGGATGCTATCATATTTTTGTATCAGGTTGACTACCACTGTGTGTGCTTTTTGATAGAATATTGCCTGAATGGAATGAAGGGACATTCCATTCTGTTTTCTATGGAATTGCATTTTTGCTGTGCTGATGGATGTAGTACGACCCTTCCAAAACAGTCTTGCACATAGTCTGTAAACTTTGGATAGGAATATCTTGGTGATGGTAATGAACGGGAGGTAATAGGCAATCTTGGCCATTACTTTCATATTTAACAGAGCGACCTTGCCCTGCAGAGATAAATAGACCTTCGAAAGTCCCTGTGTAAGGTGGTCAGCTTGTTCAATGATGGTATTCTGAATACTTTTGGTCATGGCGAGTTGAGATTTATATATAGGGAACCCCAAGAAATTTTGGGGCTCCGCAAGAAATTTGGAATGGATTTTTTTTTCCATTTAATATTCGCCATGTAGAGGATTTGCTGTGATTAATGTGTAGTTGAGATGAGCTAGAAAATTTGTCCAGTAAAAGGTAAAGCGGTTGGAGATACTTATGTGATGGAAGGAATATTATGACATCATCCATATATGCAATGGAGGTGATGGATTTCTTGATTCTTGGTATATGAATTCCAGGGAGGGAGTCTTCTATAGACCTTAAAAGAGGGTCTATGTAGCATGAAAATAGCAATGCACTAAGCGGAGACCCTTGAGGTATGGAGCGCTTAGGCGTGAATCCATCTGTTAAGGTTCCGTTAAGTGTGAGGTGAATGAATCTGTTATGTAATAGGTTATCTAGTATTTGTATGATCTGGGAAGGAATGTTGTATTTCCCTAGAAGTTCAAGCAGGATGTTGGGATTCACTGTGTCAAAGGCCTCAGCTATGTCAATCTGAACTGCAATCGGTTTTGATAGTCTATTAGATCTGACATAGTCGAGGAGTAATTTAACTTCTGTCATGGCAGTAAGGGTTGATGAACCCTTTTTAGCATATTGATTTTTTGAAATATTATGAATGATTTTGGACTCTATTTTTCTCTTTAATGACTCCTTCTATGATTTTGAATAAGATAGGAGTCATTGATATCGGTCTAATGCTGTTGATGGAAGTGGGTTCCTTGTTTTTCTTCAAGAACGGCACCATTGCAATAGGGTAAAGATTAGGAATTACCCTTTTTTGTGTTGAGAGGTGTTTTATCATTCCCATTACAATCGGAATCACAATGTTGCTAAGATGTTGAAGCATAAACTTAGGTATGGCATGTATACCAGGATGTACATGGTCAGGTAGGACTGCTAAGCGATTCTTTATGTCAGTCTCTGTGATGCCATGTCTACCTATTGGAAAAATGTCATTCCAAGAGAGATCAACTCTGGGTTCACAATTTTGTAATCTTTCTTTAAAGAAAGATTCAATTTTCTGAAGCATATGAATTCCAGTATAATTGGAACCACTGATGATGATTGTTGAGGGCGTGGATTGTTTGGGTTTGTATCCTAATGCCCAACGAAGATATGCTCTAGTCCAACAATGCTGATTAGGTAGGTATATTTTGGATCTTTTAATTGCTATGTATTCTGCAATGGCCACTTGTTTGGTCTTATATTGATGCTTAAGGTTAAGCAACCTTTCCAATGGCTCATTATCGATGTTGAATGCATTGATTTGGTGAGAGAGATCGGAAGAGCGTCATGTAAAAAGCGTTGTAGGCCCTTTAGATCTTCTGGTGTGTTGTACTATGAGTGACTGTAGAATTCCCACAAGAGAGAACCAAGCTTCCTCCGGAGGTCTAGTGAGTATGTCAATTTTTTGAAAAAGAATGTAGGCCTCGGAGAATACCGCCTCAGTTGTGGAGGCACGAGTGAGGACTCTTATGGTATTGTTGGTGCTTATTGTAGGGAAGTTTTGAAGCTGCAGGTCTGCAACTATTGCATGGTGGTCTGTAAAGGCTGCTGGCTGAAGATATGCTTCAATACAGAAGTGAAATTCTGCTGTATAAAATAACAGGTCTATTAGGGTATGATAAACTTTCGTGTGAAATGAAAAAGCATTAGGAGGGAAATACCCTCTACCATCCAGAAATCCTCTGTTGAGGAGATGAAGATATTTTCTGTCATATTCTTCATAGGATAGATTAAAATCTCCTATTAATATAGCAGGTGCATTGTTATTGGAAGTCAGCATATTTATAGTGTTGATAATTCTTAGGTGAACTTCTTTATTATTGGGGGCATATACATAAAATGAGTTTATGTTACTTGATCCATATGTTAAGTTCAGAGCAATCAAGTTGTTGTCTTCGTAGAGCACTTTAAATTTATTGGGAGGGCACTTCTTGTTAATAAGCACTCCAACTCCTCCGGCAGCGGAGCTATTGATGGCTAATTTTAAGTAACCAAGTTTGCTAAGCTCTGTCTGGATATTATGGTTGGAGTGCTGGTGGAATTTGGTTTCTCCTAAGAATAAAATGTGAGGAGAAATAAAGGAAAAAAAAATGCCTAATGGCATATACACGAGTGAGGGTGTTTAGACCTCTCACATTGATCCCTACTACTCTGCACGGCAGGTTATCCATCAACTCTTAGATCGCTAGTAAGTACCGCTTGCGGGCTGTTTAAGTTTGGAGAGGCAAGTTCAGAGGATTTAGGTGAGGGAACCATGTGAGCAGATGCAGGAGGTTGTAGGCGATAGGTAGAAAGGTCTTCTGTATTGGTGTCTGTTGGCTTAGAGTGAGAGTCCTGTGTATTAGAGTGTTTTATTTTCCTTTTTTTTATCTTGCATAGTATTTGAGCTGTTGTAAGAGTGATTTTTTATAGTTTTATTTAAGTCAAAATTGGTTGAATTCAAAGCAGTCTGTTCATCTTCCTCAGAACTGCTTTGTGCAAATTTTGTTGACTTTCTTTTTTGTTGTATAAGGTTTGTGTTATGTAATCCATATCTGTTTCTATGTCTGGATTAATCTGTATGTCATTGGCTTCACCTAACATTGACGGATTCTGATGTGTGATATTTTGTGCTGGTTTTTGCATATGTTTCATGTTGTGGCTTGTGCTGGATGGTGTGGGTAAGTCAGAGTGTGATTGCTGTACCCGGGGTGGTTCTAAGAAATCTTTTGTTTGTTTGTTTTGGGAATTATAAGAATTTGAGCTTGTGGTAATATTTATTACGTGTTTATCAGATGGCAAGTCTAGTTTAAGTTGCTGCCTTGTTTGGTCTCTGTGGCTGTTAAGAAAACCTTTTGAATTAATTTGTGATGAGTTTTGAGAATTTGAGGCATGTCCTGTGGAGTTTTTTGAATTCGGATAAGTGGTTGTTTTTTTATTCCGATTTTCAACAATTCTGAATTTTTCCGTGGTGTGGGTTTGTCCAGAGTCATCTTCTGGAATAAAGTGTAAATCGGATGTATGCTGATTCTTTGCCTGATAGTTAATTTGCTGCTGGCATTTGTGTGCTCTATTTTTATTATGACCACAATGAGTGCAGATTCGGGCTATACAGTCCTTTATAAGATGCGTGCGGAGCCCACAGTAGAAACACTGTGGTCTCACTCCGATAAATGTAAGAATCATTGGCTCTCCATTAAGTTTTAACGTTGTTGGTATATCTGTTGGTTTGGAATTTTTATTTAAGTGTATATTAAATGATGCGGTGTTTGATAGTATGTGCCCATCAATTGGGAGATATTTAAAATTGGAAATTTTGCCAAAATCAGCGAGAAGTTCTTGTAGTTGAATGCCATCGAGACCCATTACGCAGTTTTTGATTTTTCCTGTAAGCGTTGCAGTTCTATTTAAATCTATATAAGTGATAAACCTATTCTGGATAATTTTATACGTGTTACGGAAGTTATTTCTGGGCGCATATGATGAAAATTCGATTGCTATGTAGCGATCATTAGGGTGAGTTAGAATTCGTTGTATTCCCTCACCAATGTTTTCTTTTTTAATGAGGCTACATAGCGATCGATTGCAAACTTATATAATGAGCAGTTTTCGTCTGTTATGGCCAGAACAAGGCTTTTGTCATTGCTATAGTTGGATAGTGACTTCAGTAGTTTTAATGGGATCGATTGATTGAAGCTTTGACTGAGAGAAGCATACTGTTCATCATTAAAGTTATCTGTGGAAAATTCAGATGGGAGAAGTGGGTTTTGTATTGTGTTGTTTTGCTGTTCAATCTCTTGTTCTATTATATCTAGCATGGGAGAACTAAATGCGTCCGAGTAATTTGTATCATATTCGCTCTGAAGTGCGAAGTTTCCAGCAGAGCGATTTTCATTTATTACTTTATTCATATTTGCGTTTTGATTTGTGCCTATTTTAGTTATATTTGCATATGATGGTTTAATTTGGGATAATTTATCATAACATGTCTCTTGTTGTTCTTGCAAAACTTGTGAAATAGCTAGATTTAAGGGAGGTTCGGCTGCGGAAGCAAGAATCGGTGATTTGACTTTGTTTGACTTAACGTTGTGTGGATTTTGGATCAGCGCCTCTAGCGGAAGCGTGGGTTTGGAAGACGAGGAACCGCCGACTATTATATTTTCAATTTGGAGCTTTGCATTTTCCTTAGATTCTATTTTATTTCCATAAATTATTTTTTTTTCATCTTGTTTATTGTTTAATCTGTCTTTTGATTGTATTTCCAGTCTTGCCTGGCCATTATTTATGTTAGAATCCGATATGATTCCTTCACGAGGCAGAGAGCCGTTGTAATCATGAGTGTAAGTGGTTAGTCCATTTTGTGTAGAATATTCGTAAGTTTTGTTAAACGAAATGCTATTTTTTGATGTATTGTTTAATATTATATCAGGATTTTGTGTTTTTTTCTTTGATTTTTTATTATTTTTGATTTTTTCCGTTTTACTTTCAGAAGGAGTATCTTCGCCGCTTTCATAAGACCGACGGCTTTGACTATCAATGTAATTATTTTCCTCTATATTTAATATTTGTTTGTTTTTAGTTGTTTCAGTTATTGGCATGGTCTTAATTGTTTGTGGTTTCATTTCATGTTGATTTAACGTTAATTTAGAAGTGATATCAGCATTATGAGTCAGAGGTTGCTCATTTTGGTTTACGTTACATGCGCTTATCCCTATGTTTACGCTTGGGCTTCGTAATTGCGATTGAATTTTTTCATTTAAAATCTGAATGTCATTTAACTGTTTTAATTTTTCGTTGTTATTTTGGGCTGTATTTGGATTTAAAAATAATTTATTTTTTGGTGGATGAGAATCCATAGGTGTTTCATTTTCTGTAGAAGTTAAGTAGGGAAACTTATCTTCACTTAAGTTTTCTTTCAGCGGAGGTAGATTCTTTGTTGTGAACATTATCATTTTGAAGAATTTTTGTAGATTTTTTATATAAATATTGATAATTTTTAGCACATGCTATTTTAAATTTATATGGATTAGTATGGATTTTTTTTTTTGAAGTTATTGATGATTTCTTTTTATAAGGGTTAGTTCTGGCTTTCACGCTACGAATATTTAATATGGCCGTTTCCATATTCGGCTGATTTTTTTTTATGTACCTTGGAATGCGGGATTTATTCCGCAGTTCCATGTGATAAATAATAAAATAAGGCTTACCTTATTCGAATACGTAATTTTCCTGTCTTGATTCTTGAAATTAAGGAAGATTTTAGTTCGATTTATGAGGGGCACTTTTATTTTGCTGCCATTCACTACAGTGCCATAGATGGCGTTGTTCATTCATTTATTATATTATATATATTTTGTGTGATTTACAAATGTTGTGCATTCTTAATTATATGCCAATAATCCTTCAACTCAATGAGCTCCTTTGTCCAATTTGCTTTGTGCAAATAATATAATATTAATTCTGATAGTAATTCTCACCCATTAGAACTAGGTTTATACAGTTCTATTAATCAATGAGTCGAAAAAAAAAATGTTTGTTATTTTTATAAATGGCTAATAACAGATTAGTAGCTCCATTTCTAATCTATGCCCCAGCTATTTTTCCCATATTCAACAATATTTATTTATTCACATATAATATAAAATGTTTTTTGCAAAATGGGTTGATAAAGGAATCAAATATAGTCTAATTCAAATTTCAGTTACTTGTTATTTAGATTCAGGAAGGGCACGATATTTGGGGTATGATTAATATAATTTTATAATGCATTAAAATAGTTTTAGTTAAAAGCTTGTTTGACTTTAATTAATTTGATAAAGTCATCATGTAGAGCATTCTACAATTGGGTTTTATTTTTCAAATGGTGACTATCAAGTCATCATCTTCATCGTTGCTGGCGTATGGCTATCGTTCGTTTTGCAGGCTTGTCGGTGATGATATTTCTGATGTTTTAATTATAGAGGAAGAAAGCACTTTCTCCCCTCTCGCCAGTCAGAAAATATGATTGTCAGTACAGCAGAGAGTGACTTGCCTAAATAAATAATAAAAAACAAATGCATCAAACATAGAGAATTACTAGTATTACTTGCTAAAATATATCAATATTTGTATGTTAGTAATTACTCCCGTAGTCTACTAATTAATCAAGTAAACTTATAAATGTATCAAATATAAGTAAAAATATTTTTTTTTCATTGTTTTTTTTTGAAATGGAAAAAAATGAAGCAGTCGGATCTAAGTTCAATCCTAGCTTCATGATCTTTCACATGTAGCCAACTTCAAATATTGTACTAACCTTGAATTTCCGATGCAATAGGGCTTTATACATTCAGTCCATGCTAGTTTCCTTAAAAAAAAAAACTATTATAAATGTGTGTTAAAATTAACTTGTTTGAGATTTAAACTAATAATTTCTATTAATAAATTCATGATAGAATTATTCATGAATTTATATATATATATATATATATATATATATATATACATAATAATATATATATATATATATATATTATAACTGTGTGGATTGTGCATATATATTTATAAATATTTAAATGTACATATTCGTTCTAAAGTTTCATTGCGTCAGGAATGTTTTGTTTTATTTTAAATAGTTTGTTCAAATTTTTAGTGATTAAAAGCTACATTTTTTTGATAAGCTTTCAGATTGTCCCTTTCCAAAAACAATGGATAAAGTTTTTATTAATTAGAAAAAAGATAAGTATTTAAAACATAAGGACGGTCCTAATTAAAATCATTTTCTGATTTTAAAAATTCATTTTCTAATTAGAAAATGAATTCAAGTTAATGAGTTTGAAAGCCTTATCGAAGGAATGTATCTAAAAACAACTAGTATATACATTGATAATGAAAGAAGCACTAGCCTGAAGGCATTAGAGGACAGTATAAATGGCCCAGAAAAAGTTTCCACACAGATATTATTCCTCATTAAGAGAAGCCATATATATCTCATTAGAGAAGAAGCTGCCCAGTTAAATTATGAAGTTGAATTGTGTTTCTGCCATAGTGGGGGGGGGCTTAACTTCAGGAGTCTGACTACAGTTCCTGAAGTCCCCTGAAAATCTTCAATGTGGCTACAATATAAAAATTCATATACCAATTGTAAGCTACCAAAACCTTAGAGAAATCCTTCAAAATGTCAGTCAAATAAGGTTCCTACATTTCATCCAACTGGACTCTGCCGTGTGTAATCTAAGAAGCCAACCATGAAAAAATGGTAATATCTTTCTTATATGAACCACTACTTTCTGGTCAGTCTTTGAACTTTATTTTACACTACCTTTAAATTAAGTACTGTTAAAAGCTCTTCTCTTTCCTTAATGTATTAATGCTATTTTAAATTATGTAGTATTTCTCTATCTTAATCTCTAGTCTTTAAATTTAATATTTGTTAACGTTCTCTTTTCTTATGATGGTGGTTCATTTATTTAACCTTATTATATATTTGAGATGATTATTAATGTCTTTTATTTTTATTATATGCCAGTAAAACTTCAACTCGATAATAATTTACTTTGTTGCGTTTGCCTTGTTAAATAATATTATATTAATTTTATAGTAATTCTTACCCACTAGAACTCATTGGATACAGTTCTATTAATTATTGAGTTGAAGGATTTATACAATTTTCGCTATTTTTATTAATGGCTAATAATAATAAATTATTAGCTCAATTTCTAACCTATGCTCCCGGCCACTTTACTGAGTTCATAATATCCATTTATTCAGATTAATATATTGTTTCACAAAAAGGTTGATAAAGGAATTAAATGAATATATTCTAATTCAAATTTTATACTTTCTATTAATATTCAGGAAGGGCATGAGATTTAGGGCATAATTAATATAATTTCTAATTGCATTGAATACTTTTTTATTAAAGCATGTTTGACTTTAATTTAACTTGATCAGGTCATCACATAGAGCATTTTTTATATAAAATGGGTGTTATTATTTAAATAGGATGATTACCAAGTCATCATTTTCTGAACATAGCTGATGCGAGCCATCTCATGCTTCATAAGCTTGTCATCGGTGATCTTCATGTTATTTTAATAAATAGAAAGAAAGCAGTTTTTTACTTGCTCATTTTATATTTGGAACACCAAAGGTTCATAGCTATGACTCGACCTGGTTTCTCCTGTGTTACATATCTCCTTAAAAGTGCAATAAAGACTTGTAAAACACAAGCCGTGCTGCTGTTTTCTTAAATCACCGACAAAGCCATTATTTTTCATATTTATTCTTATATCTCATAAGTCGTCAGTACCATTTATTTCTCAGTTCCAGTAGAGCCCGCTCTAATACTCGTAAATCGTGATGAATTGATTTTATTAAAGTCGAACAAATTCATATTTATTTATAATTAAGTTTTTTATTAAATATTAAAGTTATGCCCTAAATACGTATATTGCTCTTTGTGAATTGATTTAGGAATGTGAAAATGAATCTCACCTTCTTTCTTTTAGAAATAGATCAATAATTTATGTCACAGCCAAATACCTTTATCTACCTTTATTTACCTGTTGGGGCATAGACATATATAATCATTCCAGAATATTGCGTAATAGTATTGCCATATAATAAGGACTGTCATCCGTTTAAAGACTAGAGGTAATCTATATAATCACAAGCTAAAAGTTGAACAAAAATATAATTATTATTAAACATTTTATTAACACATTTGGTTTTTTAACTTTCTTTTTTTATTCAAATTATTTTAATATTAATGCTCACTGTCTGTATTGGCAACCTGAACATATATATATATATATATATATATATATGTTCAGGTATATGTACTCATATATATATATATATATATATATATGAGTTGACTTATAAAGATTCTTAGTTATTTTATTATACTTTATTTGAGTTAAATCAGGGGTCTCATTAATCATCATCATCCATTGAGCTATTTCCTTGGCGCAAAGTCAAGTACCATTGATACATGTCATCCATTGATTTGATCTGAGCTCGTGAGTTGGGTTTGAATTCAGTTTGAACCGCCTGAGTTTGAATCCGACTTTGAGTTTGGGTTTGTTGATGTGTTGTCCTCTTTTTGACCAGTACATTGGTTATGTTTTTGGCCCCAAAGTTTAACTTGTTTATATATATATATATAATGGTCTGGTTGATGATATGATGATGTGGAAGAGTACGTCACATCTGACTACTATCAGACCAAGGATCTTCATGTAGGATGGTGAAGATGATGCGATGAAATACATGACATATGATTATATCCTCATTCAATAGACTAGCTCAAGGTTCATTCAGTAAATGTAGATACAATTTGAGTCAGTTCATCTACATCTCGCCACTCTCTTGTGGGTCCACTGCTTCAGTATTCGAACTCAGGAAGAATTCATATTTGACTCTCTTAATAGAGATATACCTATGCAGACTTATAATTGATAACTAAATTAGATCATCCTATTTATCAGTAAGAAATAATCTTGCTTTAAAATTTATCATGCTTATAAAATAATAATGTATGTGTGTGCATGGGTAATATATTGGCTTTAGGATTGAATGCAAATGCTGGATCAAAAAACTAGAGAGACTTTATCAATTAAACAAATTTCACAATATTTATTTAGAAAACAAATAATATAAAAATTTGCACAAATTGTCAATTAATGTAAAAAAATTCAAAAATATATACAAGTGAAAATAAAATTATTTGGATATATTCACATATACTTTCAACTTCAAGGTCTGTGATGAGTATCTATCATATTATTACATAAACAATCTAAAATTACCTATAACCTATTTTACATGATAGATACACATAATATGGTCACTTCTATATTCAAAAATAATAAAAAACTATAATAGATTAAAATGAAATTATTAACTAACTTAACTGGAAATTTAATTGCAACTCTAGATATGGTATGTGGTTCCAGGTGTGGAAGTTGGTTGATCTTAAATAACCCCCTTGCATATATATCATGAAAAAATTATAATAAAGATACAATGCATGATATGATAGCAAAGTAAATAGTAAAGTATATTAATTCAAAAGTTTGGTCATTCACACAATGAAAATATGTAAGAAATATTATTAGTCAAACATATAACAAATAATATAAATTGTCATGTCATGTGTGGCATTGTTTTTTTAATTTAAAAGAGAAAGGTTTTTACCTTTTTATTACTCAAATTCATAGCCAAAAAGACAAGCATTTTGGGAAAGAAAATTTAACTACATTTTATTAAAAGAAAAATAATTCTGATTTCTCAACCTTCCCTCCCTGCTCTTCTTATATTTTCTTAAATTGGACTGTTCCAAATTGTTGAATTTGATGATTTGCATTTCTGAGATATTAGTCTGAGATAAAAAAATAAAATAAAACATACCTTTACAAAAAAATTCATAATATTTACAATATTTCATGAATCAATGATCAGAAAAAAATCCTCACCAGGGTTCTTCTCACATTATAGTTCTTACAATTTATGCATTTTTCTCACTATAAATGTTGATGACTCATAATTGCTTCAGAATGGCACATTTTGGACATATTTATATTGGTAGTGTATGATTTTGTTTATTTCCTCAAACATATTTCCATTATGCATGGATTAAGCAAGCACTTCAATGTAAACAGGTGGTTTCTAATTTCTCATGATTATAAGGACAAATGCTCCACCCAATAACAATCAATCATTCTAGTCAAAATGTATCGTATGATTTCAATATATATACATGTTTATATATACCAGGGACTCATTTTATGCAGATTTTTTAAATGCGATTTTGAAGTTATGTGATTCATGTTTCTTCTTAATAACTTTGTATGCAGTTTTCTTTTATATGCTAAAAATTATTAGATCAGAAGTCGAGCTCCGATAATACACTATTGATGTGATGTGATGCACTGTGACATCTCCTTAAATGGAGTCAGGAATCTTTCAACAACTATTTCCAGAGAAACCTGTTAGCCACTTTACCTTCCCTTTCCATTTTCGACCCTAAGTTTTCCAATAATCTGCTCCATCCCCTTTCCACAACATAATCTCTATCAACTCTATGGTCTTTATATCTAATTTCACCTTATCTTTTCCCAAACCCAACATTTCTTTAAATATTATAAATTTTGTGTACTCATGCATCATATTTAAAGTAATAGCACATTATCAGTGTTCAACTTTCATCTAATGATTTCAATATTTTCAGCACTTTATAATAGTACTTTAATAGATTTTATGCTATAAAGAACTTCATAATTCACATAAAATCAGGATTTCCCAATTTTATATACACACATTAAATTTTACAAGATTATAATGTAAATCTGTTCAAATGTTATAGATGCCTATACTATGCATGCTGTTGTTTTTGCATTTTAAATCACATTCTATTTTTGCCTTTTTAAAGAAGCAAACTAAATTAAATTAATCATTTAGTGTCCACAAGTTTATTTTTAAAAGATGAGTAACAGCAGTGGGCACAATTAAAATTGATGATTAAAAATCAAAATCTGATTTTTAATTGTAATTAACAATTTAAAAATTATATAACATGATCTGGAATTAATGAGATGTGAAACAATGATTTTTAAACAAAATTGAAAATTAAAAAATTAAAGACAAAAATAAGAATTTAATTTTTAATTGTTAGTTTTAATTAATTTTCGCCAAACAGTGTATTTTTACTATCATAAATCTAAGTACTTATTTTTATTTTAAACCTTTAGTTTACCCTAATAGAGAGGAAAAAACACCCAAGAAAATGATTTTTTTTGGAAACCAAAATTTTAATTTTAGATTACTTAGAGAAGTGGGAAGGATTAACAGTGATCGGAAAACATTTTAGTTTGGGAAAGTTCACTATAAGTGCAATTAAAAAAATGAAGTTGGTGCTAGTTGTATTTCCTTTTGTGACAAATGTGATATCTTACCAATTCTCAAGTGAACCTGCATATTGTCAAATAGAGATAATGATTAAAATATTGTACACAAATTGAAAAATGTAAAATACTGTAAATTATGCATAAAAATATATTGTTTTGAATAAAATTAAATACTGTAGTTTAAAAAAAGTAAAAAAAAAGTTTGTCTTGTATAATTATTTTTCAAATTTGAAAATTTTTATTAGTCATATTTCTTTTTTCTTTTTTTTTTATGTGAATTTTAAAGTAATTTAATATTGTTGCTTTGCTTTTATACGATTTTTGAAAATTACAGTATGTATCCCCCATTTTTCAATGTAAGTTAAGTTTATTTTTGTGCACATTTTCTGAGGAACCTATCTACCGCATAAAATGAGACCCAGGTGTATATATGGTTTGCAGTTTAAAAAAGTCTTATATATACCATAAAATATAGTTATTTACTACTTGCAATATTGGCTATACAAGATACTTCTATTATTAAATTTTTGTCTGAATAAATTGTTATAATTTCTTTGCTTTGGTTTCAGAAAATCATAACACTTTTCTATGTTTGCTTCCTTAATTTTTCAAATGGAAGCAACTGGCATTTGTAGAAATGTATTTTCAAATAGTGTCCATTTTGTAAAGTTTTCGAAAATATCAGCTTCAACAGTGTTGGCTTTCCATAGCAAAAACACAATTTTAAAGAAGAAAGAGTCATCATTGCTTTTCTTTTTATACATGATGTTATTTCCGTTGCTTGGCATATGAAGTGTTTATTTTTCCTTTTATTTGCAGTGCGTGCCTATTGTTATTACTATTATTTGATTTTTATATTTGGTTGCTTAGTACAGTGCTTGACCTTTTTCTCATTGCTATAACAGTTTCATCGTCATTTAAGTCATTGTTTATATTTATTACAAACGTACAAGACTTTCAACACGATACAATTGTTAGTATATATATATATACGTTTGTATGAATTTTTCTAATGTTTATATTTACTTGATTAAATACTGGAATTGACTTTATTACAACTATATATGTGTGATTTATCGGTAAATGACCTAGTATTACCACTATTTAATACAGCATTAGTACATTGTCCTAATTATTCATACATTTATAATTTAAAACAGTGTTTTAGCAAAACTTATTATTTACTTTGTGTTAAAATCCTAACTAAACACAATCCAATATTTCAGGTGGCTAAGATTTGATGTGGATGTGATTTTAAATTACCTTCACTATATATATATATATATAAACTTTTAAATACTGTATTTTCTAATATTTATTTATAAATTTATATATATACAAAAAATTTTTTTTGCATTGTTTGCTTTCACCTGGTTAATTATTTCCAATTCTGTGTAATTTAAGATTTTACTTTAGCAATTAGTTAAAATCGCAATTGTTCTCCACAAAGGTTTTCTGCTCTCCTCTGGAGAAAATAAATACAACCAAAATAGCGTTTGAAGAGACACGACGTGAAGCAAAAGTATATATTATATCTTGCTGTTTTTTTTTCTTTCTTATATTACTCTTACATAAAAAAAAAATGCTAACACATCAATCAGGTGATCAGTGTTAACATTTTATCTTTCTTTTTATATTTTTAAAAATAACACCAAAATTGTTTTTCAGTTTTTTTATATAACACATGTAAATACAAATATTTGTCTGAAGGTTTGTAATAATGGTATATTATAAGATGTGATATGTTGGACTATTTCCATCATTTATGAGTGAATGTTGAATGTATAGAAAATTTTAAACTTTATTTAAACTTTCCCAATACAAACAACTTGTTAGTAATAACACACAAATAGACAACACAACTTAGTAAGTGTAAAATATTTCCACTTAAAAAAATTTCTTATGTAGTAACTTGATGCTAATTAATGATATACTGAAATAAGTACATGTAGTACATTATGTAATGCAATTCTTCATTTAATTAATAGATTATAATCACTCTTTTTTTTATTTTTACAAAAATAATTCTTAATTTATTATATATATTTTAGCCATTGGTTTTGACCAAAGTGCCATTAATTTTAAGCTGATTTAATTGTGACAGTGTTTATTAAAATTTTCCTCATAAAATTTATTTATGGTGATATATAAGCTATGTGAAGGGTGCTAAGTTCAAATCAAAATAAAAGTTTGAGTAGGTTTACATAAATTACTTAGTACACAAACAAAATTCATTCACAAAGTCTTATAAACAGAGATTATTTTATTTTGGTGTCATTTTAGTAAAGCTATATTAAATAAGAAACAGTCATAGTTGATAATTCATCTGTTAAAGTATTTTACAAATTATTATTAATAGTTTAGAGATTGAAAAAGAAAGAAGGGGGGGGGCTAGAATTTATAAAGTTAACTTCTTGTTGTGACTAGTAAAAATCATATTTTTATAACTGAATTATAACGCTATAATTTATTAAAAGCAAATTGTCTAAAAAAAGATCAAGAATCAATAAAAGTATTAAGCAATAGGTTCAGATAGGATTTTATATGTGTGTATTAGTGCACATATGCAGGAAAGATTAGAAAATTTTAATTATAGAATCAATTAATAATCAATAAACATAGTGAGTGGTCTTGGTGGAAAGCTCTTTTAGATAATTATTATTTTATTTCACTATCACATACATAGCAGCCAATTCCCATTCAAAATCCTGGGTTTAAACTTAGGTTGCTATTCATTATTTATTCTTTATTAAAAATAACCATTTTTATACTAAAACTTTAATGTTTTTTTTACTGTTTTTTTTTTTTTATTCTGAAAGAGAAATTTAATCAAAATTATTAATATTGTAAGACATGATTAGTGAGTATTTTTTTTCTATTGGGCATATATTTGTTTCTCCTCAAGTTAATTAATTTCACAAATTCTTTCTATACAATTGTAAGCAGTTTTGGCAATGGCAAACAATGAAACTTTAACTGCAGAGAAAGTTTTGCTGAAGGAAAATTGAGGAAACACTGAATTTTGTGAATCCTTATTTCAAATTTTTATTGATTAAAATGGATGGATCAGATTATTTGTACCATCAAAAATTCAGAAATAAAATAATTTTAATTTTATTAAAAATAAGTGTGGAACTGAATTCTAATGCTAATGTTATATGTGTATCATTGTAAAATCAAAGTGATAATTTGTCAATAAAAAAATGAAGGACTCATGTACAAAAGGAAAAATGTGTGGACCAGTGGACTTCTCTCAATAAAGCTACCTTAACCCAACATATATGTTTAAAACAGAATTAGAAAAAGCTGCTTATCTTCCAATGCTAAATATAATCTAATTAAAAAAAACCAAAATGGGTAAAGTACTTAATTGGAAATGGAAATCATTAATTTTAATTGCAAGGATTACCAACTCAAAGAGTGATTGATAAATAAAGATCTTTGGATTAATATTTTACATCTTAAAAATGGATTACATGCTAAAACTTCCAACAAACTGTTAAACCTCGAGGATTAATTTGCAAAAAAAACTTATTAATGTTTTTCAATGCATTATGTGGATTAATATATGTGTGCACAAAACAACACAAAACTGAGATCGGAAGCTGCAACAATATATAAAAAGGACACAAAGAACGATTTAAGGAGGATTGTTTAAGTATAATTTTTATTTGTTGTTATTTATTTTTTACTTTATTTATGTAAGTGTATTAGAAAAAGAGTTAGTTATCTGCTTAAGTTTAAATTTAACCATAAATTTAAAGTTTTTCTTAGTTTGAGTAATATAAAAAAAATTAAATATGCCTTATTTAACTGTTAAATTTATGCTTTATACTTAAGTAGAAGAGTTGAGAGATATAAATAAATTGTTTATTATACAAGGTATAATTTAAAAGATCAGGTACTATTAACTGTTTATGCTAATAAATATTATATTTAAGAAGAATGCCTGTTATAATAAAGTGCAATAACTATGCCCCAAAGGTGAAAAGAGATGATGACTTTTGCAAATGATGCACATTTCCTATTTTATTATTGTTACTAAAGTCAAGATAAGTTAGATGTAAGCTAATTTACACATAGAAAACTGTTGTGTCATGTGTCAGTGCAATATTTTGTGGAGGTGTCTATGTGTAAATTTTCATATCGGTTTTGCAAATTGGTATGAGACCCTTGTTCCCATAGTTGGTTATAGAATCACCACCTAGCCAGTGAAGCTGCAGCTTAGCTCACTCACTAAAATATGTAGTAAAATTTTATGAAGTATTTAGAAGTCATGGATGAGTTTCCCACTTGGTAATTTTGTACACCATAAGATGATTTCTTTATTGATAGCCAGAGTGTGTTTGGCATACCAATTTATTCTTGTATGACTAGTGATGAATCCTAGCATACCTTAGCCTTAATCAAAATGTATTTTTCTCTTATTTGGATCTTTGTTAATCCTCATGTTGAAGCTGACTTTGTTTCCTTACGGGTGTATATTATTTAAGATACAGTAAAGTATAAGTTGTGAACATTTGGGGATTTCAATGTGTGATCTGTTGTACTGAGGCATTGCAGTGTTTAAATGTTTATATAAACAATAAAAGCCAAAAACTATGATAAATTTAATATTGAATTCGAAAAATAAAACATGTGGAATTATGGTGATAAGCAATGCATATCACAGGTTCTAATTTACAGCCAGCTGATATCTTCACTGGAATTGTAAGAAAATGAATGTATTATAT
Organism: Epiperipatus broadwayi; assembly: GCA_028023455.1. Classification (NCBI taxonomy): domain Eukaryota; kingdom Metazoa; phylum Onychophora; class Udeonychophora; order Euonychophora; family Peripatidae; genus Epiperipatus; species Epiperipatus broadwayi. Next base: position 883,017 of record JAQFVV010012697.1, read on the forward strand.
TATAGGGATGTTGATATATGATTTATGCATGTATAAAATGAAGAATGATCAATATGAATACCAATTCTTAAATACTGGGATAGTAGTTTAATATATGTGAGGGTAAGCAATGCTGTAAATTTATTAAAGTTAAAAGCATATACTTAAGGCATATTTAGTTAAGATAATTTATATATAAGTTACTAGGTCATTGGTCCATGAAGAATTATATTCATTATTAATAATCAAAAATTATAGAATAAATTATTTATTGGAAATCGTAAAACATATTGAGAAAGTTCAAATTTATTATATTTAAATATTACCGGATTGTTAAAAAAATAGTATAATATTTTTTTTAAATATCATGTTAATCCATAGTAATCATAGTCCCCAGTTCATTAATAATTAAATAATATCTTATTATCTTATAATTTAACAAAATCAGTTGTTCGTTTGGGTTTATAAACTTTGTTATATGGTTCAAGAACAGCGGAAGGCTAGGAGGAACTTTGTAAATATTGTAAATATTTTTTACTATATCGTTATGAATAAAATTGTTATTCTTTTAATATAAACTCTTTGTCTATGTCTCCATGTTTTGTTGTTCAATAAATTCTGGATATCCCAATCATACATCAATACAATATTACTTAAATTTTAAGCATGATTTAATTTGTTACATTATACCAGGTAAAATTTATTAAAATAGTTTTATAAAACTTGATTGCCAAAAATTATGACAAGAGAAAATTGTTTTAACACTGTAGAATTTAAATAGTAATTACAGCATGTCAGTGTAATAATTTAGTAATATTAGAATTATAGAGTTATAGTAGGTGATAGTGTTGTTGGGTAATATAGAGTGTGGTGGGTGGACATAAAATCTTTTATCCATCCATTGGGTTTATGTACCTTCCCAGTGTTTATAGTACTTCAATTTCAAAATTCATATTCAGAATTTGATTTTAATTATGGGAAAATTAGAGAAAGTGGATATAGCCTATGTTATATTCAGCCAAGGTCAACCATGGATATAATCACTAGGATAGTATTTATTTATCACATAATAAGTTGTAACAGAGTGTATAAAATCTCATACCTTGCTATTCTGAGGCCCTGAGAAAAGAATGTTGTAGGGGAGAAGAGAACTAGCTAAAATAAGAAGTTAATCTGAAAACCGAGTGAGAGAAATTAGTATAAGGTACTGATATTCATAAAGATGATTAAGATGAGAGTATGAGGGAAAGGATGGATTCAGAGGATGATGATAGGCATAAAAATATTTTAGTTTTTTTTTTTTTTTTTACATTTTAATTATGGCTTTGATGTTAATGGAGGGGAATGCATTGAGAGATGTAAAGTATAGTGGGAAGCGGAGTTCAAATTTTTCTCCTCTCCAATAAATATAAGCATTTATGAGATTATTATTAATATCTGGAATAACACTGTCAGTGTTTTTATTTGTTTAGTAATTAATGGTTTATTAAGCCATTCATTAGATAGGGTTGTAAATTGTTAAGTAATTATGGATAAATTATATTTAGTTTACGAAAATTTTATGAAAGTTACAATTTGGTGCCCTGACAATTATTATTACTATGCTCCCTATTGTCATCAATCCTGAGAATGTCCATTCTTGAGATGAGTAAGTGTGGGAGTGAGGGGTGGGATTCTCTCCTCTCAATCTTGCATGCTCACATCTTTGTAGTCTATTATCTATATATATATATATATATATATATATATATATATATATATATATATATATATATGCTATATATATATATGTAATAGCACACAATAACAAGACAAAATATAATTTATAAAATGTGTGTACATACCGTTTCTTCCATAGCCACATTTTTTTCTCTCATGTATCATAGCATAAGCTGGGAAGCAAACCAGCTAACCCAGGACAACTGCTTGAAAAGCGACTGTCTCTGACCTCTCAACCACCAATGCTTGACATCCATAGTCACATTTGTAATTATTTTAAACCCTTTTTATTTTTTTTCTGGTTAAGGTTTATTTATGACAAAATACTTTAATCCATGTGAAGGGGTTCAAGTTGTAATCACTACCACAATATTTTTGTACACAGACTTTTGCCCAGACATGCATCTATTGGTGCAAATATATGTTTTCTTCTTCTTTAGTTTTAATTTATGACATTTTTTAATGAATTAGCAACTAAAAAAATTGTATTTATAGTATTGTATGAAAAATAATGTTATTTATTTGCTTTTGCTTTTTATTTGAAGAAGAGGGGGGGGGTGACATATTTTCATTATCATTATGCAGAATTGGCAATCAATTAACTAATTATTTAAAGTTTTACTTAAAAAAAATTCTAAAGTTTTATATAAATATAAGAAAGTTTTTTTTTTAATTTTAACTTTAGTAAAAAATAATTAATATATTTAATATAAGAGATTAGTAGATTATTAATCTATAGGACCTTCTTGCTTTAATACATATGGAAAAAACTTTTAATTTTTACTTTTTGGATGACATCATTTAGTGCTGTTTTCTGATAAAAACAATTTTCTGCTTGAAATATTAAAACAGTTGGATGATAAGCATATATATATATATATATATATATATATATATGCTTATCATCCAATATATATATATATATATGTATATATATATATATTGTGCCCTTTGGGTTTGCCCAAGACTCCATTTTTTGAATTAACTATGTAGAATAGTGAGTGTTTAATAAAAATTTTCCTCATAATTTGTATATATTTTTTTCTTTAATAGACAAACTTTTTAGCCAAGGCTAGGTTTGAACCCATATTCTTAGGGATTGTGTACATTTTACCTGGTAGGCAATCTAAACATTTGTCATTAAAAGATTTCTAGGGAAAAGATTGTTTTAGTTAATGTTAATTTATGGGACAATTTAGTATTAAAGATATAATTTATTACATAAGCAATATTCTTACATGATTTAATAGTTGGAGTGAAAAAGAAGAGAGGGGGACATGCAATTTTTAAACTACTTTAGAGAGTAAGAATGGATAGTCATAGTTTTACTCTAACAATTTAGAACTAAATATTTCATGAAATCAAATTGTAAAAATAAAATAAAATAATAATTAAGGATTAGAATATTAAACAGTTGATTTAATTAAAATTGTATATATGAGTATAGTGTGTGTGTATTTAATCTGGTTGTGGATTTTAATTATAAAGTTCACAATTAAATAATAATTATTTCTTGTCATCTCGTGGGGAACTCCTTAAAGAAGAAATTAAGTCATTTTGATAGTTTATTCATAGCAGCCAAAATTTCATCAAGATTCTGGGTTTGAAGTTAGGTTCTGTAATTTTTTTATTATTATTATTATATTTTATTCCAATATCAGCTTTTCAAGCTAATTGAGCACATGCCTTTTGAGTGTTAAATAAATGAATACTCTCCTCTTCAATCCAAGATATAGTATTTATGCAGGAATAAAAAGAGTATTCATTTATTTAACACTCAAAAGGCATGTGCTCAATTAGGTTGAAAGGCTGATATTGGAATGAAATATAATTGCAAGCATGGCACTAGATAAAATATTTGCTTATTTACTTATTATTATTATAGAAAAAGTAAAAGGAGTAAGAGAGATTTCTGTTATTTATTCTGAGGAGAGAGATTTCTGTCATTTGTTCTTTGGTGTGATTTCCACTAATGTAGAGTTACTGAAGTAATTATTAAAGTGATTTAAGTGATATATATATATATATATATATATATATCACTTAAATCACTATATATATATATATATATGACATAAGAATTTAAGTTTAAAATTAATTGGTGATTGTCTATTAGAATGCAGAAATGAATTTGGCAGATGATCTTTTAAAGAGATCAGAAGGTTAAGATAACCAGAAAGAAAAAGAAATAGTAGGAAATTAATCAGGAAAACAGACTTACCATACATTGGAAGGGTCAATGGAAGGTCATGTTGAGGGGAGGTAGAGTGAAGAGATCCTGACACTATAAAAGCTCTGCTCTTGTGTGGAGGGGGTAGCTTTATCTCAATCTCTTTTAGCTGCTCTATCTGAACCTCTCTTGCAAGTTCTCTTATCATCGGTTTTAGAGAGAAGCTTGGCTGAAAAGGTTTAAAAAGAAACATTTTTTTAAGAAAGAGAGAAAAAGAAAATTGTTTATAGTTAATTAGTTTGTCTGTATTTTGAAAGAAAATTTTGCCAAATTTAATAATATAGAAAAAGAAATGACTCTCAAGTAAAGTTTAAGTTAGGTGCACATTGATCCCTGGAAATTAATCAACATCAAGATTGTCTCCACTAATTTATCAGAAATCGACATATGGTGAAATTTAAACTACAGAAAATAAGAAAATTTTGATTTTGATTTCGTATATAAAGCATTAAATCTAAATGCTATAATTTCATATAAAGCATTAAATATGAATATTAAGTGAATTGAAAAATACAACAAGAAGTGGACTTATATATTTAAAATTAAAACAAGTTCTATTCAGCTGTAATCCACAGAAACCAAAATGAGGAAATCTCAGCAGCATAAAAACTTTATATCTTTTGACATAGGAATCAAATTCTATCACAATGACTCTTTTCAAATAAACCCATGTGCGCACTTAAACAGATTGAAGAAAAAAAAAGGAAAAATGGAAACCAGAAACCTGAAGGACGCCTCCGGAGAACTATTTAAGTGTATTTTTATATTTGATATTCATGTAGAACATTTAATTTAAAAAAAAAAAGAAAAAAAATTTTTTTTATTATTATTTGTCATATATTTCCATTTAAAATTAATCCATGTATGTGCCTGTTAAATGCTTTCATCATCATCACCATCATCATCATCATCATCATCATCATCATCATCATCATCATTATTATTATTATTATTATTATTATTATTATTATTATTATTATTATTATTATTATTATTATTATTATTATTATTATTATTATTATTATTATTATTATTATTATTATTATTACTACTACTACTACTACTTAGGGGTAGATGAAATTAATATTAAGATATTCTGTATGTGCCTTGTTTTAAATGCTTCATATTTTTTTATGATAAGAGTGAGAGATATTGTTGTGGGAAATGTTTTTTAAATCGGATCAGGAATTTTTGTCAATTGCTTAGACCTAATGCTATGTTTTATGAAGGTTGCATGATTGTTGGGCTAAAATATCATCATTATTTTATAAAAGTGCAGAGTAGTAGTTTTATGATTTTGGTGCACATTTTTTATTATTATTATCATAAAATTAAAGCTATATACAAGCTAATTAAGGCTTTGAAATATTATTGGCTCATGTTCTAGTGTACTATTTCGCAAGAGTAATGTAGAAATGATAGTTTTTACTTGTACAGATTGATGTTAGACCTGTATATATGTGGGTGGAAAACAATTCCTCACCAAGCTAGTGGAGTCGTAGTTTAGCTTGCCCCGTAAGATATTTATACTATATTTATAAAGTATCTAAACACAGTGGAAGAGTTTTCCCACTTAGTGGTTTTCTATACCATAAGATGATTTCTTTATTGATGGCCAGAGGTTGATAGGTAAACCCAAGTCTCTTTATATGACTAGTGATAAAAATCCTAGCATATCTCAACATTAGTGAAAAGGTTTTCTCTTATTTGGGTCACTTCCTGCCTCATGTTAATGTTGATATTTTTGCAGGTGTATGAAATCTAGCTATTACTAAGCATTACTTATGAATGTTGGATACAGGGTCGCAAACTCAATTTGATGTCAGGATGAGTGCGGGAAGTGTGTGTGTGTGATTGGTGTACTTGAACATTGTTTTCTTGATATATTTTAATTTGTCAATATAAGCCAAGACTAATAACATCAATAAATACTAAATTTAAGGGTTAAATAAAACCTACAAATATTGTGGGCAATGTGAATCTAAAATAATGTAATAAATATATCCGCAGCCAGTTGAGAACTTTGCTGGAAAGGTAATATTACTAAAATATTATTATTATTATTATTATTATTATTATTATTATTATTATTATTATTATTATTATTATTATTATTATTATTATTATTATTATTATTATTATTATTATTATTATTATTATTATTATTGTCATAAGAACATGAATATAGTGTGTATGCACGTGTGTTGATAGTTGAGCTAGATACTGATTCATTGACATTTGAAAGTAACCAAAATTAACTTCGTCCCACCATACATAAAATATCTCTATATCTTAAAGCCTAGGGCGAAGGAATAATTAGATAAAGATAATTTAATAAGAATTATTAAATTTATTATTGGAAGCATTATCTTTAGAAACAAATCAGTAACTAAAAGCATTAAACACTGGGGGGAGGGGTAAATTTAATGTTCACTATATCTGGGATAAAAATGAGAACAAAAATATAATATATGTGAAGGTATATAATATTTTATCTGTCTGATATTAATATTACTTCATGGTAATCCTGATTCCCTAATAATTAAAAATGAATATTTATAGTTTAAAACCTCTTCACATTATCTATTGATTTAGGGATATTTATTTATTTAGTTTTTTTTTTATATCATAATACGGTTGTAGAACAGGGAAAGGCCATGTAAGACATCAAGTGAATGTATATTTTATGTATTGAATTGTAGTATGTTAATAAAATTTGTGTACGTCTCATTGTGGCTTATTATAATCTAGACTTCTCAAATTCAATCATACATCAATATATGATTATTAATAGTTGAATCATTATTTTCGTAAATAATATCCGGTAAGATTTATAAAAAATGGTTAATTTTCCGAGCTTATGTAGCACATCAATACTTAAGATTACCAAGTAATTTAATATAGTTGAAATACAAATTATGAATAGGGATGGTTATTGAGTGATAGTGGATGCAGTGGGTGGGCATAAAATCATTTCCCCATCCATTGTATTCAAACACCTCTCTAGATGCACTTCTTTATAATTTTACTTTAATTGTGAATATGTTCATAACAGGTTCATTTCTGAAAAAAATTAATAAGCTTAAATTATTCGAGCTTTAATGTAAATAGACATTAAACCACATTAAAGACAGGCAAGATCACCTTGGAGGTGATCAAGAGAGGGGTGTTTATCACTAATAATTCATAGCAGCTTGTTCAATTTCCACACCTTATTGTTCTAAAAACCCTGAGAAGAAATTATAATGAAAGAAATGAGCTAGCACAATGGAAAATTTAATAGTAAAAGAGATAATAGTGCAATAGACCTATGAATGTGAGGATGATAAGGGGATGGATCAGGAAAGTGGAAATCGATATAGAACTATTTGTAATCGGAACAAAATTTTAATTGTGACTTTAACAATAGTGAATGGGATAACAAAGAATTCCCAAGAATATTAATATTATTAATTTTAATGTATTCTCAGTGGTCTCGTAATCGATTGATTATTTATTTTCCCATTCATTAAATATTATTGCTGAAATTTATTGATAAGTTATAGAAATAAGGTTTAACCTCAATATTTTATTAAAGCTGCAATTTGGCGCCCTGGCAAATAACATTATAGATGTTCTATACTATCATCATCATCCCAGTAGGCTTTAAAATAGTGTTAGCTGGGAACGATGAAGTATCCATCGATCCATTCTTAAAACGGTACAAATAGGCATGCAACATAGCTGCAAGTGTTTGAATGCCAGATAGATTCAATACAGGTTATAATTAATGCATAGCGTGGTTGTCCGAGCTAAAATACAGAAATATTACAATTGATCCATAATGAGAATGTGCGACCATTTGAATAAAGTTATAATTAGCTTAAATTGTCTGATAATATATGTTATATTTTTAAACTCTCCCAATCGTTTTAATTATATTTGATTCTCAATGTGGATGACCGATCAAAAGATTCCAAAATAAGTTATACCATTTAATACGTTTTATTTGAAAATTTAAATTTGGTTATATTTGGCTACAACGTGGAGGTTATAAAATAAGTTGTAGTTAGGGTTTATGATGAAAATTAATTGTGTTATTATATATATATATATATATATATAATATATATATATATATATATATATATATATATATATATATATATATAAACTATTTTAATAATAGTAATGTGTATCCTACCAGAATCCAAATTTTTTGGCACATCTTTACACTCATGACAATAGAAATGATTTCTATCCATTATACAATATCTTGTGATATAGTTAATATTGCATTATAAAAGTAAATGCAATCACATATAATAAAAATAACAAAAAAATGTTTGGAAGAAAAGCTAGAAATGGACGCTATAAAAATGTTAATCATTTATGAAAAAAAATGGTGACATATATACGTTGAAATTTTGAATTTAATATTTAAATATAAAAAAATATAGATTTTATTGATTTGTGAGTGTTAAAAAAATTTATTGGCATTTTAGTTTCACGTCAAGTTTTTTTGATAATCAATAATTTTTCATCACTGTAAGGGCATAAAATAAAAATTATTGTATTTTGTTTTAAATATGAAAAGTCTTAGAAAGCTAATAAAACCATTTTGTAACATGTAATTTATTCTATATTCATATTTATAAAAAAAATTTTTTAATTTGAATTCAAAGAAAACAGAAAAAAATCAAATTATGGACAATTCATATTATTAAGACGTTTACTTGCTTTTGAATTCAAATCAAATGAAAAAAAAATTGAAGGAATAATAAATAGATTACAAAATATCTTAATATTTTTTCTATTTATCTAACCATTGTCTATCTATCCATTCATCCATATATATATACTTATCTGTCTGTCTATCTATCTATCTATCTATCTATCTATCTATCTATCTATCTATCTATCTATCTATCTATCTATCTATCTATCTATCTATCTATCTATCTATCTATCTATCTATCTATCTATCTATCTATCTATCTATCTATCTATTTGTATATATATAGAATGACAGAAGAATATATATATATATATATATATATAACTGTACGTAAATATGAGAAGATAATAATACATATTATATTTATATATATGTAATCATATGAGAAGAAAATAATGCTCCAAACGTTAGACGACAATTGGAATAGTAAATATATAAATCAATATAAATGAAGAAAGATGAGTAAATAGTGGATAATCAAAATAGCATGTTATATAAGCCATAAGTAAAAACAATAATGTGGCCTAAATTATTGAGCAGCATTTATAATGAAAAATACAATTTAAAACTCTATATGTAATCAACAATCATTAATTGACTAAGACTCACGATGTTACAATATTTATAATGGAATACATTATCTTTTAAATTATTTGATTTATAAATTCAATTTATAAATTTCACCATTTATAATGGATAAATTATATTAGAAATAAAGAAAAGTTTTGGATAAGATATACTTATGAGGCACCTAAAAATTAATCAGGTTTATATTAACTGTCAACTATAATAAAATGCATGTGCCATGTAAGAAGAAAGAACATATCTTCCATCAGTCAACTCAGTATAAATGACACATATAAAAAGTATAATACCTATTTAATAGCATGTTATACATATATTAAGATAAAATAAACTGCCTCAATGTGAATATATTAAACTATAATATTACCACATATTTGCATAATTTGAGTTATAAAATATCTTTAAAATAAATAAACACATATATACTAAGATCGACTTTCATCATTCTTGAAATTTTAACATTCAAAAATTTGTAAGTTAGTTTTTTAAAAATTTCAGTTATATATTCTTTCATAAAGACATATTATATATTACATAAAAATCAAAAAAAAAAAACAACAGATAATAAAAAAAATAAGATATATTTTTACCCTCATCTATCTGCATTAGTGTTCAATTATTTTAAATCAGCTAATTATCTACAGCAGTTTTTATTCGTCCTAAAATGGCTTGACATGATGTAAATATATGTACATATTGCACATAAATGAAGAGATTTGCTTTCTGTTGTTAAAATCATTAATTTCAATTATTTCCTAGATATTCTATTATATATGCAATGAATCTGAATATTATTTTTGGATCACTAAGTAATTTGAAAGTTATAATAGAATGGATTAGTCAATTATGATAGCTGTTTTTTTTTAACTTTTTGAAAAACGCCGGTTTACTTTTGAGGTCTTATGTTTTACTGAAGTTTCCAATGTTGATTAATGAACAAGTAGAAAGGCAAATGCCTTAAAAATGATAAAGTTGTACTTAGCATATTGTGTTTAGTATAAATAATTAATCCAATATTTTTTTTAAAAAAAATTATAAGAGAAATTTGAAGAAAATAACCAACGAAAATAATGTCTTCTTTTTTAAGTTTTTTATTCACCTGCCAGAATGATGACGATTATTCCCGCGTGCCAAAAATCATGTGCTGAGTTTAATAAAAATCTTTCACACTATTATTTAGCAGTTTTAAAACATGTTTTTAACAAAAAAAAAATAATAATAATCATGTCAAAAAAAATACATATATATTACATTGAGATATTTATATTGCAATTTACAATTCAAATGAATATTTAAACAACCAGAATAATACTATATATATATATATATATATTAAAAAATAAGTAAATAAATCACTGTATAATATAATTATATTTAGCAATTTAAATACCATTGCTAATGATTATTTCTTTATAAACACACGCATAATTAAACCATATATATTGCCATTATAATGATTTATCCCAAAACAAAGCATATATCATAATAAACAAATAAGCCTGAACTAAATAATAATAAAACAATTACTAACAATACACTAACAACTTATTTACAAATCCTTAAGTAAAACTATATCAAAGACATTTTTTTAAAACCATAGAGCTTCAAAAAAAATAAGGATGGATTTTCTATCTGTAAATTATCTTCTCACTACAAAAAATGTCTTTGTATATGAACAATTATATCTATGAGAGTGGACTATATGCTTATACAAACTCTCTATAACTATACCTATATATATATATATATATATATATATATATATATATATATTATATATATATATATATATATATATATATATATATATATATATATATATATATATATATATATATGTCATAACATAACTTTTTAATAACATAAATTACTGGATGATAAAAGATCTCTAGTTTTTCAAAACCCTCTTTCTTCACTAATCATTTTATAAAACAACTATCAAATGTCAAATCTTTAATTCTTTTCAGCTTTACTTTAGCTTTTCTCAAGTTTTCCATTTGATCAAGATTATCGATAAAAAAAATCATTTGGGTTTTCTTTTCATTCGTTATCTTAAGTTTTATGTTTGCTTTGCCTACTTTCATTCCTCCATTCATCTTTTCATAAAGAAAATTCACTTTAAATGTTTTTATCTTTTTATTCCTCTCAAACTTCACTACTGTATTTCTTACCAGCTTGGTTCTACTAAGTTACTTTTACAATAAATCATTTTTATTGCAACAATGGTACAAATTCCCATTCAAATACTGTTCTCTAATCTATCTAAAAATATACCTTCTTGGTACCATATAAAATTACCACAACACTGTTCTTTATAAAATATTGTCTCATAATTAATATAACTTGTCATATTCAGACAAAATTTCTTGAATCTAACACTCCTGTTACTATATATTAAACAATTTGTATGCACTCTACCATCATTAGCTATAGATGGAGAAAAACTACATTTACATATTAAGTTCTGCCTTACAAGTGGTTTGTTACAATAGTAATAATCCCTTGCATCCATGTTATATGCATACACATGATGTGTACACCTTCTACAAAGATTCATATTAAACAACTGCCAATCAAAAACCTGATCCTTACTTTTATAATTCTTGTACAAAAACAACTTATCTAAATATTTTGGATCTATCAAGATACCCTTTTCATAAAAAAAAAAATTTCCATACTTTCCTCATGAATCCTACTTTCAATAAATAATCTTGTATTTTCATTAACTACAAGTTTTTCACTATCATTGGAGTTCCTGCACTGATCTGAAAATTCCATATTCTCATTCATTACAATTTCTGATTCTGGACTTATTTCATCTAAGTTATCTTTTATTTTAATACTTATTTCAACAGTGCTAGTTTTTATTGCAGCCTCCAATCTTTGAAAACCAGCTTTCATTTCTTGAGATTTAACTTTTATCTCTTGAGAATTATCCTCTAATTTTTGGGAATTAATTTCAAATTTTTTGGAGACAGCTTTTATTTCTTAAAAAACATCCTCCAATTTTTGAGAATTGGCATTTAATTCAGCTTTTAACCTAGTCTCCCTTTCATAAGCATCAGCTTTCACTTCATCAATTAATTTTCTGAAATCATGCAAACTAATATAAGGACCACTTGGTACTTCATTAAATTTCTCCATGTTTATGTATATCTTATATAATTATTCTATAAATAGTAATTATTATCATTGAAGACTTGACCTTCCCTTGCCATTATCCTACAACATTATTAACTATCCAAGTAAACACAAACACCTCGGTTTTAAATATAACCATAGCTATTCAATGATCCATTAAATTCATAAAATTATGACTCTTTTGGTCTATAGAAAATGTTGATTGACACTATAGCAAATTGTCGCCATCAATTATAACTATAACAGTAAAACTCTTGGTTTACAATATTTTAAATAGTTTCGACTATAAATGAAGTTTACCAAAATTTATCATGACTGGACATAGTCATCGAACCCCTAAGTTGTTTGCATCATTTATAACAATATGCTTGTCATCAACAATCCACAGTTAATCATGGCCCTTAGTTGGTTGCACCAATTTTGTAATTGAATAACTATCACAAACAATCCCCAACCCACCGAGCCCTTATGACAGCATGTCACTTGTAATGGAAAACTATCAACAGTCCTTAATTAATGGAGGCTGCATGTTGATGATGCCATTTGTAATTGTATGTAAACAACATATTTATATATATATATATAAATATATGTAAACAACATATTTATATTTATATATATGTAATCATATGAGAAGAAAATAATGCTCCAAATGTTAGACAATATTGGTAATAATAAATAAAATAAATATAATAAGAAGAATTCCCTAAATGTTGGTAGGCCAATTATAATTATAACAGTACATAAATATGAGAAGATAATAAGACATATTATATTTATATATATGTAATCATATGAGAAGAAAATAATGCTCCAAACGTTAGACGACAATTGTAATAGTAATATATATATAATATAAATGAAGAAAGATGAGTAAATAGTGGATAATCAATACAGCATGTTATATAAGCCATAAGTAAAAACAATAATGTGGCCTAAATTATTGAGCAGCATTTATAATGAAAAATACAATTTAAAACTCTATATGTAATCAGCAATCATTAATTGACTGACTCACGATGATACAATATTTATAATGGAATACATTATCTTTTAAATTATTTGATTTATAAATTCAAGTTATAAATTGCACAATTTATAATGGATAAATTATATTAGAAATAAAGAAAAGTTTTGGATAAGATATACTTGTGAGGCACCTACAAATTATTCAGGTTTATATTAACTGTCAACTATAATAAAATGCATGTGCCATGTAAAAAGAAAGAACATATCTTCCATCACTCAACTCAGTATAAATATGACACATATATGAAGTATAATACCTATTTAATAGCATGTTATACATATATTAAGATAAAATAAACTGCCTCAAAGTGAATATATTAAACTATAATCTTACCACGTATTTGCATAGTTTGTGTTATAAAATATCTTTAAAATAAATAAAAAAAACATATATACTAAGATCGACTTTCATCATTCTTAAAATTTTAACATTCAAGAAATTTGTTAGTTTTTCTAAAAATTTCAGTTATATATTCGGTCATAAAGACATATGATATATTACATAAAAAAAAAAAACAGATAATAAAAAAATAAGATATTTTTACCCTCATCTATCTACATTAGTGTTCAGTTATTTTAAATCAGCTAATTATCTACAGCAGTTTTTATTCGTCCTAAAATGGCTTGACATGATGTAAATATATGTACATATTGCACGTAAATGAACAGATTTGCTTCCTGTTGTTAAAATCATTAATTTCAATTATTTCCTAGATATTCTATTATATATGCAATGAATCTGAATATTATTTCTGGATCACTAAGTAATTTGGAAGTTATAATACAATGGATTAGTCAATTATGATAGCTGTTTTTTTTTAACTTTTGGAAGAACGCAGGTTTACTTTTGAGGTCCTATGTTTTACTGAAGTTTCCAATGTAGATTAATGAACAAGTAGGAAGGCAAATGCCTTAAAAATGATAAAGTTGTATTTATCCCATTGTGTTTAGTATAAATGCTTACTCCAATAATTTTTTAAAATAAATTTATAAGAGAAATTTGAAGAAAATGATGAACGAAAATAATGTCTTCTTTTTTAAGTTTTTTATTCACCTGCCAAAATGATGATGATTATTCCCAAGTTCCAAAAATCATGTGCTGATTTTAATAAAAAAATTTCACACTATTATTTAGCAGTTTTAAAATGTGTTTTTAACAAAAAATAATAATAATAATCATGTCAAAAAAAATACATTTCTATTACATTGAGATATTTATATTGCAATTTACAATTCAAATGAATATTTAAACAACCAGAATAATACTACTATATTTTTTTATATATTTTTAAAAATAAATAAATAAATCACAGTATAATATAATTATATTTAGCAATTTAAACACCATTGCTAATGATTATTTCTTTATAAACACACTCATAATTATATACACACACACACACATATATATATATATATATATTGCCATTATAATGATTTATCCCAAAACAAAGCATCTATTATAATAAACAAATAAACCTGAACTAAATAATAATAAAACAATTACTAACAATACACTAACAATTTGTTTACAAATCCTTAAGTAAAAGTACATCAAAGAATTTTTTTTTAAAACCATAGAGCTTCAAAAAAAAAGGATGGATTTTCTATCCTGTACAACATATATATATATATGAAATGATCGATGACACCATGATAGTCACTATAATTTAAAAAAAAAAAACTAAACAGGATACATGATATGCTCCAGTGGTTCATCATTTGTAACCGAATAAAATTAAATGTGAAATGCATTTACTATGTTAGCTGATATACAGTTTGTAATTAAATAAGGATGACACTAACATATAAATAAGAACATATACATATCATGCCTTAGTTGGGTGTCTTTTTGTAAATAATTAAATATAACACCATAGCCCATTTGCAACTATCACAAACATTAATCCTCTCTCCCTAATAATGAGATAAATAAATTATCCCATTTCTTATCACACAAAATAACAAAATGAAAATTTAAACTGTCATCATTAAAGATTTAAAATATTTTGATTTTGGGAAGTCATTTGAACCCATAAATTATATTAGCCATTGTCATCAGATGAACCAATACTAGCCATAAGGACTGAATAAAATTACTGTGAAATCCATGGATTGCATTACGCTTATCTCCAATAATAGGCTCTTTTAATAAAGAATCCTTCCCATTCCTATTTCCATATATATATATATATATATATATATATATATATATATATAAAAGACCCCTCATGGTCACACACACATACTGGTGCTATTTATAATAACTTTACAAAAAATATCAAAGAAAGTTAATAAGTTGGAAAAGAGATTTGATCACACTTATTCAACTTGGCTAAGTACTTGTGTTTTTCCCAGGTGCAACTAGATTATTTTAAATCTAGATAAATATTATCTGTCCATAGTGTACCGGGTTCAAACCCTTTGGTACCTACTTTACTAGACATGACTTGGATGACTAATGATCATAAAAAATGACATTCTTATATTTTATCCATATCAATAAAATTATAAGATCCCAATATCACAAAATTTATATATCCAAGACTCTGATAGACATTACTAGCTCCATTTCAATATATTGAGGACCAGATGCAAGTGTACCTTTACTAATGGCTTCCAAACACACATAGTGAAGACCATTACTGACATATATGACCATTAAACCTAGTTACTTAATTTAATTATTTATCATAATATATTGATGATGATAATGATGATGATGATGATACCACCCATAGCTGAACTCATCACAATAAATTTATCTTTCATAAACTTATAGGCACTTCTCAAATTCATCCTATGTTAGACCGGGATTTAAATATAACCCTCACTAGCATTTATATACATTTATAGTTATTTATTCCAAGTACTTTTATAGTTAAAACTAGGATTCAATAATACCAGTGATGATGAATGATCATCATGAATCTCTACACATGATATTCTACTTTCCATAAACCCCATTTACTAAACATATTAATTCTATTAAAGGTTGGATTTAATTATTATTATTTATACAATGATGATGGTGATCATAACTCTTGAGCACAATAAAATTTTAGTCTTTTATTATTAACCTCTGTTATAAAAAAAAAAAAAAATGGTTATCGGTCATGCACATTCCTTACATTCTTAAGTGTAAATCAATATTTTATGCTTGCTTAACATTTGTGAGTGATGATGATCATTTAAAACAATAGAATCAAGACAAGAAAAATACAACAATATTTTTAATAATAATTTGTAAACCAAATATGATATAATTACATTTATTAACACTCTTTTCTTTTTTATATAAACTAAATTAATAAATGTACAATTGACTTTATTAAATATATATAATTAAACAAAATATACTATTACTATATGCGTAACCAACTAACTTTATATATCTGTTTTTTTCCTTGTTACCATATTTTGAAATAAGTTAGCTTAAAATGACATTAGAAAAAAAAATAATTCATTGAATCCTTACTTAAGACTTTCCTTACTTATTACATGTCATAAAGATAAATTTCATTTATGTAATGTGTGTGTTTTTTCACTCTCATACATATGTGAAGCCCTGCTCTTCAATTTAGTATATTTAAATTAAGTATGCATAACCTATTCGTTTGACGCGTCTGTATAAGCAGTTACACACGCACACACCCTGTGATATGTCAACATATATATTTAAAATGTGTACTTCTATATTATGGGTTATTACATAAATCACATATATAAAAAAATATTATTGCAACTTTGAGTAACAAACTAAATAACAATAAAAAAAACATTATCAAGCATATATTGATATGTTGAACAATAATAATAAAAAAAACATTTTAGTATTACAATATATAATAATAATAAAAAAATCAAAATAATAAAAAAAAGTATGTTTAATGAATTTTAATTGTGTGTGTATTGCCATGTATTATTAAGAATAACACAATCAATGAGCAAACTCTTAATGTTTCTGTATCAAAAGAAAAAAAAAAAGCTTGACTGTAGAAATTAAAGTTTACTTTTAATAAGTAAGAATAAAATATTTGTTAATTAAAGTTCAAAGTTACCCAATCATTTTTACTTCTTATGAATGTCCCAGGTTTGAATTTTTAGACTGCTTGCCTATTTATAGCTTCCACAGATTGTTTTGGATTGTTTCTACCATTTTAAAAGAGTTATTGCAGATGCTTTAGATAAATATGAATTGGTTGACTTGCTTTCTTATACCATTTTAAAAAGAGTTATTACAAATACTTTTAGATAAATATGAACTGGTTGATTTGCTTATCTCTACCATACTAAAAAGAGTAATTACAAATACTTTTACATAAATATGAATTGGTTGATTTGCTTGTTTCTACCATTTTAAAAAGAGTTGTTGTAGATGCTTTAGATAAATGTGAGGAAAACTTTAAAAAAAATGATTTATAGCTTAATCAAACTTGGTTATATGGCTTTTATACATTTTTTCTCTTCTTTCTTCCTCCATTCAAAGGTGATGATCCTATAATTGGCCAGGAGACAGAAAAAAAAACCTCTCAGATACCTTATGTGGTTGGCCTTAAAGTCACTCATTCTTTTGGTTATTATCGACCAGTATATGGGTCCATAGATAGATCAGTGAGCTAGCCCATAGATGACAGGTTTCAAGGAACAAGAATTGTGAATTACCACAGCATCCTTATAACTTCAGAAACATTCAAAATATATATAAGTTCCATTATATGTTATATTATCAACCTCTGTAAAGGATTCAATTTAAATCCATCTCTTTTTTTAAACTAATTTTGTGTAAATTACTTATATGTGCACACATCTTCTTCTATGGTGACTTTAAAATAAGAGTCATATTTTCTTCTTTAATTTTTTTTTAAAGAGAGAAATAAAAAAATCAATAGCTTATACTAAGCTTAAAAAAATAAAACTGCTCATGTTTTCTTTTAATTTAAAACAAATGTATATTATTGATATTGTTAAATGATTGCCTTCAAAAAACTGCATATTGCTAATGGATCCTTAAAAAAAATGTTACCTGATTCTCTGCCATCAAAAACTACATATTGTTACTTGATTCTCCTTCTTAAAATTATTAACTGAATGCCTCTCAAAAACTGCCCTCCCCTCTATATATTTCAATTTCTGATCAAAGAAAAAAAATCTATCAAAACTAATTGTGATTTTAGAGATAGCAATTAAATCTCACCTAGACGATTTTAAGTCATTAACAAAAAAAAAAAAAGATTAGTACTTATTTATTCTGTCTAGGCATTTTCTCTCCTCTCTTAAGATAATCTAGCTACAGATTACGCATAAAAAAAATAGTTTGTAATTCATAGTCCATAGAAATATGTGTAAAAAAATTGTTTATGTTTAAAATAGCTGTACTCTCGCACATGTACATTTTATCTACTAATCTATCTTTTACACTAGCCTGTTCTATTTTAACAAAAACTGAAGCTTAATAATTCAACACCTTATTTAATAAAAAAATAATAACTCAATATATTAGATATTACTTCTTATTACATTCTCTTCTCTACAACTGATTATTAATTTATCATCTATAAACTATATATTAATAATAATAATACACACACACACACATAAATCTCTATATAGAAGAAATTTCCTTTTTTTTTCAATTAAAGAATATATATGTGTGGGAAATGAGAACATATATATATATATTCATCTGTCATTCTATATGTCTATCATTTATGTCTTTCTATTTATGAATTGATCTATATACATATATATATAATTCTATCTGGGTATCCTTTAATCTATCTGTCTATCTATCAATATATATATATATATATATGTGTGTGTGTGTGTGCGTGTGTGACTATTTGGAAATTTGTCTGTTTATGTATCAATATCTTAATCAATCTAAAATAGTATTAACAACAGCCTCATACTATTTAAAATGTATGTTGTTGTTTTTTACAAAGATGAACATTTACAATTTATGTTATATGTACATATCTTCTAATTTTTTTTTTTTTTTAGAAATTGAATTTGTGTTTTCACTTTGAATGACTCACCAAAGTTTTTCTTTTTGATGAAAGGAATTGTTTTTTTTTCTATTCATTATTTTTAGAAAATCATGCATATTTTTGAATATTAGTTGTATTCCTTTATGAAATTAAACCATTAGAAATTATATATATATATTCTAACCTTAATTGTTCTGCCAAACTTTAGTAGTGCTAAACTCTATAGCCTCACATTTGTGGTGCCAAAACTGTAACCTCATCTGTGGTGCTAGATTTTAACCTTACTCTGTGCACCTTTCACTTGTTTAATCTTAATAAAACTCTCATTTATATCAAGTAGCTAATCAGTTAAAATTTATATATTTAGGATCAAATGTATACCGGGGGCACCAAATTGCAGCTATAAATTTAACACTCTGTTTCTATCTGACTGGAGATAACTCTGTAATAAATGCAAAGAACTCATAATCTATATTCAATAGCTACTATTATATAACACGGAATGTTTGTTATGTTCTCTAATCAGAGAGTTCTTATTCTTATTTCTCTCTCACATCTATTCTTAGATCAACTATAAATTCATGTCCCTATTTATAATAATGGAATAATTTAGCACAGTATAATAATGTTGTTATACCAAGCTACTTGACTTCCAAACTAGCTCTGAGATCAAAATTGAATTGCTCTTTCTCAAGGTCTAGATCTATCAAGAGGTGCCCATATAAATGATTATATTGCAATGGATATGATCCCACATCTGCCAAATAAATTTTAATAAAAGTTCAATAGTGGGAATCACTCTGAACACCTGAGAGCAGGAAAGGGATTTTATGTCTGCTCCCAGCATTCAACACATTACAATGAATCAAAATTTAAATTGATCAACTAATTTAACTATTCCCTGTCATTTTATTCTGTTATTTCTAATTTATTTTAATTGATAACCTTAACAAATTTTATTTTCTGAAGTAAACTATGGAAGTAAACCATGGACATGATTCAGATAATTAATTAAATTTTACTTATGAAAGTAAATTACGGAAATAACCGTAAACTAGATTAAGCAAATTAATCATAACAATAAATTATATAAACTGAAGTCTATAAAATGACTTATATAAAATGAATTATATTACTCAAATATGGCATATTTAATTACTATTGTAAATCAATAATGAAATAAAGTATTAATATCAAATTGACTATGTGAATCGAATATGGAAACAATATAATAATGACTACTGCAAATCGATTTTGGAAACAAAGCATCATTATAAAATAATTAACTAAATTTAAAATATAACTCATATTACCTTAAATATAGGTGCTGGATATACGATCTGAAGAGATATTTGAAACACCAAAACACAAAACACAATGTAATCTTATAACAATAATAAAACTTTATTACATGAAATAATAAATATAAAATTAAAACAAAACACACTAAATTGTAATATTGTTCCACAAATATATGCTTCTGATCTATGTTTGAGTTAACTAATCTCTTGGATGACTCACTTTCGTTTTGACCCATTCATTTATTATAAATGATTAATAACAATCATAAATACAGACCTGGAAACAGAATTTCGTATATTTTAGCTTTAAGAAATCTTAGCTTGAGAGAGAAGAGAACCTACAAATCTCTACTTCCCCCTCCTTTTACTAAACATTGTCTATTGGACTATTCCAAAATATTACATTCTTTCAATTATCTTAACCACAATGAAATAATTTGAAAATTTAAATCATTTTATTAAGTAATAATTTTCACATTTCCAATGAAGAAGGATTATACGTCACAAAATTTACCCTACTAAATCTACAAACGTTTAAATTTAAAACCCCCACTTTCACATTCATCTTGTCAGACTTTATTTTGATGTATATATCTAACTAGTTCTAGCCCACCCACTGACGACCTCAATTTACCATCATTCAAAAAAAATCAATATAGATCGTTGTTTCTTACTTAAAACCTTGCATCTTCCTCATACATATATATCTGATGAACCTTATCCTTTCCGGCAACATGGTATGTCTCAGATAAGAAAAACCTCTTCACATCACATACCATACACGCTAAACCGAAAGGGAAATATACCAACTACAACGGTATCGACTTTAAACTAAACGATTTGTTGAGCCAGGGAGAGATCTATCCTAAGATCCAGAATGTGTAAAGACTTGTCTTAGACACTTATTCCCTATATTGTTGCAACATTTTCTGTACTTAAACATAACTTTATTACTGATCCCTATCTTAATAAATAAATGGAAACTTAGTCCTCTAACTGCTATGGTATCTATAAATCTGGAGACAACCACTTCTCATCCATTGGTGGTAAGATACTTTCATTAGTAAGAAAATTTATAACTCTAAATCTGCCCACCCATACATCGATTCTAGTCTAGAAAGACAAGATAACCGGACCAAACAATACATAGAGAATTATTTTAATTTTAACGGAACCAAAACATACCAATATCTATATCAAAACAGACAAACAAAAAGTTTTAACCTCTCCTCTTCATTATTTACTATTACACAATTAAAACTTTGTTAAGAGTAATAAAATATTTATATCATTTCTCTCTTCTTTAAGTCTAAATTTACGACACTATATTCAAATACAAAACATTTTTCTTTCTTTCCTTCACATTTTAAACATAAACAAAATATTAAATTAAATAATCTAGTGATCAGAGTGTTACATAGCATATAAACAAAAAATGACATATAATACTATTAATAATAAAAAAAATAAATAAATGACATATTATATTAATGAAATAAAGAAGAAAAACACAGTATACGACAGCTCTCTAAATTTCTCTTTTCTTCCACAGTTCATTAATTAATTACTATATTTGGTTCATTTTACTTAGATAGCTATCAATTGCACCTCAGACAGTAACTTTACTAAAAACACAGACAGCATTGAATCAAGGTAGATAAAAACGTAGATAGTAGTTACTTTAGAATTTGTAGATATTTAAACAGAATGTAGATACACTATAGTTAATAAATTTAAAAGTTCTGTTGTTACCTTCCACTTGATGATTCTTCCGGAGATGAATTCTTTGTTCTCCTTTCTTCTTTCTTTGATCGTAGATATTTAAAAGTCAAATTATGGCAAGGCTTTGATTACTAACAGAATAAACTTTATTTTCAAAATATTAAACAGAAGACGTTGTAATTCTTTAAACGAACTTAAATAGCCATATAAATGGAATTAATCTTTTAATTTGATGAAGAAATTTGACATTTCTCCTTATAGGAGATTTTATAAGTAGATTGGATAAAATTTGAGCAGACAATAACTTATCAAAAGTTGACTTCTTCATGATTAATTTTGAGAAGACAGAGATATGCACCATGATTCTTGAATTAGAACTTCATATTTTGGTCTATTATGCAATTTGATTTCATTATTAAAATTGTATTGAAAATTTTAAAACTTACAAAATATATACCTTTAGATATGAATTTTAATTTAGTTAGCTAGCTTAGTTTCAATCAGCAAAAGTTTCTTTTTCTCCCCCCATCCCCCTTGTTCTTTTAGTTTTTATAGTTTAAAAGAAAAAAAGAAAGTCTGTTACCCCCTCCCCCAGTGATTTCTTCTCAAGTCTAGTCATAAAACAATTTCCATTCAGAGCCATACTCTCACCAAGGCTATCCTTCCTATGTTTCTCTTTGATCTTAAACCGATCTTTTTTTAATTCACAGTCTCTGGTCAATTTATGAAATTTAGTTTAACGACGGTAAATTAAAACATAAGCTTGCTAACACTTGTTGTGGTCAAACAAAGACGACAGTCATTCCATCTAAATAATTTCTTATTTAGATTTACATTTTAATAATTTAAAGAAAAAAATTATTTCAGTTTCTTTAAAGGAACGAAAAAAAATCAACCCATATGTCTGCATTACACACACATATACACTGTACAGACTATCAAACATAAAACTGATTGTTTAGATTATGAGAACAAAATATCTCTCACAATTGCTTATAATTTCAAGCATATAAATTTATAATTTTTAGATAATCATAACCATAAATATCTACCACAATCTCCTATAACTGTAAACTTATTCTCTGTTAACTAAAGCCACTGACAAAATGATTCACTCTCACTTCTCAGCAACTCTTTAGTAACACCTTGCAGACAAACACACAAACTGTCTCTATATCTGCTACTTGTAATCTATATAGCCATTACTTTCTCAAGCCAAAACTTAACTTTTCTTTATCCAAAAAAAAAAATTTTCCATCATTACTTAAGTTTATCATATTTGGTTTAGATGGAATAAACCAAAGGGTTATAATATATATAAATTTTAAAGCTATGAAAAATAAAGTTTCACAAAATTTCTCAGACACAAATATGATTTCTTGTCTTCCAGCCTGAAAAAGTTTTATAATCCAAACAATCCAGTTTAAACAACAGAGGTAATAAAAATAATAAATATTACTTTATATGTAATGCATTTTTGAAAACATCCCATATAATATTTTGATGTGAATAGTTATATAATGATTATTGAAACTTATTATCATTTATAAACTTTAAGTCTTATAAATACTTCATTCCATGGTAAAGGTATTGCATTTATATTGTAATGGGATAGGGTAATCATTAAAAAAATAAAGTCAATTTTTTTAACATGTAACTCAAAAGTTTTTTTATTTTATTTTTATGACAGGTTACTCTCAATCAATTAATTACATCTTTAAATTAATCTAAAAAAGATTTTTGGTGTTCCTCTTTTTTTTTCTTTTTTCAAAATAAATTGTCCATGAATCAATCATTATTTCTAGATTTTTATTCAAGTCAAGCAAAATTATATAGATTTTTTAAATGTCACTTTTGCCAAAGAAACTATTTAAAATTTCATTCTCATTATATTTAATGCAACTCACCATTGTATATGCATTTAACTGTGTTTCTCTTTGTGAGTTAGTATTTGTTAGACAGGTGTAGTCCAGGAATTCCATAATCAGGAAGATATATTCAGGTATGTTGGCATCCTCCTTTCTGTCTAGAGGTTGATGAGCTTCAGGACAGAAAACTGTCTTCTAGAATACATTTTAAAGTGAACTGATCCATTTTAAGTTGACCCAGCCATCGAATCAAAACTCCAATATGTAGAAGTAATCCTCAGCTCACTGCTCGATCTACTGGCTTGACTGCAGCTACATCATCATGGGAGTTATTTTTATTTTTATAGCTTTTCAAACACCAATTCTGCTAGCCAATTGCTTTACAAAATATTAAGACAAGAACTGTCTTCAAAAAATTACTATTCAAACTTTGCAGACTCTTTTCATCATATCTTACAAAAACTGCAAACCAAACTGAACTGATATTTTTTATCAGACCTTTTATAGAATCATATAGAGGTGATAAAAAGATCTTAATTAAAAAAACTTTTTTCTTATCTTTCTTGATTGGAAAGAATTTTAATCCTTCCCAAAGCACTTTTAATTTAAAAGCTACATTTGTAAATCTTATCATGGGTTTTTTAAAAAATAGATAACAGAAATGAATACAAACATGAATTAAAAAATAGATACTGTAGACAAGATTTAATTAAAAGAATTTAAAAATAAACCCTGCTTGTTTTTATATTTCAAAATCAGAATATTATTTATTTAGACCTTTTTAAAAAAAAATATTTATTTCATAACAAAATTTAGTTTTAAATGCATCATTATTTACCCCTCTTTAGAATTATTATTCTCAGTGAATGTAGAAAATTTCTACAAATATTTGTGTCTGTGTTTATTTCTACTTTTCCTTTCAACTCTCTCTCTCTCTCTCTCTCTCTATATATATATATATATATATATTGTAACACTACGATCTCTCTATATATATATATATATATATATTGTAACACTAAGATTCGTATTAGAATCTTAAGTTTCTTCTTTTTCTGTCGTCTCTCACTGACCGGTCTATCCCGCCCAAATTTAAACTTTTTGGTATAGAATTGTGTGTGTAGCAATATTAAAAATGTATAAATATATGTAGAATTCAGCATAAACATGCACACATTTCGATCTCAAATTAAAGGCAATAAATAGGGATAAAATAATATAATTTAGATTTCTTTTATTTATATAATTTTGTATAATTTTAATTATTTATTTTGGATTATAAAAGTTCGTATTTATTGCTTTGTTTAAATTTCGTTTAATAATAATTCTAAAAAAAAATCTGATATAATATTTAATTAAAAGTTAAAATGATCTTACGTTCTCTTTTTGTCTTTGAAATT
This sequence comes from Epiperipatus broadwayi, assembly GCA_028023455.1. Classification (NCBI taxonomy): domain Eukaryota; kingdom Metazoa; phylum Onychophora; class Udeonychophora; order Euonychophora; family Peripatidae; genus Epiperipatus; species Epiperipatus broadwayi. The sequence continues at coordinate 908,698 of JAQFVV010012697.1, forward strand.
TAAAAGCATCAGTCAGTGATAGATAATAGATTAATTAAAGAAAAATTCCCCAAAATGTAATTAGTAAATGTAAAATGTAAACAATAGAATGACAGCTTTCTTTAATTAAAACCAACAAAATGCATTGATTATCCTCAGGGCAGATTAAGCAGAACCTAAAAATATCTTAACAAAAATGTGAAAGATCAAGATAAGAAAAGAGGCCATCTTAGACTTGCTGGAGACATTCACTTAAACTTTAGCTCTGCTCTCGATCACGGAGAGTCTCCAAAATATAAAAATAAATTGTTCCTGCCAAGGTATGACTGAGTAAAAGCACCTAGATTATTCTCCATCGGGAGATGGCCTATTGTATGCCAAACATTTCATTGCCTGTCATAAATTCACCATGAAGATCTGCTGCCTGAAATAAATGAGAAAGCTGCTGCTGCTGTGAAAGTAAATGAAATATCTAAATACAAGAAAGAATTGCCACTCTTGAACTTTTTGCTGCTAAACTAATGGAATCAGAAAACTTCTTATAAAACAGGTACCTGTCTGTGTTCAAACTCTAGATTACTCTAATAACATGCTATAGCTCTTTTTCATATTACTTATCTAAATTATAAAATGTAAAAACTGTCATTTGTATAACTAAAATTGAATAATTAATGTAATGTGTAAATGTCTCTAATAATCTGGCTTACCTCACTCTATCTTTCTTGGGTGTGTATTTCTATAATCTACATTTTTATCTATAGTTATTATTTAATTATTGCATGCTCATAATTGTATCAATTTTCAAAGTTTAAATCTATGATCGCTTAAAACAATGAATGCGTGTCAAATTTTCATTAATATTTACTTTCCTAAATAACTTAACTTTCATATAAATCGACACGGATTCAGTGCATCATTTATTGTAATGCAGGGTCTACTACTTCGCAAATGGCTGGCATATTAGTTGTAATAACTCCCAGTTTATATAGGTTTTGTATTTATTAAATCTTAATGAATAATTCTAGAAAATTACATTTCTTTGAGAGTCGCCAATGTTCTTTAGTAAATGTTGATAATGTAGGGCTGAGTTAGAAATCTATTTAAATCTCATCATAATCGTTTATACATTATACATGTGTTACATTTTAGAGATGCGATGACCCATTCCACCGTGAAATATTCCGGATTCTTCAGGGTTGAAATTAACCCCAGTCGTCCTACACAAGCGGGCATAATGGGTACTCCCGTAGGATTTGACAACATCATGCAGCCATCCAACAAATTGCAACACGGACCGCTTGTTCCTGGTTATGCTTATGTGACACCTTACTTCATCGGGCCGATGGCAGAGACCAGCCCGACATTCTTATAAACTCATTCACAGCATTGCAGTTTCGATATACTGCCATTCCATATCACCTTTCTAAAGCATACCATGTTTTCCTTTACTTAGTTTTATTATTCTATACATCACTCTGCCTCTGCATTATTTTCATAATTCACTCTCAAATAAATGTTTGCCCTTAGTCATAAAATAAATATTTTAATTAAATAAATATATGTCCGCCACTACTCTTAAATCTTACTTTAGACTCTTGCATTGCAAAGGTATAAATCCCTCCAGGCATGCATTAGAAATACTTACTCGAGAATTTTAGGTAGCTAGATTATGCCTTCAAATAAGTGAATTCCTTTTGTAAACATTACAGTATCGGGAATACCGCTACTGAGTCCTAAAGATAAAATAATGTCTAAACAAATAAATGTATTTCTTTTGTAAACATTACAGTATCGGAAATATTGCTACTGAAGTCCTCAATATAAAATAATGTCTAAATAAATAAATGTATCCTTTAAAATATAATCATTTCACAAATCCCACTACTGAAGCTTTGAATCCATAAAATATTATTAGTAAATGATTGTTTTATTAAAATGTATTAATAAATAATTTTAAACTATATGTCTGCAGTTATGCTTCATTTATTCGATACCCATTCTAAATAATATTTCCTCAATTATATAAATATGAATGTTTAATTAATATTAGTTTGATTATTGGCTAACTCGAGAATAAAATCATGAATCTCTTGCATATCCCTGACCACCGTGCTTAAGGAAATATTTACTAATGTCGCATCAGATGCATTGTTTCGTGGAACCGATAAACCATGTTCGAACTCAGTAGCACGGGTAGCTTCGCTACCTCGATGGTGCTGCTGTTCTGTGTGGTGGACGAATTCTGCACTATGTTTACGAGTCACTTGTTTTCTGACTGTTACAATATATATATATATATATATATATATCCTTGATAAGATTTACAAATGTAGCTTTTAAATTTCCATTCTTGATAAAAAAAGGTGAGAAGGTTGCCTTGACAACAGTGAGAAATATAGATTACTATATTTACTGTGAATGTTTAAGTGATGACTGGTTGGAATCTAATATATATATATAGTAATGTTTTTACCTATCTGACTATATCTCTGTATGCAATAAACATCATGAGTTGATCAAGTTATGAAAAAGAAGAATGTTTCACTCTTATTTCTAAAAACATAACTATATTTCCTGATCAACTCTACCTAGAAATTGTTATGATTATCATTGCCAACCAAATCAGTTTTTAATTTATAAATGAGGGCCCCAGAGTCATTAGACTCACTGATTCTGCATCAAATATATTGTAACCTAAAAAGGAAAATGATTTTTTTTTTAAATATGGGTCATAGTTTACCGTAACTAATATTATTTTTTAGATATTATTCCTGGGCATAATTAATAAATATTGGCAAAAGGTAAGTTTTACATTCAAATTCTGATAAACTAGAATAAATAACTAAAATTAATAATGTACAAATGAAAAAGGTGATGAAAGCAAAATATTTTATTCTAACAAACTTAAAATATTTTCAAGATAAATAATTAAATAAAATTGGAGGTTACACATGCTAATCCACGTATTAAATCAATTACTTGAAAAAACAATTAAACAATTAAAGTTCTTAGATAAACAAAAGTCTCTTGAATAATAAAATTTAATGTCTCTTCAATACAAAAATTAAAAGACAACATCAGGATTATATTATAAGCTTATATGAAAAATTGTTTGTAAACTTTAAGTCACAATCAGAGTATGAATAATTTTAGCTTACTGATAAGTTTATGTAGGTTATGGGTTACCATGCATGGTTTTTCTGTGGTAAAAGGAGCTTATGGCCATCGGTTATAAGTTCATCTTTGTCTGTCCTAATGGCTAGTCATGAAAGCTTTTCTGGTGTCCGTCTTCAGGAACGATGTCAGCAAAAGCCTCAGTCAACTCCAACATTCAGAATTATTTAAGTGTAGAGAGGTCCTGTATATATTTTGTTATCCAGAACCAACCAAACAGATAAACAGATAAGACAATATGCTGATCAAACCAGTCTCCCTTTTATATACTCGAGGTCCAGTTTCCATGCTTCTGCACATGTTATTCTTATCATGATGCATAGGTTAATAATCTCATAGATTCATTTTCTTTTTCTGTTACAAAGTTTTTTTAAAACAAATTTTTTGACCATCTTTAATTAATATCCTAATGTTTCTTGATCGTAATCTTTGCGTGGAATTCTTTTTGTTATTTTCAATTTTAACTTTTATTTTTTTAAATCAAAGTAACAATTCAAAACAAAAATCAACTCACATTGCATGTTTTTAAAAAAATAAATTATGCTAACCCCAAAAAATTTTAATGTGTCTTTTTTTAGCTTTTAAATATATTAAAGAATGCCAATATATTTGTACCATACACAAATAAATGGTACAATATATATATATATATATATATATATATGTATATATTATATTTATATACCATATACATATATATATATATATATATATATATATATATATTGTAATGGTATATAAATATGCTGTTACATTAAATTGAAATAAAAAACTTTTAAGTTCGCAAATAAAAATAAATGTAATAAAAAAAACAACAACTAAACACTAAAATTAAAATGTTTGTTAAACGTATATATTCACACAGATTCAAAACTCTACAAATATTTAAAAAAAAAAAAAAAAACAAATAAATAAGTACTTGAATGTACTTTTTTATAAAAAAAGTACAAGATTTAAAGATAAAATATTTTTGTAGATGGAAATGTTTGTTTATTAATTATCCAAAAGCTGTGTAATTAAAAAGTCAGATGAAAAATAGATAAGAGATTAAAGAGATTTTAGCTTGACCAATGGAAGCAAATAAAAACCTGGACCATAATGAAAAAATGAAACAGTGACGTCTTTGTTCATGGAATCCATAGGAGGACTATAAAAAGAAAAAAATGAGTTCCAGACAGTTCCAACTTGATGTGGTGAGATGAACAATGGGATGCACATATCGTTCTCTTCCACTTATTTTAAAAAGGAAAAGACTGTGATTCCAGAATGAACTAGCTAAAGCTACCTCCAGAATATCAGAATGGTCTTCCATGAAAGACTTTGGGAGAATTGCCAATAGGAACATGGACTCTTCTACCATAAGCTATATGAACTAAACAATTTTTAAAATCATAAAAAAATAATAATAATTAAGAACATTCATCAGGGTTTGACAAATTTAATAAACAAACCAACTTAAATGTTGAAGTGAACTCTTATCTGATTTTTGTAAGTTTCAAATCAATTAATAATGTTTACATGCATTTTACATGCATATTATCGAGGTTATAGTCTCAATAAATATTACTTACGTAATCAATGTGTGTTTAATAAATTTATAATTACAATGTTTAATTTTATATATTTTCTGTTTGATAAAAATAATTTCCATTTATTATTTTATTTGTATTAATATTTATTGTTTAAATTTTAAATGAGGAAATTTAAGTTGGGTATAGACCTTGCATAGATTCGTTAGCAGTTAATTATGTTGCTGTTTCATAGTCGATTGGAATATATAAGTCATCAATGTCACTTACAATGAATGCTATTGGTTTTTTTGTATTACCTATGCAATTGACATTATAGATGATTTTGTATTTTGATCGGTTCTGTTTATTTTGAAATGTTTTTGACCATGGAATCTGTGCAGCCGATCTATACTCAACATTATAAAACAAATTGTATAAAATTCATCTGTGTGAACGTATCTAAAGGTTAAATTTAAGTCAGGCATGAATGACTGTATAGATTTGTAACGTTATATATATAGTTCAAGGGAGGGTAATCTTAGGTTATTTGTTTCGCAGTTAAATTGAGTCAATGGATTAGATGTATTGATGTAATTAGTAAATGTAGCAGGAGATCCGCTACTGGCATGATTGCATATATATTCAACACACCTTCTATTTGCCCATGGATGGGATTGTAAGTCAGCAAAAAGGACCGCAGTCCATTCCTATGGAGTTTTTTGTTTATTGTTCTGCTTGCCAACAGATATAGCACTCCTGTTGGTTGAGAGACAATGTCTTCTCTAACTCTACTTACTGTTCAGATGAACATTCCTGACAGCATAGTATTTTGTGTTGTTGTATTCATGCTGCATTGAATACATCAATATGTCCGATGGATTGACATTGATTTGGCTGCGAACTTTTGGCCTAAGGTTAAATAAGGGATAGAACATTTTTCTTTTCAAATACAATTTATATAGTCTATTCATACTCAACCCTCTAAATAAATATTAAACTCATTATTGCAATCTATTTAAAATTAAAGGTTAATATAAAAATATAAAATGTTAAATTTATTCCTTAAAATTTAAAATGATTCAAAATTTATATGTGCATAAATAAATATTTGTTTGTTATGTACTGGCAGTGGCTTTTATTATTTTATATATATATACAGACTAAACAAGTTATTTCTTATCTCTGCATCTTCATGAGCTAGTGACTTGGGCTAACGATCTGAATATTTAAATAAAGTGGAATCTTAACAGCACGTATCTGCCTACTTTATAAATTTCTCTAGGCTCAAATACCTAGATGGCACTCGTGTAGTGCAGATTGCACTAGGATTCAATCTTCAATTCATTTGGATTGTTATAAATATGCCATTACATTAAATTGAAATAAAAACTTTTAAGTTCACAAATAAAAATAAATGTATTAAAAAAAATTAAATGCTAAAATTAAAAGGATTGTTAAACATATATATTCGCACAGATTCAAAACTTTAAAAATATTTTTAAAAAAATAACAAACAAATAAGTATTTGAACATACTTTTTTATAAAAAAAGTACAAGATTTAAAGATAAAATATTTTTGTAGATGGAAATGATTGTTTATTAATTATCCAAAAGCTGTGTAATTAAAAAGTCAGATGAAAAATAGATAAGAGAATAAAGAGATTTTAGCTTGACCAATGGAAGCAAATAAAGGCCCGGACCATAATAAAAAAAATGGAACAGTGACGTCTTTGTTCATGGAATCCATAGGAGGAATATAAAAAGAAAAATATTGACTTCCAGACAGTTCCAACTTGATGTGGTGAGACGAACGATGGGATGCACATATCGTTCTCTCTCACTTATTTTAAAAAGGAAAAGACTGTGATTCCAGAATGAACCAGCTAAGGCTACCTCCAAAATATAAGAACGGTCTTCCATGAAAGTCTTCGGGGGAATTACCAATAGGAACCTGGACTCTTATACCATAAGCTATATGAACTAAACAATTTTTAAGATCATAAAAAAAAATAATAATAATTAAGAACTTTCATCAAGGTTTGACAAATTTAATAAACAAACCAGCTTAAATGTTAAAGTGGACTCTTATCTGATTTTTGTAAGTTTCATATCAATTAATAATGTTTAACTTTATATGTTTTGCATTTGATAAAAATCATTTCCATTTATTATTTTATTTATATTAATATTTATTGTTTAAATTTTAAATGAGGAAATTTAAGTTGGGTATAGACGTTGCATAGATTTGTTAGCAGTTAATTATGTTGCTGTTTCATAGTCGATTGGAATATATAAGTCATCAATGTCACTGCGGCATCTTATGATGAATGCTATTGGTTTTTTTTGTATTCCCTATGCATTTGACATTATCGATGATTTTGTATTTTGATCGGTTGGGTTTATTTTCACATGTTTTTGACCATGGAATCTGTGCAGCCAATCTATACTCAACATTATAAAACAAATTTTATAAAATTCATCTGTGCGAATGTATCTAAAGGTTAAATTTAAGTTGGGCGTGAATGGCTGTATAGATTTGTAAAGTTATATATATAGTTAAAGGAAGGGTAATCTTAGGTTATTTGTTTCACAGTTAAATTGAGTCAATGGATTAAATGTATTGATGTAATTAGTAAATGTAGCAGGACATCCACTATGGGCAGGATTGCATATATATGCCACACACCTTCTCTTTGCCTATGGTGGCAAAAAGGACCACAGTCCATTCCTATGGAGTTTTTGTTTATTGTTCTGCTCACCAACAGATGTAGCATTCCTGTTGGTTGAGAGACAGTGTTTTCTCTAACTCTACTTACTGTTCAGATGAACATTCCTGACAGTATAGTATTATGTGTTGTTGTATTCATGCTGTATTGAATTCATCGATATATCCGATGGATTGATGTTGATTTGGCTGCAAACTTTTTGGCCTAAGGTTAAATAAGGGATAAAACATTTTTCTTTTCAAATACAATCTATATAGTCTATTCATACTTGACCCTCTAAATAAATATTAAATTCATTATTGCAATCTATTTAAAATTAAAGGTTAATATAAAAATATAAAATGTTAAATTTATTCCTCAAAATTTAAAATGATTCAAATTTATATGTGCATAAATAAATATTTGTTTGTTATTTACTGGCAGTGGCTTTTATTATATATATATATATATATATTCTAACCTCCCCCACCGCTCGTCCTCTCTCTTCTCCAAAATTATACTGTTTAAATTCCGGGTTCTAGCTCAGTTAACAAATAAATAAATGAAATATCCAGCATTAATTAAAAATGATTACTAGCTCTAATTTTTAAAATACAAATACGGTTCAATTTTTAAAATGAATTAACAAATATTTACTATTTTCATGAGACATGGAGTGACAACACGTGGAACGAGATAGACTACATTGAGATATTATCCACATGATACTACCTCAATGGCATAAGAACACTATCCTCCCTTTTATTATACCAAATAACTAACTTATAGTATTCTTACGACTTTCTAAGCTCTTTTCACTACGATTAAAATAATAATCATATCTTAATATTCTTTATAATAAGAATCTAGCTCAATTAAATAAAATGAAGAAAATAAATAAAATAAAATAAAATAAAATCTCAGGTTCATAAATTGTATTCTAACTGATTTAAAATTACGGTAGTAAACTATGAAAAGGGAATTTTATGTCATAATCTACTACACAGCAACTAACAATAATAAAATAATAATAACAATAATAGTATAATATAATCTTATTTCTTCCTAAATGAAATAAATAAATACGTACGTGGTAGTATTTTAATAATCTGACAACAGAATACGTGTGGCAACATTAGCATATAATTTAATTTAATATTGTGGCAACCGACTTATGACCAATAAATAATATAAAATTATGATCTTTTAATTTTAACATACCAATAAATTCTCAAAATTCTTATAACACTTTTATGTTTACCTTTTTTGTGCAAAAAGCTATATGTCTGTTTCAATTATAAATGTATCGTGATATCATGCATCCATGTGGAGAAATAACAACGAGGACACAAAACTTTAAAATAAATTAAAAAAAACAAAGTTTATTAATAACATAAATAAATAACAATATTTTACATTATGTAAATTGGATATCCTTACTCTCCTATCACCACTTAGTTTCCTAGTTTATAAAAATGAAATCAAACTTCTATTTATTTTTTCTAGTTAACTCTTATCATTTAAATGCTTAAGAAAATACAGTATTATTATTATTGGATTTCTTATTATGGTTAGCTTGTTACAAAATGAATTTCTTATCGGATTATCATTAACACTTTGTATCCCTACTATTATTAAAATTATATTTTTACAAAATTACATTCGTATTAAACATTCTACAAAACAATAAAATTCTAGTTTTATATTAGTTGTATGGAATCCTACCAATTCAAACATTCTTCTACATTCGGTATTAGGTTTTATTGTTCATTATCCGATGTTTATTATTCCTAATATTCTCATTCAAGCCTTACTTCGGATGATATAATTACAACCATTAACATACCATGCACAAGTATATGTTTATTATACATTCTTGAACTATTCTCTTAATAAATATGCAATACTTATTTTCTAAATATTATTTAAACATTCAAATTTTATTATCACTTTTAAAAAAAAACTTTGTTTAGATTTCTCTTTTTCTTCTTTAAAATCTTATATTCATTTCCGAATTAATTTTAAACTGTATTATATGATTCTTTCTCTCTTTATGATATTTTGGACTTTCAATTTTAAAGTTACACAATTCTATACATTCCAGTAAATAAACTATTCTTACATAAACGATAACATATCTTCAGTTCTATTTTATTCATTATTTCTTTGAAAATATCTTTCTGACGATGCAGATTCACGAAATAAGGATAGCGAAGATAGATGCATAGGATCAAAATATAACTAGAATATTACTCATCATAAACCTTGACAATCATGGCACAGTGAATTTAAAAGACACTATAGAGGAGTGACCTTTACCTGTCTACCAACCTCTATTATAGGAGTGATGCTAAAGCTATTTCTTCAGCTTTATTATAACATCAAAAAGTTTAAAAATATGCAAAAACACTGTCCAAACTATATGTGTTCAGTCATAGGGCTTAGTTAACTATACTGAAATCACACAAACTAACTATGATCCAAATACTTTATTTTTCCTATTTCTTAACAAAAAAACATCATCTTGGTTTCCTCTCCACTAGTACTTCCAAGTCACTATCCGATCTTATTTCTCAAGATTTTTCTATACAGTACATCGACAAATACCTATCTGCATTTCTAACAATAATAAAATTCATTTATTTCAAAACTATTCCACTGTTCTTTAAGAAAATCTTTTTTACTACTTTCCTCGTATATTTTATCATATACAAACTATTTTAAAATATCTGAATACTTTATCACATGAAAGTTCAAAAGAATCACACAATTGTTCTGTTAAATTATATTATTAATTATACTTTAAATAACTTATTGCATGCATATTCAGAATTACTCCTATCTCATAATATGTTAAAAATGTTGTATAAAATGTGTACATATAATTTAAACTTTCACACATCATTCTTAATCAATAGATGATCTAAAAAAAAATACATTATGCATTATAAATAAATATCAAAATTACCAAACGATCTTTAACTTCTCGATCGCGTTCTGTAGGCTTCACCATCCCATTGATTCTTGTAGATATAAGACTCCCATACTTACACTTTATTTTTAAACAATATTTCTATAATTCTATTAAGCTATTATATTTAAATCTCAATATTACTAAATTTATGTTTATATGTTTTCCCTAATCTTACATAGCATTTTATATTTTAAATATAATCATTAAAAAATATTTAAATTATATTTATGGTACTTCTTCATAAAACTTTCTTGAACCGTTCATATTAAAGCTAAAAAAAAAAATGTATATTATTTCTTATTCAGTCACTTAATGTTCTATTTTAAGGTAAAGCAATTATTGCTCTGTTTAATAAATATTCATAGATGACAATCCTTGGTTTTATAATATTTAATACTATTATTAATTCTTGATATCAATTAATCCCGTAAAGAAAAAAAAATGTCTACATATTCTCTTCTAATATTGTCTGCTAATATTTTCCCGCGCGACTTTTACGATGCATCCTCTAGGTACTTTTATTTAAATATTCAATAAAATTTTCTGTTTCCATGGATCCATTTTCATTAAGTAATTTAATTTTATATTTTTCAAATCAAGCATTTCCTCCATTGAATACTTTATAATATTTTTTAATTCTTCTTAGATAAATTTTTCCATTCTTTTCCATAAAATGCATAATAGCACTTTCATATTGTTCTATTACTTTTTTCTTTATTTTAAAATTCTGGTACTATATTTTTTGTAATCTCTCTTTTTAAAAGATAAACATTCTTTCTTCATTATAACTTTTACATAATTTTCTTTATAATAAAAACACATCTTAAATTTTTCCATAGAGAAGAATAAAATAACTTCAAAGTAGCCTTATAAATTTGTGCGTCATATTTTTTTCCTGATGGCAAGTAACTTCTCTTTTAAGTTTTCATATAGTGTCCCAATTATATTTCTCTGAATTATAATAATAAGTTTCTGGTTGAGCATAAATAAAGCTGTATTAAGGCACTTTTCAAATATTTTTCCCTTAGCAATATTTTTAGGTAATTTTCCCTGTACTTCCATTTTACTGTAAGGTTTTGGTTAAACTCGAATAAAATATCCTGGTAAGATAACTTTTAAAATTAGCAATCCATGTAGAGGCAGTCAAAATATTATATGTTAAAAAAGAACTTTTAAAATAAATACAAAATTTTAAATTTATATCACTTTTCTAGCTACAGTGTTATCAGCTAAAAAAATATGTTACTCTCCCTTCACTTACACATTACTTTCTCTTCCCACTCCATCTAATTCTTATATTTTGTCTGCTAAATTACCTCCGTTGATTGGTTAATGTCTTTTTAGCGTGAACAAATTTACACATTTTCAGTTTTATAACAGACTAGACTTTTTAAAATAAAGAATTGATGATGTCATGTCTTAAATATTATTTAGACTAGTATTTTTAAATTCAATTATAGTTTTATCAAAATCATTTAAACTTTAAAACAAATATTAAAATAATATTTAATACTTCAACTTTTACTTTAAGGATCGATAGCAACTATATTTAGTTTCAAATTCACAAACTTTATTATTATTCTAACAAGTGTGTGTGTGAAGGTATATAATATACAGTCACGTGATTACTAACTTTATCAAATGATTTTTTTATTTACGTCTCGGTCTAAATTACCAAAACTGATATATTTTATAAAAAAATTTGGAAAATAATTTTAAAATGTTGAACTAAATATAATTCTCACCATCCCAAAGTTTATTTTAAAATAGACTCTATTAATTTTGACTATTAAATATAATTAAACACTACATATAGTATTTATTTAATTTATTAGTTTTAAAATATTATACTCAAATTATTAATATATTTTTAACTATTTATAGCTGTATTATTTTATATGGCCAGCTTTTACAACCATAAGCAAGGATGTAATTAAGCTTTATTTAACTGTTTTCTCTTAAAATAATCTTTTACATTTTTATATACTAGGTATTTTCAGCTTTAAATTGTACTATAAAATCTGATTATCCTACTATTATTTATATATCATACAAATATAACTTAAAATTTAATTTTTTTTAGTAATTGACCATTCTACCTTATTATGACCTATAGATAAGGGCACAATATATATATACAAACTAAACAAGTTATTTCTTATCTCTGCATCTCCATGAGCTAGTGACTTGGGCTAATGATCTGAATATTTAAATAAAGTGGAATCTTAACAGCACATCTTTATAATTTTTTCTAGGTTCAAATGCCTAGTTGGCACCCTTGTAGTGCAGATTACATTAAGTATCATCATACAAATCGTTATTATATATATATATATATTATTGTGTGCCATATAACATACCTGTTATAATATATAGGGAGTCATTGAGTTACAAATACTAGAAGTAAGGCATTAGAAATCTGTTTGTTACCCATTTGCATAGTGATCTTCATGAACTTGCAATAGTCATACCTAATAATATATATATATATATAAGACCCTCACCATTTATCAATATATATATGCAATAGTCATACCTAATAATATATATATATATATAAGACCCTCACCATTTATCAATATAATAGAAAGAAGTAAATAAATTAATGCCTCTGGCTAAAATTTTCAATCTTAATATAATAGAAATTAGTATTAATAATATCTCATGATATTTTTTACTAAGAATGATGTTTAGTAAATTCTAAGCAATTTCATGGACATCATTCAGTCAACGAACATCGTAAATAGTAATTTAAAGTGAGATTCTACTCATGCTCTCCTCAACAGTTCTTCAGATTTTCTCATATAAAAGAATTTAAGTTGTAGGAATAAGAGGATCTTTTTTATTCCTGCATAAATACTATATATTGGATTGAAGAGGAAAGTATTCATTTATTTAACACTCTCATAAGGCGCGTGCTCAATTAACTTGAAAGGCTGATGTTTGAATGTAATAATAATGATGATGATGATGATGATGATAATAATAATAATAATAATAATAATAATAATAATAATAATAATAATAATAATAATAATAATAATAATAATAATAATAATATATTTAATCTAACTAACAGTTGGTACTATATTTACTATTCAATAATCTTGTTACTAAAAATAACAATAATAACATGAATAATAATAATAAAGATAACAATCCAATTCATTTATTTATCATGTAGCACACTAAAAGTATGGTATAATCTGAACAATATGCGGTAATAAGAAATATACTTAATTATATGGCAGCAATTTAAGTAATAAATTATGACTAAAATCATATTATACTATGTAATATTTCTGTATCATATTCTGAACAATAATTGACATCATTAAGTAGATTATTAATAATTATAATGTGCAAAATATGATATGTTTTCAATTTCAAGTTCTGTGGATCAAATCTTGTGGAAGTGAATGGGATCAATAACAACACTGACAACATTTTATAAAACAACTTCAACCTTCCTTAGTTTTATTCTGCAGTTTTGTGTGTTTTGACTAATTTGTCCCCTGGGGAATATTTCATAAGTATTATATTTTAAGTCGCATGTAAAATGATATATTTTATTGTAAAAAAATTTTGTAAAAAAAAAAAAGTAAAACATGGGAAATTCCTGTTCTAACAATAGACATAAGCCCTGCCCTGACATGTTCAGTCATTGTTTGTTGACAAGGCTGTAAAATGTTTGATATTTTACGAGATTGTAGTCCCAATGACCCAAAAAATGTGTTTATTTGCAAATTTATTATGGTTTTAGATATATATTTTTAAATAATTTACAATATATTTATTATATATCAAGAAATATAAATTATTAAAAACTTATTTTGTCTTGAAATACTTTATTTTCAAAAATATAATGTTATATTAGCAGCTAACATAAAGCATGGCCTGAAGCAAATTACAAGATTAGCTTTGCTTAAACAATCTAATTTATATTTATGAGTAAGAAAATATTGCAATTTTGCAATAAATATTCAAAAAACATAAACTTTTAAAGCATAATTCATTAGATATAAGAGAAATAAATAATTATTCATTTTGATGCTTAAAAATAATAAAAATTAATAAATATTCCATTAATTTTATAAACTGAAAAAAAAACTTTCTAGAAACAATGACATGAAACGTCTTTGTTTTGAATGTGATCTCATTTTTTTTTAATATTTACAGAAACAAAATGTGAACATTTACAATTTATTTCAGTAGGAAACAAAAATATCTATCAAATGCAGTCAAATTTACTGTTTTGTGATAATAATAGACAAATATGTTTAAAAATACATATATACAAGCAACAAAGATTACAAATTATAAAATTATAAAAAAGCATTTTTCGGCAAATTATGTTTTTTGTCCTTTTCAATACATCTCCAGGATTTAAAGCACATACAGTGACATCTATATCAATACATGAGAGAAGACAGATAAACAAATGGATATCTAACACGATCTATTATGTGATTTTTTTAAAATTCTACTACAAAATTACTCTGTTATATATATATATATATATATATATATAACAGAGTAATTTTATAGATATATCTATTGATCATATATATATATTGAATGGATATATATCCACATATATTAATTAATTAATATATAACAGAGTAATTGTGTAGTAGAATTGAGAAAAAAATCACATAATAGATTGTGTCAGATATCCATTTGTTTATCTGTCTTCTCTCGTGTATTGATATGTGCTTTAAATTGTGAAGACATATTGAAAAGGGCAAAAAAACATAATTTGCCAAAAAAGGTTTTTTTATGATAATTTTATAATTTGTAATCTTTGTTGCTTGTATATATGTATTTTTGAACATATTTGACTATTGTATAATTGAAGTGCAACATAAAAAAAAATAATTGTTTTTAATTCTGATTCTTTTTCTGTATAGTAATTTTGTGATAAGTAATAATCATTTTATACATTTTATGTTGATGTGTGAGACAAAAAAAAGTGCAAGAAAATGAGTAGTTTTTTAAGTCTACACAGCACAAACAAAGGTTTAACTAATTTATTATATTTTACAAGTCACCTATTTACAAAATATTTACAATGTTTAATAAAAAAAACTAACAAATATGATATTAAATGTAAAAAAATATATACAAAATTAAATAAAAAATAACATTAGGTTACAGATTTTCAATCTATAAATCATTAATGTGTAAGTCTTTACTCTGGATTATGATTTTTTATTCAGGAATACAAATCATGTATAATTACTCAAATTTTATTATTTACCTTACAATATTATATTTGCTACTAGTTTAATGAATATGAAAATATTACTACACTTTCAGAAAATATAAAAAATAAAATACCATAATAATTTGTCAATCGAAATATGTTTCATTTTATTCTAAATTAGTAAAATATAAAATGATAAAAACAATGCTTGTTCATGTACTAAAAATAATTTGCTTGCACCATTTTTAGTTTTAGGATGTATATTTGAAGTTTAAAAACATAAAATATAAAAATTAAAATAAATTATAAACATTTATAATACACATTAAATTCCTCATTTTGATATTTCATTGTAAAATATGCATTATTTAAAAAAAAAATGTTGTCGATTTATGAGAAATTGAAAATTATCAAAAATACTTGAAAAATATATTAGGAATAGTTATGATTTCTTCATCACAAAAAAACATAATAAATATCAAAAATAATGATGACTCTTTTCTCATTTTCATTATCAGCATTAAACATTCAATGTCATTTGTATTTTTACTTAATTCAGAACCTATCTCGTCTTCTTTTAAAACAATTCATCATTGTACGTTTATTCATTATACTTCTTTCAGATTACTAGACTACATGATGCATTCCTAATGAAATGTGGATTGTGATATAATGTATAGTACATGAAGGGATAACTACAGTAAAGACTCAATAGTATAATATAAACCATCAATAATGTTCATGAAAATCAGTGTGAAGCAATAGGTACAACATTATATAACACCTTAAGAAATATTGTCTAGGCTTTCTTTCAGCACATATAGAACATTTAAATACAAATATCAAACACTGTCCATGGAAATAAGTACAAAATACAGGGCTACATTAAGTGTACTTGTATCATATGTACTTATATATAATATAGTCTAATTCTCCGATCTTCTTAGCACATGTTACAAATATAAACATAAAACAAGGCAAAACTCTCCATACAGTAGTTCCACCATGTGCCAACCAGAGTAATCCATGGAGAGTTTTGCCTGGTTTAATAACAATTATGTGATGGTGATAATGTGATGTTCAGTGAAATATAAACATCCAGGGTTTTCAGTTTTTTCTACTTCCCTGTTCTCTACAGTCTAAAAATTTCAAATAGGTTTAGATAATCAACATTATAAAATAAATAAGCAAATATTCTCAATGACAAACAAATTTAACACATTAATTTATCCAACCATAAATACTATAAAATGTGATTTCCCACTTTTAAGCTTAGCCATAAATACAAATGACTTTGATAGAAATATTCAATCAATATTCATATATTTAAAATAAATATAATATGATTTAATTAGCAAAGAATCACATAAAATTATGGTAATTTAAAAAGTTATAACAAACTTTATAAATAAAAAAATATATGCATATTTTTATTCATAGCTTATATCTCTTAATAAAAATCTATATGTGTTATTATCTCACACATCCATACGTTCATTTATTCTTGTAACATAAGATGAATTTTTAAAAAATCCAAGGAATTCTTAAAAAAATACATATCATATAATAATGAAAGCAATTTAATTACCTATGTGATTTATTATTAGTAGTCACATTTTTTGAAATCTTCGGATCTATCATATAAAATATAAAAAAAGTCACAAATACCATTCATACAGTACTCAGCATAAACTATTATAAAAAATAAATATATTGTTAAACATTTTAAAGTTAATGTTATTAGAATTAAAAGTCCCTAAAAATATGTAACTTCTACAGTAACCTATAAATAAATTATAATTTTAATATTAAGTCAAATAACTTTACTTGTGCGGAGCAACTCTTTCTAAAAGCTATTAATACAAAATAGCTAACTAAAAATAATAAACAAGATGAGAGCTTTCAAAGGATCTTGCCTTCATAATCATAGCTTGCTAATACATTTAATCATATGCAAATATGCTAATTCCATTTTTTGGTAAAGCAAAGCATGTGTCCTTCCTATTTATGGTATCGTTGTCCTGTGAGATGAATTTTAATATTAGTATATTTTTTTTGAAATAATAAATAACTAATAATAATGAAATTCAAAGTTACATATTCCTATCCATAAAAATTCTTCTATAACAGTTTTGTTAATAACATGAGGGTGACTGTTGCTAAGCAACACTTATTTGTTGAAAGATAGTTTCTCCTCCAAACTCTTTTCCTGGCGCATAATATAAAAACACAATAAAAAAATGTATGTCAACTTTTAAAATCTGCACAAATTTTGAAAAAATAATA
The DNA here is from genome assembly GCA_028023455.1 of Epiperipatus broadwayi. NCBI lineage: Eukaryota > Metazoa > Onychophora > Udeonychophora > Euonychophora > Peripatidae > Epiperipatus > Epiperipatus broadwayi. The sequence goes on from JAQFVV010012697.1 coordinate 926,533, forward strand.
TCCATCCTGTTGTTAAAGATATTTAATACAGTCTATTTTTGTAAATCTTTTCAGAATAACACTTATTTATTCAATAGTCTTTTAAAAATCCATTTTGAAATGGTAAATCATGTTCTCCCATATATGTAGACAAATTCCAAGTTAATGGTGAAAAGATGCATCATTTGCAATCGGATATTTTAACATGTAATCCTAGGATAAAATAGATGTCTTTGCATTTTCAACTTATATTTCGATAAAACATATACAAAACAAACAGACAAATCCAAATTTCATGTTCAAAAAAGGCATTTATTTTTGGTATAATAATATTTTTTTCTTTTTATTATCCATTTTTCTTCTTCTTTGCAATTTAATCATAGTGAATTTAACACATGTTTTTAGGTTTAAATATTCACTAGTTTAATATAACTTTTGTTAACATTTACATTTTTATAGCAATTGTCTTTTTAAAATACTTTACTTCCAAAAATTTAAAAATAATTTGCTTCAAGGATAAATATGTATTGTTTTTAACCCTTAAACCGCTAATTTTATCATTGGTTGTATCAGATAAAAATCAAATCTTTTAATTGGCCAACTCACAAACTGAAGACAAAGCCTATTGTTAAAACATATTCGCCTATAATATTAAATTCAACTCAGATACGTTTATAAAAAGTATATAATTAATTTTTAAGGTTGTGAAGACAACGAAAGTTCTTTCAAAAATAAATTGCTATTTATTTATTCTAAGATATTGAATATCGGCAACATAAAAGTTATAATGTAAACAAAAAGATCGACTTTTACGTTATAGAAAAGTAAATATTTCTTTTTATTACAACTTCAATATTTGTACTAAAATCTTCAGTATTTTTCGAAAATAATTTTGTTTTTTTATTATTCTCTCTGAAAATTATGTTTAATTTCCATAAATATTATTTAATAATAATTTAAATCGTATTCGAAATGAAAATCTCAGCGTTTTTCTTTATTTTCTTTGATCAGGCAGTTTCTTTGTTCTTTCCAGCCAATCAGAATGTCTTTTTCGGCTGAGAGCATGCTAAGAACCAATCACAAATAATGTTCCTTCTTTGTTTAGGTTTAAATGCGTTTTTTTCTATTTTTTACTTCTAAAATAAATCGGAAGATGTCACCATCGTACAGAACTTTTAAAAACGAATTCAATACGTATTTAACGAATTTTTTCGTATGAAAATGAACTGAGTTAGAGTGATTTCAGATGTCGACGAGGAGCCTCGTCGAGCGCGGGAAAAGGGTTAATAGTATAATATTTTTTTAAATAATGTCAATATTAGAGAGAGAGAGAGAGAGAGCAATATATTTTATAGACTCATCCTGAATGTTTTTATAGAGTTTACAGGTAAATTACATTTTAGTTTTTTCCAATAATTTTTCCTTGAATAATATTTTTTAAATATTTTTAGCCTTATAAACACAAACATATTCGCCATATGTATCATACCACTGGACAATATTCGATTGCAACTATGAAATACTTTGTAAAAATTAACAAATATTTTTTAATCTGGCACTGAGAAAATCATACTCCTATATTTTTATTTGGTTCTTCATTACTAATCTTCCACAAATAATAAGACCATAATAGGTTCCTGTTCCATAATTTACCAACAAATTTTAATTAAGCTTTAAAATAATGCAACAGCAAGAAATATACTGGATTTATTCAGACATTTTTGGTTAAACTAAATACTAGTTTTTCATCTTTTCAACATTTTTAAAAATAAAATATATTAAAAAATTTAAATAATTGACAATTAGCTTAAATATAACCTGATACTATTTAACACAACAATAATTTTAAAATAATAACTCTTAAACAACCACTACCACTTTATTACATACAGTATTTATACCTGTTCTTTTAAAACAAATTTGATTGGCTGACTAATCATCAGATTACAGACACATTTACATATTTCCCAATAATGTACTTTTAAAAATTGGAAATAAAATTATTATGAGTCATAATTTTAAATAATAATAATAATAATAATAATAATAATAACAACAACAACAACAAATATTTAATACCCAATTCATTTTATTATTTAAAAAAATATATTTTAAAATGATACATTTTATTAATCCTTACTAATTTATGAAACTATAAAGTATTTAGCTTAAATATAGCAAACTTTTAGCTTATATTTGTTGGCTTAAAATATCTTTAAAAATTAAATAACATTTATTCAAGTTTATCTTATCATGTATAAAATGTTTCAATTTTATCAACACATTTAGAAAGTGACTAAAACTTTCTCTAACAATTCCACAAGCATCACACACATTATCAGTCATGTGATCTGTTTATTCCAGACAAATGTTGCAAAATTTAAAATTTACTGTCTGCAATAAAATCAAATAAATATTTAATTACAAAAAATAACACTTTAAGAAAATATTAAATGCAATAATAAAAATTTAGAATAATAAATTTTGACATTTTTATAACATTATTAAAAAATAAAACATTTGATACACCACAGGAATGAAAACTCCAATAAATAATTATTATACAATTTAAACTTAATTTTAGAAGATAGATTTAATAACTTATTCAAATATATTAAATATTATATTAAAATTAATGGTTTTTAAAGGTTTATTAATAAGATATTCAATACATTTTTAAGTATAACAAACATCATTTACTCCAATTATATAATATCAAATTATTCTGCTTTCTTATACAAATGTAATATTTAAATTAGCTTTAAAATATTTTTTCAGCTTTCTATGTATTTATTTTACTAAGTTTAAAGTCTATTTAGATATTATTATTGCAATTAAAATGCATATACTTCTAATTAGACCTAGAAAGAGACCACATGTGAGATGGATGGATGAAATAAAAAAGTGTGCAGGAGTGATGTGGAGAAGAGAAGCTAAAGATCGGAGAAGATGGATTAAACTTGGAGAGATCTTTATCCTGCAGTGAATTGATAATGGTTGTTGATGATGATGATGACTTCTAATTTAAAATTTTTAAAGAAATTGGCTTTTTAGCACATTCAGCCCTAATAAAAAGGGTACAATATATTAATATAATAGATAGTCAATTCCTTTTATGATAAACTTGTTTTAATTGAAAGATGTGAATTTCTCTTATTGTGTAGTTATTTCATAATATTATGTAAGAGGTGATAAAGTTCCTCTTATCTATGCCTAATGAGAATGCACATGAATACCTGCAGCAATGTATTTGTTTTTACTTTACCACTTTATTAAATTAGCTAATACTTGTAATCCTAATTGTTTAGAAGCCCTCTGTATACTCTGTATATTATTTAGAATAACTAGATAAGTTGGATGTGTTATTAGAAAAAAAAAAACTTTTACCTGCAAAATACATATATAAATTACATTCTAAATTAGTTATTTGTTTTCCGAGCAAACAATATTAATATTCTTTTATGTAACCCTATTTAAGAATTTTTTTAGCTTGTAGACAATAGTCCTTTAAATAGCACCATTTCATTTTGAGTTCTTTTTAGTTTTTTTAATACTTTGAAAAGCTGTAATAACTTCATTATGAATATGTTTGTTATTAATGGTAATATAAAATCACTTAAATGTCAGTAAAAGGAATATGTTTTTTCTTAAATTTGATTTTCATATATTTTTTTTATAAGGTAAAAACTTATCATTTTTTTATGATCATGCATATTAGATTCACTATGGCATTTTGTTATTTACTCTGAGATATTAAATGTGCACACAATAATATTTTATTTTGTCTAGCTATATTAAATTACTATTAGATATTATGGTATTGTAATATAAATAGTAAAACAATGATGTTTACATTAAAAAAACTTTAGGATTATTTGTTTACTTATTTTAAATATATTTCGTGATCAATAAATCTTTTTGATTTTAGTGTATATATTTTTTGAAATATGCACATATATAATAGTAAAGTCTTAGATATAAGTATGTTTATATTTTATAAGTTTAGCTAGCCAGAAGTGAGAGATTTATTATTATGAAATTATTATTTATTGTTACAGTTTTGGCTCATTCAGTTTGTGGGATAAATTAAATGATAAAAGCCAACATCATTTACCATTATCTTTATGTGTACAGTACAATTATATCTAAATATGTGGTATATTTGAGGAACCTTCTTCCAGTATTATTTACCATCATAATATATTAATTATAATTGTAAAATCTATTTAAAATGCAATATCGCTTTACATTATTTATTGTGTCAATTCTTAGTTAACATTTGGATTTACGTTTAATTCAAGTTATATCCAATATACTAGTTGTTGTTGAAAAACAATTATAATTATAATTATATGTTTGCTCAAGGCTTATTTAAATTCTGTAAAAAACATTCATTATGTTACCATGATCAGCTAATGAAATAAGAATTGTGGTGATAACAGACAATCTTAATAACCTCAATATTAGTCAGGAGTTCTCTATTCATTATGATCAGGTCTATGATATTACATTGCTTAATGACAAACAATAGATTGTGTACAGATCTTACAGTTAATGAGCATGTACTGACTGATGGAGAACAGATATCCATCTCATTGCACCTAACCAGAAATCATACTGTCAATAAAAGATGATCCTGCAAGTGCATGCATGCCTATCACAAGATATAACAGAATTTAAATGTGGTTATGAACAACTTTTATAATAATTACACATTTAAAAAAAAAAAAAAAAACGATTTTAAATGAGTGTATAGATCATTTCGCAAAAATGAATTAATATAGAGGTGGAGTTCTTAACCAAATAATGGTTTCAAAATAGTTGAAAATTAAAAAAATAATAGATTTTTAAAAAAAAATAAAATAAATGATTTTATATTACCCTTGCACTAAAATGCATATATATATATCATCAAACACTGCATACTATAAATAATTAATTGTGTTTGATAATTTAACAAATGTCATGAGTCTCAGTCATAAAAAAAATTAAGTATTTATATTCAATAATATATATATATATGAATACAATTATAACTAAGTATCCATTAATACAAAAATATAGTAGTAAGATTTCCTTCCCATAAGTCAAGATTAATTAAAGTATCAGTATGCACAATATTTCATTAAAATTTTAATATAAAATAATTCATGATTTATATTTAGTAAGTATGAAGTATTGTGAAGTCTGTTGTAAAATTTCATAAAATAATAAATTATTTTACTTCTATTTTTTGAGTATGTAGAAAACTGGAGAATAAAACGTTCTCAGATACTCCCATTAAAGAGGAATTGTGAGATTGTGAGAAGAAAACAATTACCAGATGGAAAGAATTTGAGTGTTTTTCTTTTTTGTATTCTTAATTTATCCTATAGTTAAGAATACATAGATATCCATTCAACTAGCAATGCTCCAATATTTTTTGGCCTCTCTGTCGAAGAAAAAATCCTAGGCTTTTGATAATACGAGTTGGTCAGATTAAAACATTGCTTATAACCAAGGCAGGCGAATCCGATATATCTAAATATTAAGACATTTCTCAATAAACATATATATATAAATTTTGCAATTAAAATAACTTATCTGTACGTTTGTCAATAATAATATTAAACAAAATAATTGTTAAAGGTAAATATCGTTCGCGCTGTTATTAACAACCTAATAAATAATTGTGAAGAAACTACGTATTTAATTATACTTTCGTAAAGTGCCTTAACGAATAATTAACAGTTTTTTTTTCTTTTTCAATTGAATCACTTAACGTGAAATGAAACCAAAATTAGATAATTAAAATCTAATGATGTTAATTTGTTTACTTTCAAATTTCAGTATCAACATTACTTTATTTAAATAACGACTGTTAACAATTTGCTATTCTAGATCTGATGTCAATAATGATTTCACTTTTAAAAATGTAAATAAATTTCGTCAAAAAAAATAATTTTTTTTTTAATAAAAAAAAAAAATCGCAATAATAATCACTTCTATTGTTTGATAAAATCTTTCCAAGTGATTGTATTTGGCGTTACTATTTTAATATGAAGTTAATTTAATATTATTGAAAATCGATTAATAGATATTTAAAAGTTTAGATGACTTTAAATAAATTGAAACCATCCTTTGTTATTTAATTCATGAAATTAGCTTATATATCGCACTAAATATAAATTGATTATTTTTATGAATATATGAAGCCAGTTGTACTTATTTGGTCAATTAACTCCAATTTTACAGTCTTATATAATAAGCTGAGACAAATCACATTTAATATAGAACATATAATAATTGGCATTAAGCAAATGAAATCAAAAGATTCTTCCTTAGAAAATAATAATAATAATAATAATAATAATAATAATAATAATAATAATAATAATAATAATAATAATAATAATTATTATTATTATTATTATTCTCTTCCTCCTCCTCCTTCTTCTTTCTCCTTATTCTTCGTCATATTGCTGTTGTTGTTGTTATTGTTATTATTATTATTATTATTATTATTATTATTATTATTATTATTATTATTATTATTAGTAGTAGTAGTAGTAGTAGTAGTAGTAGTAGTAATAGTAGTAGTAGTAGTAGTAGTATTAACTCCTCCCACTCATAGCAGTGTTACTTTTATGTTTTTATTAAGGGTAGGCTGATTACAATAATAGAGGCATAGTTAAGAGATTCTGAGTGCGATTTTTGAAAATCCAGAACTATTTTACATGCGTGTTGTTGTTGTTGTTGCAAGACATATACAAGAGCAGTATCAAAAACAAAAATAAATTGATATATTGATTTTATTCAATTGGATAAGGATTTTTTTTCAAATCAAACTCGTCTACAGTTTTATTTTAAATTAGATGAGTGTTCATCAATATCAATTTCTGTTATACTACATATTCTAGGGTTATATAAATTATATATATATATATATATATGACAATAGATGGCGTTCTACCAAAAACACTGTCAAGCATAGTTTTTTGTTTACATAAATGTCAGAGCAAGCATTCACTATCTCTAACTTTAATTTCCACCTTCAGATCATGATTTCAAGCTATTTGCTATTGTCAGTGAAGTACAGGAATAAGAACATAGATATAAACACAAACTCTGAGCATTTATGAAACAGTTTCTATTCAGCTTGCATGCGTGAATTTTTTAGACACGTAATGTCTTCAAACTCAGCATAGTAAGCTAGATAGCTACATGCGTCAGATCTCAGTTCAGCATCCCCACATAGTAGAAGCCTCTGCTGTATATATCATTGCAAGAAAGACCTCAAAGGTACATTTATGAAAAAAAAACACAAGTTAAAACTTGCTAACGCTTGTATTTATGACAATAGATGGCGTTCTACCAAAAATACCATCAAGCGTAGTTTTTTGTTTACATAAATGTCAGAGCAAGCATTCACTATCTCTAACTTTAATTTCCACCTTCAGATCATGATTTCAAGCTATTTGCTATCGTCAGTGAAGGACAGGAATAAGAAAATAGATCTAAACACAAGCTTGAAATCATGATGTGAAGGTGGAAATTAAAGTTAGAGATAGTGAATGCTTGCTCTGATGTTTATGTAAACAAAAAACTAAGCTTGATGGTGTTTTTGGTAGAACACCATCTATTGTCATAAATACAAGCGTTAGCAAGTTTTAACTTGTGTTTTTTTTTTGTTTTTCATATATATATATATTATAGGAGATTTAAACACAGATATTCAAACTCCATTTAGCCAGTCATTCTGTTTTATACATATGATACGCACAACCACACACAAGTGGAAAAAAATCTCCAATATACATATTTTGTGTTGATCCATCACTCACCAGTTAAGCCAGATCATCACCCCAAACATTCATGTATTATTATTGCTCAATTTAGAATAGTGAATCTTCACACTTTACTGGACAAGTTCCTTCCAACTCTTCAGACATCCATACTAATAAAAATGTGATGGTGGGATAATCAAATCACTCATTAATGCCAGTATTATTGTCATGTCCATGTTGACCATAAGTCATGCAGACCTCCATATATTGGACATCATCAATTTAAATACTGAAAAGAGGGATGGACAAGATAAGGTACAATTTGTAATATTTTGTATAAGTATATTATATATATATATATATATATATAATTATTCAAAACAATAATATATAATTATATATATATATAATATATAATTTACGTATATATATATATATATATATATATATGGAGACTAGGTGTAATATATGGAATTTGAACATACAATTTGAAGTTCCATTTACCAATCCATTCTATCTGATATAACCAATATCCATAACAACACACATGTGGAAAAATATAAATGATCTCCAATATATATATATATATATATATATATATATATATATATATATATATATATATATATATATATATATATATATATATATATATATATATATATATATTGGGTACTGAACCAGCACTCATCAGTTGGTCCATATCATCATCTCTGACACACATATATAATCATTATTTGATCTATATTATGATAGCAATCCTTTAAATATTAATGGGCAGGCTTCAATCTACTCCACTATCTATTTCTTCAGTCATCCATAGTATTGAAAATATGATGAAGAATTGAAGAGTGGAGTATATTGAAGCCTGTTCCTTATAGTGTAATGAATTGCTATCTTAATGTAAACTGAGCAATGATTACATATACACTTTGGAGTTGATGATTTGGACCAAATGATGAGTGATAGTTAAGAATGAAATAAATATTTTGGAGATCATTCATCTTTATTAAATGATTGGCTATTAGCCAATAGATTTAAGTAATTTGTATTTGAACTTAGTGTAGTAATTTAATAAACATGGATTTTATGTTCTATTTGTATCTTATATTCTCTTATAAGTATGTTAACTTCACAATATATATAATCTTTTCTGTATTAAATAATTATTTGGTCACTTAGATATAGGGATTAAAGTGAAACAATTTAAAGAACAGTGCCTGCATAAAAAATTGATGGTTAATCCAATGTATCTACAATGCATCATTACCACATGACCTCATCATGTACATCTTTCCAGTGTTCTGTGCTTATACTCATATTATGATATTATGTAATATTCTTTCATACCATCTGGTCTATGCTCAGCTGTTATCTCAATTGTTGCCCATAATAGTAATTTCTTATATCTTTTGGGCTTAGTTCCCAATTTTAATACTGCACTTACCTTCCAATTTATCAGATTCATGAGTGTAATTTATTTCTATTTTATTAAGTAAGTGAGTGTTAATACTATTTTAATGTTATATGCCTTTTTCTGTGTTGGTAATCTAATCCACAGTACAAATGTTTGCCATTTTTCCTCATATTCTTTATATTATGCTGTGCTGATGGTTAGTCCACTGAATAATCATTACCATTAGTTTGCATATCCTTTAAGTTTGATTCCATATTGGTAGTTAATCTGATGAACATTTGCAATTATGCTAGTTGCTCTGATGATGGTTAGAAAGTCTACAGGGTACTTACTGTTTGTTATTTCTTTGTGCAGATATATAAATACACAGGTATAATATTGTTCTTTGTTATATAAATGTATGTTTGAGGAGATTCTCCATACATTATTATGTGACATTGTCTTCCTTATCTTAATGTTTGCTTCATGCATTCAGTCATCAGCCATAATGGGGTGTTCAAGTGAATTAGTGTCATAAATTATTATAGGTCTATTATATAATATTCCAGCTGAGTTAAAGTTCAAATTCCACTTTTTCAATTATTATTTCATTATGATCAATAACTAAAGGTTTATTAATATCAATTGTTTTAGTATTATTATAATTTTGAAGTATGGGTGCATTGGTTCTGATTTTGACATATGGGAGTTGCCATTGACTGGGTATTTATATCTATTCTAATTTCTATAAGGGCATAAATCAATACATTTGTAATTAAATCTTAGATTGTATTATCTGAAATTAGTGCACACATCCATGTACAGAACTAAGTACATGTGATGATAACTTTTATTTATTTATTATTTATTTATTTATTTATTTATTTATTTAATATACATTATCCATGTAGGACAATTACATGTGATGATATTTTATGTTATTTTTCATTTATTAATTTATGAATATTGTTAACCAATTACTATTTAAATGTTTATTAATTCATAAATAAATATTAATTTATAATTTAATATATCTGCACCATTGCTATTTGTCACACATAGAGTCAGAAATCCAACATAGTAAATAGATAATAAATATTAGAACACATATTGTCTCTGATGATGTATGCAAGATCTACTGAAACTTTCAGGGAATATTTTAATGCTTTTGTTCTTGGATAATTTGTGATGTACAAGATAGAAAAAAATCTCATTTACCTTCTACATCACCTCTGCTTTGCTTTGTTAATTCTGGAATATAATCTGGAATCTGTTACCTCTATTGATATTTGCGACATTATTACTTAAATGAATAATAAATTTGCTATCCAGCATAACAATTGAACCTATGATCTAATACTATAATAGGCATTTTATATATTTCACTAAAAGTTTCATTGCTATTCATATGATTGGATATTTAAGTTAATGAAGAAAGAATTTAAAGTTCATATAGCTTACCTTCCAATGCAAAGCATTACCTTATAAATCAGTCCCCTCTCTGTACTTTGAGATGTGTATATATGAGTTACAGTCAAGCATGTTATGAAATGGATTACCTTTATTACTATCATTAAATGGCCCATATTCACCATGTAATGACTAGCAGTTTTATAGATTATGCCAGCTTATCCATGGTCAGCCATCGAGTCTCAAAAAATAGAATTATAAATTAAGATTTGGGAATATAGTTTTAAGATCCAGTTGTTAAGGAGAATCATATTTAAAAAAAGGTTCATATAATTTACATAATATAACTTAACATATCTTCAAGTAATGCTGTGATAAGTCTTTTTGGTGTACCCTGGCTGTGACCAGATTGTATTGTAACAGCTTTGTATTGTAATATTTGATTTTAACATTTTACAGTCTGAGGTAGGACTTTTCAGTCCCAGTTCTTGGTGTCCCACGTGAGCCAATTTACTGTCGACTAACCTTTTGGTTTCCGCAATCATAACTGTGATACCGTCTTTTACAAATAAAAGAATATAATGATTTTATTAATCATTTATTAGGTAAGAAATTATCATTTTATTTTAGATTTACACTTTAAACATTAATTAAAGATTTATATATCTACTGCTATTGCAATTAAACACAACTGTATTAAACTATTAATTCATATGTCTTCTTTTTTTATGCTTGCTATTTTAAATGCAAGTGTAGCGTTCCATTTTACCACATATACTTAAATTAAATCATATAATAAAGCATCTGAAATATGTAAATTAGCGAGATTTCTTTTAATCCAAAATAGCCTTTTTTTCAAATTGACTTCAAACCAAAATTCTATTTGTGCATCATTTAGTTTTATAAGTATATGTGGTGAAATGGATTATATATATATATATTGTGGCTTCGTCCATGTATGGTTTTGATTGTAAATAAGCTGATGTTAAATTTATTCGAATGAACCGCCAAAATGTATAATTTATATCTACAAGTCGTGAAAATATTCATATAAGTCATATATATAACTAGAAAATGTTACTAGGAATGGGGTATTCATTTTACATTTATGCTATAAATATATATTAGATAAAAATGTATATTAATACAGTTTTAATAATAACACTGATTTATTATAAAGTTATGAGTTGAACTTGATTAATGAATATAGAAGGCTATAAAAAAAAAAAAAAAAATTCCAAAGCGTACAGAGAAGAGCATATTAACATACAGTACTTTATTTTATTTTCTCAATAAAATCAAAAAGATAAAAACAAAAGAAGTTTTTAAATTTTACATCTCTACTATAAATGTAAATTTGCTTTTGAATAGGTAAGGTCAATTTCCTTTCCATCGATTTTTTTTCACGCATTTCATTAAGAATTCTTTACGATTTTTAGTCATTTGGTTAGGATAATATTGTACATTTAATTAAAACTTAAATAAGGTGTTTAAAACTGGAAATGTAAATTTATTTACAGATATCATTAAAATCATTATTAAAACTGTTATTATTAGTTAAATAAGTGAAAAGATTTTAATATTCAATTTTGAGAATACTGTTTTGTAAAAGGAAACAAAAACGTCTGCACATACACGCATATATATATATATATATATATATATATATATATATATATATGCCACACCACTTTATTCATTTTATATATATATGTATATCACGCAGTGGATGACTTGTGTGATCAAGTCGAAACGTCGTTATATCAATATTTAAATTCTTTAACACGGATGAACCCGCAAATTTTATATATATATAATCATTGGAAAACACCAATACAGATGGCAATCAATCACCTCAAACTTTTATCACGACAACATTTTTTTTAACAATTTTATATACATATAAATATTGAAATATTATTATCTATCAAATGAAAAAAGAAGGTAAGATTTTCTATACACATATTGCCAGTCATATGCATACGGTCAATGGGAATTTAGCTTTTAATTGTAATTAAAATCTGAAATCATGATATTTTACAGGAACTGCCAATCAAAAAAAGCAACAGAGCCTAAAACAATATCACATTAATAGAATAACAATAAACATCTTTCAACTGTTATTCGGAAACATAAATGAATGCATAGGCACTACAGCAATTGTATGTAAGTTAGAGAACTTGAATTGCAACAAAAACTTAATCTAATTTTCATATTGTCTGCAGTTGGTTTTACTTAGCTATATTTCATTGTATATATTATATATATATATATATATATATATATATATATATATATATATATATATATATATATATATATATATATATATATATATATATATATATATTGTAACATAATTAATGTCATTCAAAATTAAAATAGTTCAAAAGATATACCATACCTGAGTAGTCTGTAATATATATTAAATAATCATAAATTCAAAAATATTGTAAAAAAAGTTATGAATCCAAAATATTCAGTATACTATTATATAAAATCATAATATTTTAAAATAATGTTTCTCAAGATATCCCACTATCAAGAATTATAAGCAAATTATGAGCAAATTATTAATAACAAGTATTATAACTCAGGTATATGAAATCACGTGAGGTGAGTACACTAGTAATTCAATAAAATATAGCTCAGGTATACAGGCAATAGGTTTTATCCACTTTCATTCCTTGGTTTGATGTTAAGTGCATGTTTAAACAAATACTAAGTGAATATGGTCTAGCAGGGCACCACTAGATTATCTGAATCTAGACACGGTTATATCTGATAACCTTTCACATGTACCGGGTTTGAATCCCTTCTTGGTACTTTATTTATAATAAAATGGAAGATTTTGCTTTTTGAGCCATATCACTATACGCACTAATATTTAGGTAAAAGTAAAACATCTTTAAACCAAAGTGGAGTATATTAGACATAAATCATTTCTCAGATCTTAACATAACAAATGTGTTTCAATATTTTTATAAGTTCACTAGCTCAGATTATATATAACTAATTTAGGATGGCAATTCACTCATCCTTGCATGAAATAGATGATGGGATGTGGTTATAATAATACTAAGAAATCACTAAATATTATAAAATCAATATTTATTTATGGCCTTTAAACAGTTAAACAGCTCATTAATTAAAACGTTGATGACGATGATGATGATGATAATAATAACGATAATGACAAGGGTTTCAACTACAGCTCTAGGACTAAGCCTAAACATAAAACTAAATTTTATGAAGAAATTCATAATTATTGCTTAATTTTAGCATATTTACTTATATCTTAAATAACTAATATTCAACCATTGATGATGATGAATAATCACACTTAACAAAGACTACACTTAATGAAATATATATGCCTCGTTTAATAAAACAAACTAATATTTATTACTACATTTCTAACATATACATAAAAATTTCTAGATAAATATGAAAATTGACATGAATAATAATAATAATTGATTATATTACAATCCTCAGATTAATTTTAAGTTCTTCCCCCTTTTCCTTCAAATGTATTTTGTATTAAGTTGGACGTCACATTGACCATGAATTTCACTCCATGAGAAAAGTATTTCAAGAAAAAAAAATTATCTGCTCATTAGCACACATACTTTAAAAATCTAACATGTAAATAGAATGTAAAAGAAAATGTTAATAGAATTGAAAGAGCAAGTTTTAGAAACAAGTTTTAAATTATTTTCTCCCCCGCTCTTCTACCTCTGAAATGCTATACTTAACTTGAAACAAACTAATCTAATATTCTAACACTACTTGTTATTTCACATTCACTCGCAATTATACACATATAAAAATATTATTATGTATGTGCATGTTTTATCCCATAATAACAAAATATTATTTAAAACCAAAATAATAATAATATATTAGTTAAAACTAAAATCATAACACCATAAAAAAAATTGTTTTACACATTAATATTGTAAAATTAATAAACAAATAATTTTGATACATTCAAGATCATTTATGAAGCTCAAAGTTATTATTAGTAAGACATTCTTGTTTTTAATCGATCTGAATAGTCTTTAAAAGTTCTTTAAATAAAATATATCACTTTATTGCTAAAATGTTTATTAAGACTGATATCATAAAGAAAATAGATATAAAAAGTCATATTACCGATCTTTTGTTTGTGGCGAATTTCCAAGGGTTTAAACTTGTCTTGTATAATGTCTATATTTCTGCAGCTACCATTTCCGTTTTACATGGGAACAATCTCTTTCCTGAGGTGTATAACTACTTGATGATGATGACTCTATTGAGGTTATTTGCTTTAGTGGACAATTTGAAAATCTTTATATTAATTTTTTTTCTTCTCTTCCTGTCAAGCATGTGGATGAAATACAGCAGTTGTTTTCACATTTATAAATTTTCTTGAGTTTAAAATCAGTTGTTGTAACAATTAATTGGACTTGATGATTAATATTTATCAGTAGATTAATTCATCTTCTTTGAATGCAGGTGAATGCTTTCTTCCTTCTATTAAAACATCTTATTTATCTGGTCAGTTGAAAGGTGTAGAATATTATTTTAGACACAACATCTTTTCTTTCCTATGTGATGTGCAGCTTCCTCCAGATGGTCAGCAAATGGGACATATATATATAATTTTTCTAGCCAGACATTTCTTATATTTTCAGCATTCAATTGGATAGTTTAATAATCTGAATCATAAACAATAATCCTAATAATAATTCAAGACAGCTTTTTATATCCAATTTTTAGCTAACTTAACCAATCAGAGATAGTGTCACTTATTATTTTTGGACAAATTTGTTTTAATTAGATCTCTAATTTATTTTCAACTAAATTATTTTTCAACTGAAAAGTTTAATCCTTTTTCCAGACACTTTTGTTTAAAAAAAAATAGACTCAATCCTTATTTCCTTTCTTTTCTCTTTTTTTTTCTTTTTAACATCCAGGTAACATTTCAAATCTTTGAGCTTCCTTCTTTAGATCTTGAGATAAGACAATTTCAAAATTAGAGTTCCCACCCATTATAAGCTCCCAAAGTGACAAACAATTATTTACAAAAAAAAAATTGCTACAAAGATCGATATCTGATTAAACAGATTTCATCTTTTAACAAAAAATTGTACAAAAAATAATAATTTGACAGATTTAATCCTTCCTTTTCTTTCAATATTTAGGAAATGTAAATTTCTGTATGTAATGTACACACATCCTTCATTCTTTCAAATCATTCATAAACTAACATTAAATTTTATAATTGCTAGCTTAGTAATTATAACCCAATTATTTAATTAAATCTGTAACTTTTAAATCCCACTTATAATTAAAGAAAAGCAAAATAAAAG
Source organism: Epiperipatus broadwayi (assembly GCA_028023455.1). NCBI lineage: Eukaryota > Metazoa > Onychophora > Udeonychophora > Euonychophora > Peripatidae > Epiperipatus > Epiperipatus broadwayi. The sequence continues at coordinate 942,441 of JAQFVV010012697.1, forward strand.
CATAGAATAAGATATTAGAATTGATCAAGCATAGGTTAGTTTTAAAGAAAGTTAAAATGTTGAATATTTGAAATATAAAACAATTAAATATTTTACACATACATTGCCTATACGTATGCGTTATAACTTTGCTTTTTAAAGAGAAATTAAAATTTTAAATATTAAATATTAAATGTGTGTGCTGCTCTTTTTGAGATTTATTAACACACAAACAAGTAAAGCATATAATTGTTGTCCCACTCTCTATCCAAAGCTTTTAAAACTGGATATGGTAGGGTTTGAACTTGGATGCCCTACAGCTTCTTTTATGGTTATATAAAAATGTGATGATGATTTTGGTTTACCTTTTCTACATGCACATTACTGTAAATTTAGCTAGTGACTAAATTATAATGGCACAATATATATATATATAGTAACTATAAATAATATACTATGACAGTTACTGCCATTTTGTAATTAAAAGAAATATATAATGACAGCCCTTTTGTAACTTTCATAAATATTGATCTGGTTACTACAGTCATGAGATAAATAAATTAACTCGTTTTAAAACAAATAAAGATAAACTAAAAAAAAATCATTGATATAATCACTGGCATAATTTAAGATTTAGAATATTTGTTGACATTGGCAAGCCATTATAACCAATAAAATATAAAAATATACTAACTATTATCACTAGATAAATAAATATTAGCTTTAGCAA
>JAQFVV010012697.1:948149-1100781 GCA_028023455.1 Epiperipatus broadwayi
AAAATAGACCTTACTAATAATGAAAAATGGGTTTTAACTAGTGAATGCAAACCTATATTTTAAATAGCTTGCGTGAAATATACTTTTTCAGATAACTGGCAAAATACATATTTTAAATCATTTACGCAAATATAATTCTTAAATAACTTGGGCAAAATCTGCGTTTTAAATAGCATACGCAATATATACGTTTTAACTAACTTTAGCAACATTTTCATTTTATATAACTTTAGAAAAGATGCGTTTTAAATAATAGATGCTAAATATACCTTTTAAATAACTTTAGCAAAACATTTTCATTTTCAATTAACTGGAGAAAAGCGTTTTAAATAATATATGCAAATATACATTTTTAAATAAGTTTATCAAAAGATTTTAAATAACTTGTTCGGGCATTATAAATATCGATTCACTCTATCACATATAATTCAGAAAAGAGTCTTGATTATATTCTTTATATCGCAATACTCTGATATGATAAAAGAGATTACTCACTCCCCTCCCCCTGATAATTTATTAACACACAAGAATCCGTTCTGATAAAAACACAGCATAAATCAATTAACATGAACTTAAAACTATAGATAGATGGCACAAGAATAAATTGCATAAACAATCAATAAGATTTATAATTTAAAAATGAATTTCTTGTATAGTTTTATATAAACTAGATGTTTAGAATTATTTAAAATTGTTAATGATCAACGACTACTTAAAATTAATAATGATCAAGCAAAAATTTGGAGAGTGTTCTAAGATTTAAACAAATTTAAGATAAACATTTTAAGATAAATATTTTAATTAAATATTTAGGAAATATAACTAATTATGTGATTTAGTTAGCTAGCTTTCATTTAGTATATGTTTTAGTTATGAAATTTAATATTTTTCCAAAAAGATTTACTGGCAAAGTTTCTTTTAAGGCATTGTTTCCTTGTGCTTCTCACTATATTCAGTCAGGCTGGTCTTCTCTTAGGGTTTAGTCTGGATGTAACTTCGCAAATTTATGTCTGTGGCAGCTTTCCCCATTTCTCTGGTCAGGCACTCTCTGGTCTCTCGGATACATCTTCTTTCTTACAGTGATGGGCATGGTGGAGGTTTTCTGTCATCGGTAGCCGCTCGTGGAAGAGCAAACGGCTGTCTCTTTGTCTCTAGCCCACTGTCATCTTTGGAGCAGCTTTGATGGTAGCTTTTGAAGATTTAGCTTTTTTTTTTTAACAGCAGGAACAGTTCTTATTTAACTTCAGCTCTGGTCACAGCAACAGCAAAAAAATTAACACGGATTATGATAGATGTATGGAAGCGGTTAGATTAGAGGCCGTGGTGGCTATTTGGGCCCCTTTTTATGCTATATTTTTGACAGTGGTAACCTCCTACTTTGAGTCATGCCACATCACAAGATGACTAGTTAAAACTAGCCTTTAACCAAATATCCAGTTAGTAAAAATATTTAGTATATCTAAATGTGGACATGGAAAGGCTCTATTGTTTTAATTGACATGTTTTAAAAGATATATTTTTAAGAGAATGGTCACAAGCAACTTGTAAAGATTTATGCCTGACTGAATATTATAATTGGTCTTGGTTATAATTTTTAAATAGGTCAAATTTTAGCCAATGTTTTATTTTTAGAATGAAATGTTAAAACTGATAAAACTTTCTGCTTGCAATTTTAAGCAAACAAAAGAATTGAAAATTATCTAACTTGGAAAATATTCAAAATGAATACTGACTTAAATAATTATTTAGAAAGAATATTGAAAAATGAGTAATATTATAAATTTAAACTTATTATGCTACTATATAGATAAATTTTAATTATACAGTTATGTTTATTCAGTTTTAACAAATCGAACAGACTATGCTCGTATATAAATATTTGAGATTGTAATTTTCTATTTATAATTTTTAAGGACGTTTATATACGCACATACTCGCAATATTATAAGGACAAAGTTTTTAAAATTTAAGAAATACACGCCATCTGAGTACAACAAATACATACTATTATCTTTGATAATAGGTGAAACAGGTGTAACCGTTTCATAGCAATCCATTCCCGGACAAAAAAAAAAGTAAAAAAAAGACCTTTCTCCTCATTCTATTCTCCTTTTCCCTCTTTTTCTTTAGCTCCTGCTTTTTCTCTAGTAATTCCACACAACTTTATATATATATTCCCTTTTTTTTTCTTTTCTTTTTACTAATCTGGTCTACTATCTTCAATTCCCCCTTTCTCTTTCTGGTCATGCAAGCAGCTAATACGCCAACCCCCCTGCTTTAGTATAGTTGAATATAATTAAGTAACAATATAATTATTAAATATATAAATATGTTTAACTAAGATAATACAATTTCTGATTATTATCATGCTATATGATTATAAATTGAATACATAAGGTAACCTAATTCTAATGCTTAACTTTTTATTACTATATATTACAAATGACTAAATGATTAGATTAATAAGATAAATTTTAATTAAAATAAATAAATTAAATATGTATGAATAAACGCCTAAATAAGCTAATATTACTATAGGTTATAAATATGAGTTACAAATAAATAAATATGGTTAAATATGTAAAACTAGTTCTAACCATCCCAAAACTAAAAAAAAACCTAAATATAATTTCCCTATGTTGCTCTAAGGGTACTTCTAATCTGGTACGGTTTAATAAGCGTGGTTTCGAACTCCTTGTATTAGACTTTATGTAATTTAAAAGTAATATTCTCCAGCTTTCATTTATCTGGTCTGTCCCTTTGTAGAGTGGGTAAAATTTTCAGTTCTTGGATAAGTGTCCGTTATTTGGAGGCTTATCTTTTACCCAAACTCGGTCCCCTACTTCGAACTGGCAAGTTGAATTCTGTTTTCCTTTCTTATGTGTGTCTGCACGTTTATGGCGTATTCGAGCCTGCTCTTTATTCTGGAGGTCTACTGTTTCATTCTTTATGCTTAATATTACGGGAATGGCTGGTGGACCACTGTTATCAAATTGAAGTCTCCAGGGTGAAAATTCTATGTGCTCTGTCTTATTTATATTATGCACTATGAGGTCTCTTAAAGTGATACCGTCCAATCCTTTTATTTTCTCCCAAGGGTTTGACTTTGGGTTCTCTATGGAGTTTAGAATGTATTGAAACTGTTGTTGCTCCATCATGACTCCCTTCATACTTTCTTTGTTGCCTCTTTCCTAAAACGCTCTTCTCCTATGGGTCTTGTATTGCACTGCACACTTTCTTTGTTATCTACTTTGGTTACTTGAATTTCAGAAGGGAATTTAGAATCTACTTTTATTTCAGTTTCTGATGGATCTCTTTCTTCTCTATCTCTCCTTCCCTTTTCTTCCCTATCAGCCTTATCTCTTTCTTCTCTATTATCTCTCCTTCCCTTTTTTTCCCTATCACCCTTATCTTTTTCTTCTCTAGCTATCTTTTCCCTTTCTTTTCTATCTCTCCTCTCATTTTCTTCCCTATCAGCCTTATAGTTTTCTTCTCTATCTTTCTTTGTTTTTTCTTCCCTATCAGCCTTATCTTTTTCTTCTCTAGCTATCTTTTCCCTTTCTTTTCTATCTCTCCTCTCATTTTCTTCCCTATCAACCTTATCTTTTTTCTCTACCTTTCTTTTCTTCCCTATCAGCCTTATCTTTGTCTTCCCTATCTCTCTTTTCTTTTTCTTCCTTTTCTTCTCTATCTCTCCTGTCCTTTTCTTCCCTATCAGCCTTATATTTTTCTTCTCTAGCTATCTTTTCCTTTTCTTCCCTTTCCTCTTTATCTCTCCTCTCTTTTTCTTCCCTTTCTTCATTCTCTTTCACTATCAACTCCATTATTGCCATAAGCCATGGTGCCTTATAAAACCTCACATAGTCTCTCCAGGTTTCCTCATTTGGATTTTTATACTCTATGGTTGATTTTCCCCATCTCACTTCCATTTTATTTTTATTATATATATTTGGTATTATCTCTATTTTTGAATTTGCTTCTCTTATTTTTTTATCTGACAGCTGACTCGCTGTCTACTCCCCCAGAACTGACTACCTATCATTACCTCAATCACTCCTTCTTTGCACATTTTTCCTTTTTATTTGCTACCTGATACATTTTAACTAATAGTATAATTAAATATATATATTAATAAGCACATCCAAGTAATGAAGTTAAATTTTCAGACTCACCCAGCTTCTGTCTTGCCACCTGTGGTTTCTCCCTTAAAATAAACTTTTTTTTTTCAGTACGCGTGTATTTCTTTTTCTTGCCTGATCATTTGTGTATTTATATATATTTTTCTTGCTTGATCATTCTTTTGCTCATCCCTTTCTGAATCACCAATTTATTTAAATTATTTACAAACTCAATTATTTATCAATTTTAATACTAGATTATGAGTTGTTTTGTTTAATTTATATGTATTTTTGTCATACTGCAGTGATATTTGGAACGAAAAATATAATAACTCTACTCAGGGTTGTGTACTTTAGTCTAAGCCACATGTTGGGTCGCTAACTCCGGGAAAAAAAATATACCTATGTAACGGTCAGGTTTGTACATTTGCTCAACAGACTGAGAGTCCAAGCCAGAGAACCAAAAGCTGACCAAGCCGGGATAGTAATACCCTACGTCTGATCATACATCAACCCTCTCACTCGTGCTTCCAAGTCAACCCATCGCGAATGACATGCCTTAGGTTACACTCGATATCTCTTTGATCGCGTTCCAGCAATAGCAAAGCAGTAAAACATGAGACATGCCCCCTATTATATATATTAGATAACTTAACTAGTGATTCATAAGATAATGAGCAAGTAATGAGACTGAGACAAATTATATTTCATAAATTTAATATAACATTTAACAAATACTAAAACAGAGTAACTGGTGTATAGCTAGCTCACACGCAGGTGAGTGGATTCTCAGGGTTATAAAATAATATTACAAAGCCATGAGTAGATTCTCATGGTTATAAAACAATATTTTTACAAAGCATTCAGTGTGTTCTCAGGGTATGAAATAATATTACCAAGCAATGAGTAGATTCTCATGGTTATAAAACAATATTACAAAGCATGGAGTATGTTCTCAGGGTATAAAATAATATTACAGAGCAATGGACTTTTTAATAAGCTTATGTCTTCTTTCATGTTCTAATTCACGCTATGTTTTATATATTTGAAATCGATTATAATTAGCCAGCTAGAGTGATTGATGTACTGATAAATGATGAAGATTATATGGTCTAAGATATTATAAATACTAAGTTTAAGATTATATTATTAATATATCAAATCATATTATAGACATTTGCGTGATATATAATTGTTATACAGGTAAACACATTAACTCTGATTCTAGTTCGGATCAATGCCGAAATTACTTTCTAGGGAAAATGAACTGAAATGTGGTGGCAGTTGAACGTCAAATTCTAGGGTGTTAGAAACTACAGTATCAGATAAGTGCGACTCGAATGCATTCTTAATGGGGTTTATTACATAGTAAACAGTTCCCTAACCGATCTGCTTGCTATAATGGAAAAGGCCTTTTATTTCAATGAACAGGAGATTGGCTTATGAGCCCTTTGGAAACGTTTTGGTTCCATTAAGTATGAATAATTGTCACATTTGCCTAAACTTTCGAGGCGTGACTTAATGAAATACGAAGAAAATGTCACCGTTGCCTAAACTTTCGAGGCGTGACTGGACGTGGAACAATCTTGAGATGGGCCCTTATAGACATAGCAAGTAGAAATGCATATTTATGCAAATTAGCAATACATTCGCAACGCTAGATTAATATTTTATAAATTAATTACGCCAAAATCTTAGCTTCTTCAGTGCTACTACCACCGGTCAAGTTCATAAATGAGATTATTAAATTATAAAATGATGGCGATAATGAGAATCTGATTTAAGGTTTTTCTGCATAGCTACTTATAAAACTGGGAACATTAGTTATATAGTATAACTAGATCTAATATCAAACGGATTGTTACATAATAAAATGTGAGTTATAAAATAGCTCACGCAAATTTTGATGTTTAAATAAATTACACATCTTAAATAATTCGTCAAAATAGACCTTACTAATAATGAAAAATGGGTTTTTACTAGCGAATGCAAATCTATATTTTAAATAGCTTGCGTGTAATATACTTTTTCAGATAACTGGCAAAATAGATATTTTAAATCATTTATGCAAATATAATTTTTAAATAACTTGGGCAAAATCTGCGTTTTAAATAGCATACGCAATATATACATTTTAACTAACTTTAGCAACATTTTCATTTTATATAACTTTAGAAAAGATGCGTTTTAAATAATAGACGCTAAATATACCTTTTAAATAACTTTAGCAAAACATTTTCATTTTCAATTAACTGGAGAAAAGCGTTTTAAATAATATACGCAAATATACATTTTTAAATAAGTTTATCAAAAGATTTTAAATAACTTGTTCGGGCATTATAAATATCGATTCACTCTATCACATATAATTCAGAAAAGAGTCTTGATTATATTCTTTATATCGCAATACTCTGATATGATAAAAGAGATTACTCACTCCCCTCCCCCCGATAATTTATTAACACACAAGACTCCGTTCTGATAAAAACACAGCATAAATCAATTAACATGAACTTAAAACTATAGATAGATGACACAAGAATAAATTGCATAAACAATCAATAAGATTTATAATTTAGAAATGAATTTCTTGTATAGTTTTATATAAACTAGATGTTTAGAATTATTTAAAATTGTTAATGATCAACGACTACTTAAAATTAATAATGATCAAGCAAAAATTTGGAGAGTGTTCTAAGATTTAAACAAATTTAAGATAAACATTTTAAGATAAATATTTTAATTGAATATTTAGGAAATATAACTAATTATGTGATTTAGTTAGCTAGCTTTCATTTAGTATACGTTTTAGTTATGAAATTTAATATTTTTCCGAAAAAATTTACCGGCAAATTTTCTTTTAAGGCATTGTTTTCTTGTGCTTCTCACTATATTCAGTCAGGCTGGTCTTCTCTAAGGGTTTAGTCTGGATGTAACTTCGCAAATTTATGTCTGTGGCAGCTTTCCCCATTTCTCTGGTCAGGCAACTCTCTGGTCTCTCAGGTACATCTTCTTTTTTACAGTGATGGGCATGGTGGAGGTTTTCTATCATCGGTAGCCGCTCGTGGATGAGCAAACGGCTGTCTCTTTGTCTCTAGCCCACTGTCATCTTTGGAGCAACTTTGATGGTAGCTTTTGAAGATTTAGCTTTTTTTTTAACAGCAGGAACAGTTCTTATTTAACTTCAGCTCTGGTCACAGCAACAGCAAAAAAATTAACACGGATTATGATAGATGTATGGAAGTGGTTAGATTAGAGGCCGTGGTGGCTATTTGGGCCCCTTTTTATGCTATATTTTTGACAGTGGTAACCTCCTACTTTGAGTCATGCCACATCACAAGATGACTAGTTCAAACTAGCCTTTAACCAAATATCCAGTTAGTAAAAATATTTAGTATATCTAAATCTGGACATGGAAAGGCTCTATTGTTTTAATTGACGTGTTTTAAAAGATATATTTTTAAGAGAATGGTCACAAGCAACTTGTAAAGATTTATGCCTGACTGAATATTATAATTGGTCTTGGTTATAATTTTTAAATAGGTCAAATTTTAGCCAAAGGTTTATTTTTAGAATGAAATGTTAAAACTGATAAAACTTTCTGCTTGTAATTTTAAGCAAACAAAAGAATTGAAAATTATCTAACTTGGAAAATATTCAAAATGAATACTGACTTAAATAATTATTTAGAAAGAATATTGAAAAATGAGTAATATTATAAATTTAAACTTATTATGCTACTATATAGATAAATTTTAATTATACAGTTATGTTTATTCAGTTTTAACAAATCGAACAGACTATGCTCGTATATAAATATTTGAGATTGTAATTTTATATTTATAATTTTTAAGGACGTTTATATACGCACATACTCGCAATATTATAAGGACTAATTTTTTAAAATTTAAGAAATACACGCCATCTGAGTACAACAAATACATACTATTATCTTTGATAATAGGTGAAACAGGTGTAACTGTTTCAATATATATATATATATATATATATATATATATATATATATATATATATATATATATATATATATATAGCAACACACTATTGTTCAATAGTATTCATGTTTAACAAATCTACTATTTTAGTTTAAATAGTAATTCAAAAAATTATAAATATAAAAAATAGAAATTAATAAAATATATATATATATATTTTTTTTAATTTTTGTTCACAGTGAATTGTTCTAATATGCAAAACAATACAGTAGTATTAACAATATATTGTTAAGACAATACACAATTTGGGCAGTAAATGGAATATACAATTTTATTGGGATGATAAATTTTCATTGATCAGTACAAATTTATGGTTTATATATATAATAAAAACACAGAATAACTTCTCTATAAAACTGTAAATAGAGATAAATATAATAATTTATTGGTTGCGATTTTGATACATACTTTCAAGCTCCAGTTAGCAATCATATCCCATCCATACATATGCTCAGTGCTTAGCTTATATTAAGATAACAAATTTTAAAACATTAATTGACAGATCTCAATCTACTCCACCTTCAAACATATCAGCCATGCCTGTTCATTAACGTTTGGAGATTTGTTATCTTAATATAATCCGAACGCTGATTATATATCTGTGTGAGAAATGATGATCTGGGCCCACTAATGAGTGTTGGTTCAGCAGGAAATAAGTATATTGGAGATCATTTGTATTTTTTTCTTGTGTGTTGTCATGTTTATAAGTTGCATGAATTAGAATAGATATGTAAAAGAAGCATGGAAGTATGTATTCAAATGCCCTACAATTACATCTAAGTGCGAAGTACTTATATAATATATTCTTGTATTCAAAATATTTAAAAATATATATTTATGGAAACATTGCCAAACATGATATTGTTTTTTTTTTTAGCTGTGCTAACCATTCGGCCACCAATGCTTGACAAGCATGACATTGTTTCAAATTGTATATTACTTGCAAATAAAAAGACAGAATTAATGCTATAGCATAACAAATATAAGTAGTTAAAATAAATAATTATATTGATTGGTGATTTAAATTTTGTTTTATTCTAAGTATTTATAACTACAAACTGAAAGTTAATTTACTTTAAAGTTGGACCATCTGATGATTTCTGGTTTAGCATGAAATACATATATTGGTGATTATTTATCTTTTCAACATATATGTGTTCAAGTGTATCAGTGTTATGAGATAGTGTGGAGAGTGGTGGGTCATGTGAAAGTCTGTGTTCATATACCCTATATATTTAAAGTTGCATGTAAACTCTTGTATTTTAAAATTGCATGCTTAAATAAAATTTTAAATAGGTTTCATATTCTCTAAAATTTTAAATGTAAGTTCACGAATTGTAAATAAACCACTTATATTTTATTGCAAAAAATGAAAGATATTATGGATAAGTAAGTATAAAAATACAAAAGTTTATTGTTGAATATAATAGGATAAGATTCCAAAAGTGGAAAAAAGTGTTTGCATTTATAACACTTTCTTTTTTTTCCTGTGATTTCATTAGATGATTTAATTAAAATTAAATTCAGTAATAATATGTTGATTGAAAATCGCTAAATAGAATTAATTATCTAAAAATAATAATAAGAAATAGGGGTTTACAGTTATGGTAAGTTGTGCGCACATAATACTTTAGTATAATAGTATATCCAGAAAAAGAAAATAAGATATTGGTGAGAATCAAAGAAGACATAAACGGCATCGTGAAAGTAAAAAAAAAAAAACAAATAAACGAAAGTCCTCTTTCATTATATTAAAGATTTTAAGTTATAACATATGCTTCTCGTGACAATAATATTTTATTGACAATTATAAAAGTGTGTATATGTGATGTTTAAACACAAAATTATATTTTAGCGCAGATAATAAAAATATTTTGATTCTATTTTATAATTTAATTTCGTGTAAGTTTAAAGCTTATATTATATATGGGCGTGTCTTTTTGCAGGACTATACTATTACAATGTATTTAAATCAGTATTGGACTGATGAGCGATTAGCGTTTGCAACAAAAGACCAGCAAATGACATTATCTGGAGATTTTGCAGAGAGGATATGGGTGCCTGATACATTTTTCGCAAATGATAAAAACTCATTTCTTCATGATGTTACAGAAAAAAATAAAATGGTTAGATTATATGGAGATGGATCAATTGCCTATGGAATGAGGTAAGATATTTTAATTATAGATACAAATTTATTCATAATTAAAAAATGTGGGAAGAGTTAGTTAATTATTGAACATTGTACGTTATAGTTATATGTGTCAAATTATTATTTTAAAATATATAGAAATTGTGCATTTAGTTAAGAGGGAAAAAACAATTTCTAATATAAAATTTTATTTACTTTAATCATTATATATTATATAATTTTGTATATCCACACTTACATACATATATTTATATTAAACTACATCAACTATTTAACAGTAACCCCGTTCCCAAATTTATTATCAATTTGAATTGTCAATTGATTTTATTGCATTACACATCTTTTTTTTAAAAAAATCAAAATAATAATAATAATAACAACAACAATAACAACTCTAGGGCAGTATGTAATTTGCTTTTAATAAATGTTTTTTGTACATATAATTTGAGGAATTTATACTCTGAATTTTTAAACCTGTTCATTCTCCACTCCATCTTAAGAAACGGTTATACATGACCACATTCTTGCAAAAAAAAAAAAAGGATGATCTCTAATATAAACCTTGTTTTCATTTTATGCAGTAGATAGGTTCCTTGTCAATGTGACCAAAAGGAATCATGCAAAAATAGATTTAACTTAACTTGAAAAATGGGGGATACCTACTGTAATTTTCAAAAATCACATAAAAGCAAAGCACAATGTAAAATTATTTTAAAATTCACATAAAAAAGGAAATAAAATATGCCTTATAAAAAATTTTGAATTTGAAAAAAAATTGATACAGCACAACCTTTTTTTTTTACTTTTTTTTATTAATCACAATATTTAATTTTATTCAAAGCAATATATTTTTATGGTAATTTACAATATTTTACATTTTTTTTCATGCATATACAGTATTTAAATCATTATCACTATTTGAAAATATGCAAGTTCATTTGTGAACTAGTAAGATACCAGATTAGCCCCAAGAGGAAATACAACTAGCACCAACTCCATTTATTTAATTATTCTTATAGTACTCTTGCCCAAACTAAAATGTTTTCCAATCACTGTAAATCCTTTCGATTTTGCTAAGGGGTCTAAAATTGAAATTTTTGTTTCCAAAGAAATTCGTTTTCTTTGGTGTTTTTTTCTCTCCATTCGGGTAAAATAAAAGTTTAAAATAAAAATAAGAACTTAGACTTATGATAATAAAAATTCACCTACTCATCACTATTGGGAAAAATTTAATTAAAACTAACAATTAAAAATTAAATTCTTATTTTTGACATTAATTTTTTAATTTTCAATTCCATTTAAAAATAAATTTTTATTTTTTCGCATCACATTAATTTCGGATTATGTTGTGTAATCTTTAAATTGTTAATTATAATTAAAAATCAGATTTTAATTTTTAATTGTCAAATTTAATTAGGCCAATCACTGTTACTCACCTTTTAAAAATAAAAATTGTGGACACTAAATGAATTATTGATTACCTACTCTTTTTGAAAAAAACTCAAAAGTAGAATGTGATTTAAAATGCAAAAACAACAATATGCATATTGTTGTGGTTAGGCTTGCAGGTTCGATTCCAAACCAACAGATACAAAATGAACAACTATTCAGCAATAATATATATATATATATATATATATATATATATATATATATATATATATATATATATATATATATATATATATATATAATTTATTACTACAAAATATATACACACGTTAGTTAACAAATGTACAAATACAGTTAATATGCTTCAATGCTGAGTTCGTTGGGCAGAGTAAATAACTCACTTTCAGCTAATGATTAGCCTGCATTGTGAAGTTCTGGTAAGAAGACTCTTCCAGATATGTAATTAGCTTGCCTCGAGTCAGCTCTAAATCAGACATAGCAGTTTCCAGTATATAGGTGGACTTGCCTCACTGCATTGACATCATAATAATAACTAGATAAATACATTTGCTGATGGCAGAAGGTTTAATGGAGAGCACGTTCTGTTGTTCAGGTTAATAGAAGTAATTGCTCTCTGCCTTGCCTTAAAGGCATATCCCCTACCTTGCTGGAAACACACGGATTCAGTGTGTGAATCCCAGTGAAGGTTTTAATCCCATTGGAAAGCAACAGGTGCTAGCCAATCAGGTAAGGAATCTGGAATAGTCCACTTCTGAAGGCAGGGTAATATATGACACATATTATAATGCATCTATAATATTTGAACAGATTTACATTATAATCTTGTAAAATTTATTAATTGTGGACACTAAATGATTAATTGATTATATACTCTTTTTCTAAAAAGTAAAAATAGAATGTGATTTAAAATACAAAAACAACAACATGCATAATATAGGCATCTATAATGTTTGAACAAATTTGCATTATAATCTTGGAAAATGTAATGAGTGTATATAAAATGCAGAAATCCTGATATTAAGTGAACTATGAACTTTTTATTGCATAAAATCTATTACAGTACTATTATAAAGTGCTGAAAATATGGAAAATATTAGATGGAAGTCGAACTCTGATAATGCACTATTACTTTAAATATGACATGAGTACACAAAATTTATAATATCTAAAGTAATACCACATTGTCAGAGCTCGACTTCTGATCTAATAATTTTTATCACATAAAAGAACCCTGCTTACAAAGTTATTAAGAAACATGAATTGCATAACTTCAAATTTGCATTAAAAAATCTGCATAAAATGAGATTCAGGTATATGCACTTCATGCAAACCAGCACTCATCACTTTTTTAGCAACATGAATAGACTGAAGCCTGTTTTTTAAAGTTTGAGGTATTAATATCTTAATATAAACTGAGTACTGATTGTGTATATGTGTGGAAAATTATGACCTGATTCAAAAAAATTAATGCATATTCTGCACAAAATATGTATATTGAGGATCATACTTTTTTTTTTCTTAAAATATGTTGTCATGTGTATTAGTTGCTTGAGACAAAGTGAGAACAAATAGTCAGAAAAATCCTGAGTTCAAATCCCTCTATTTAAATAAACATAATAATAATAAAATAATCATAAAAAATACACACAATTAAGAATACAATTTTGTTATATTATACTGTAATATGCTTAAGATTGGATTTTATTGTAATATAGACAATCTAAGTTTCAATTAGTATACTGTTATATGTTGGGTTATATTGTGAAATAGTCACACTAAATTAGGGCTATTTATAAATTTTGTAAAATAATTGTTATTGTTTATATAAATTTTATGTTTTATGTAAAAGTTTTTAAAATGCAACAAATTATTGTTAGTTTGTGCTATATGGAAATTTAACTAGTATTTAAACTTAAACTATCCTTTAAATTATTTTAATTTTTTTTCCTTTAGCTTTAGTAATTATTTAATGTAACATATAAAATACAATAACCAATGATAAAAATTACATGTGAGTTAATTGATCTTAAAGCAAAAAAAGAAATAACCAAACTGAGAGTAAAATTTCTTAATCATACCTCATCAATGACACCTTCTTACAAAATGGTGACATTACAACAATCAACCTATACCTTTAAATAAACTTATATATATATATATATATATATATATATATATATATATATATATATATATATATATATAAAAAAAATATATATATATATATATATATATATATATATATAAACAATATAAAAAAAAAAAAGAAGAATAATAAAACTAGATAACAAACAGGGAAATAATATAAAAGGGATATATATTACCTTATTTATATCTGAAATTCCTTGATCATTCAGTTATTTGCAAACCCTTTTCACCCACAAACCATTGTCACTAGTAGTTAAAGGAACTCATGAGCAACCACACATAAGGATCACTAGCCATCTTGACCTTGCCCCATCCCTGAAACAAACGACCCTAGTATAAGAGCCACACAACCCCACTTGACAAAATGAAAGCTATCAGTAATGGACTAGTATATAATTACTTATAAAGGACAACTCGACAGAAACCAACAATTTTATTTATTTTATATTTATTAATGGTGGATGAATAAATAAGTTGCTAATGTTATTGGTATATTTTCTCTCTTTCTTGTCATTTGCACCATTAAATTAAGGAATGTATTAAGTTAAAAGTGCTGGAGCCCCCATAAAGAGTAGGGTAGCTTTTCAACATTTTTTTGGGCGGATATATATATATATATATATATATTTCGCTCCGGTGCGCTTTCTAAAAACTTCCGTTAGCAAGTATTGGATTGTTAACTGTTAACCCCCCTCTACCCGCTAAGGAATAACAAAAGATTAGGGTGCATGTATGCCGAATAACATGAAGTATAAAGAAATATATATGCTGATAAAAAAATGACTCACCAACGATAATATTTTAAAAAAAACAAAACTAACTCTAGAGAAGGGCCAGGAACAAAAGGAAAAAAAAAAGAAAATAAAAAAAAGAAAAAGCCAGGGTAAGGTATGTAGAGGAAAACAGGAAAAATGTTGCAATTTAGGAGAAAAAAGCAAAAAAGAAAAACAGGAAAAAACTGGAAACGGAGAAAAGAGGGGCAACCCAAAACAAAAAAATAAAAAGAAAACACGCCCCCACCCCCCGCTACCCTCCCCCCCCCTCAGCCCCCTCACCGCCTTAAATTCAATGCCACTATACACTGCTCCCCCCCTCCCCTCCCCCTCCTTCCCCGACCTTGTAAAACCCTTCAAACACCCTTTCTCCCCCCCTACCTCGCTACCCCCTTTCATGCCTATCTCCCCCCCCCCCCCCCCCTCAAAACCCCCGGCTCCTCCCTCCTACCCACCCGACCCCCTTCGTGACTTTATACTTAAGCAGACCGCACGTACGACGGCCAAAACCCAAAAGAAAAACCCTGAACACCCCCCCTTACAACTTAAAACAGAAGAAAAACAAACCCTCACCCCGCTAAAAAAAACCCCCAAGGGAAAATAAATCTGAAAAAAACCAGTAGTTAGGTGCCACGGCGGGTAAAAAATTATTGGTTGATAAGGAGAAAGAAGAAACATAGAACAGAAATGGATAAAAATATTTTCTAGGCGTTCCGCCACCCCCCCCTACACACCCACCCATCCCCCCTTTACTCTACAACTCTCAAAGGGACCCCATCTCCCGCCGTGCCATGCTTTGGATTTTTGGGCCCCCATTTTTTTTCTCGTGAGAGCTTATAACGCATGATCCTAAAAAAAACAAAAAAGATGACTCTTTTAAAAAAACATAAAAAAAAAATAATAATGTAGTAAGGAATTAAAATGTTTGAAACGATACGAAGGAGAAAGGGCGCCCAGGATGGTTGTGGAGGGAAAAAATTTTGGGTTTGGTTTGGGGCACCCGTAAAAAGGGACGCCTCAGCTCCGGCTAAATACACACAAAGTTTACGCTTTATTTAAAGCCTTTCAATAGTTAATTTTTTAAATTTTATATTTTATTGTAATATTTATTGTGAATATAACTACATTTAGTTGGGTAGCTGGTGCGAGACAACACGAGGGCTAGAAAGGCGCCGTTGTATTTGATGGTGGTTATTGGATGGGGCTTGAAAAGCAAATGGGAGGTTGAAGTATAGGGCTGGTAGATGTGTGATGCGGGGGCGTTTTGACTCCCCCCTTTTTCTGGTTAGCTGGGCTTTCTCCTCCTACTTGCGTAAAAACATTTTCGAAATAGTATAATAAGGTGGGTTGATTTGCCAGGGAAGGAAAAATTTTAAAGTAATAAAACTACGCCTAGATAAGGTAGGAATGGGGGGGAGCCGCTTACTAATTGGGATGTTTTGCTTGTAATTTGCCTTTGATTTTCATATATACATTTGGAGAGCTACTATTTTTTTTTAATTTTTTTGGGAGTTTCGACATGTACTATAATGCATACATATTTAAAATAAAACTTAACCAAATAAGTAAAAACAACCTAAATAAAATGTTTGTTAAACGTATAACCACCCAACTATAAAAAGTTTATAAAAAAACCAAAAAAAAAACGGATAATAGAGCGGAGTTATAAATTGAAATAAATAAAAGACGAGAAGAGAAAGAAAAAAGGAAATGCGACCGCCGCCGCCACAAAAAGATGGTTGTGGACGGAAAAAAGGGATGCGGTGCCAAGAGGGCGGCCCCCCAGCCCGGAACAAATCACACAAAATGTTTTTTAAAGTATAATTTAAACCTCAATAAGATTAATAAGTATTCAAAATTTTTATTGAATATTTTTGTAGATTTTAAAGCATACATTTAGTTGGGTAAGGGAGGTGCGTGGGTTCCCATAGACAAGCACGCGGGCTGACGCCCGGTGGTGGGTAGGTTGGGGCCGCAAAACAATTGTATAAAAATAATCTGTGCAAATGTATTTAAATGTTAAATTTAAATCGGGTATGATGGCTATATGTTTTGTAAGTTATATTAAGGGAGGGTAACCTGGTTGTTGATTTCAGTTGAATTGGTTCAAGGTTGGATATATTTGTGTATTGAGATGAGTATGAGACCCATGGGCGTAACTGCCACACCCCGTTTGCCAGGTGGGTTGAAGACCACCCCCCAGGAGTTTTATGTTTATTGTTCTACTCACCAACAGATGTAACATTCCTGTTTGTGGAGAGACAATGTCTACTCTAATTCTACTTACTGATCAGATGTACATTCCTGACAGTATAGTATTTTGTGTTGTCATATTTTCATGCTACATTGAATACATAAATGTATCAGATGGATTGGTGCCGGTTTGATTGCAAAATTTTTTGCTTAAGGTTAAATCAGGGAAGAATATTTTCTTTTCAAATGCAGATCTACGTAGTCTATTCATCCTCGACTCACTAAATAAATATTAAACTCATGGTTGTAATGTACTTAAATGTAAACTAAAGATTAATATAAAAATCTAAAATGTTAAACTTATTCCTCAAATTAGAATGATTTTATATGTGCGTAAATAAATATTTTATGTGTCAATTTCTGGCAGTGGCTTTTATTCTTTTATATTTAAGATATAAAATTTATATTTTATTATCTCTGCTACTCCACTGAGCTAGTGACTTGGGCTAACGATCTGAATATTCGATCTCCACTTTCATTTCGATAGTTATAATATATTGCAGAGACTTCTACTATGTGGTGATGCTGAACTGATATCAGAACCATATAGCTATCTGGCTTGCTATGCTGAGTTTGAAGACATTACATGTCTAAAAGATTCACGCTTGCAAGCTGAATAGAAACTGTTTCATAAATGCTCAGAGTTTGTGTTTAGATCTAGTTTCTTATTCCTGTCTTTCACTGACGATAGCAAATAGCTTGAAATCATGATCTGAAAATGGAATTAAAGTTAGAGATAGTGAATGCTTGCTCTGATGTTTATGTAAACAAACTTACACTTGACAGTGTTTTTGGTAGAACGCCATCTATTGACATAAATACAAGTGTTAACAAGTATTGTTTTTTTTGTTTTTCATAAATGTACCTTTGAGGTCTTTTTTGCAATGATATATATTGCAGAGGATTCTACTATGTGGTGATGCTGAACTGATATCAGACCCATATAGCTATCTGGCTTGCTATGCTGAGTTTGAATACATTACATGTCTAAAAGATTCACACTTGCAAGCTGAATAGAAACTGTTTCATAAATGCTCAGAGTTTGTGTTTAGATCTAATGTTATATTCTTGTCTTTCACTGACAATAGCAAATAGCTTGAAATCATGATCTGAAAGTGGAATTAAAGTTAGAGATACTGAATGCTTGCTCTGACATTTATGTAAACAAACTTATGCTTGACGATGTTTTTGGTAGAACACGATCTAGTGACATAAATACAAGTGTTAGCAAGTTTTTAACTTGTTTTTTTTATTTTTCATAAATGTACCTTTGAGGTCTTTCTTGCAATGATATTGTAATGGATGTTTAAGGCACCATTACAAAAATTATACTTTTATAGGGGTAAAGAAAATAAAATAGATTTTTATATAAGATTTCGTTTGTAAAACTCGATTAAAAGTTTTTTAATGCTTATACAAATATATATGTATGTGCGTGGGAATCATATTTTAATACCACAGTTATATTTGGTTTTTAATTTTGATTTAAAAAAAAAAAGAAAATTAAGATTACTTTTTTGTTAAATTTATGTAAAAGTAAAGTGTACAAATAGATTGCTTTACAGATTTGGGATTTATATTGATAAGAATAATTAAAAAAGAAAGAAAACAAAAAGAAAATAATTTTTTATTAGTTGATTTCTAGATCTGTAAAGGGCAATCTATTTCGTTAATTAGATAACTATTGTTATCTAGATAGAGAATTTTTAAATTTTAATTAAAAATAAAAAGTTTGGTAATTGGTTTTGGAGATATGATTCAGAAATAACAGGCTGAATCAGGCCATTGGATTATCTTTGACTAGCTTTCAATACTTGCATGAGCTAGAATACTTGCACCAGTGCAAAGAGACGGACACCCACTCTGACAGGAGAATTGCACAACTATTCCTGCCAAAAATACTTGGAAAGAACGATTCCTGCATATTCTGAAAGCTGATTGGAAATTATTCTACCTAGAATGAACATTAAACCTACAGCAAGAATATTTTCTTTACCATGATGTGCTAAGCTTCTCGCCAGGACAGGTTCAGACATCCTGTGTCTCCATTAACTGCCTATAATGCCATATGAACCGGCTCCAAAGAAACCACTAACCAACTCGCCCAAACCTACCGTCAGTGAATCCAGAGCAACGGACTAACCTAAGAAGTCTAGTGCACTAGCATTGAAATAAATTATTAAGGTACCTTACATTTTTGCAATTTAAATAATGTTGTCTTAGATTTGTTCCCTTTTGTTTTTAAATATAAATGTTTTTCAAGTTGTATCTTATGTAATTCGATTTCTGTGTGCTTGATATTTTTTTTAATGAGTGCTAGTTTCAAACATATTACTGTCCATCCTATTTAAGTCTTAGTAAGTAAGATAGTAGTTTATTTATAATCTCACATCCCTTTTATTATAGAAAGCTGTCTGGATATTACAGACTATTTTAATTGACTTCTGGCTCATGACTCATTTTATTATTAGTTCTACTTATGTCGTGAAACTTTATTTATAATAGACTATTAAGAAATATAATAGTTCTTAGTTTTATTTCTTCAAGCTTCCAATTCATTTATTAGGGGCATGTATGATCGTTTTAACCCTCTCAATAGGTATATTGTGAGCTCCTAGCCTGTCTCACTCAGAGGAAGGTCAATCGCTTGAAAGTAATAACTTTCAACACTCTTTTTATTATTATTAATGTTTTAGAATCTACTTTCTTATTTCTTAGACTATTAAGAAATATAATAGTTCTTAGTTTTATTTCTTCAAGCTTCCAATGTGTTTATTAGGGGCACGTACAATCATTTTAACCCTCTCAATAGGTAGATCATGAGCTCCTAGCCTGTCTCACTCAGAGGGAGGTCAATTGATTGAAAGTAATAACTTTCAACACTTTTTATTACTATTATTAATGTTATGGAAGCTACCTTCGTATTTCTTCTGTTTCGACATAAATCTCTTTTCCTAACTATGGGTTATAAGCAGTAAGCTAATGTGAGATCACTGTATACTTACTAATACTTCTGCTACTGCCAGTATTTTGCACTCTTTCACGCACAGGAAATCGCTCTCAAAGCCATATAAATATTTTAGGTCAATTTTGACGAATGTACATGTAGTACATATTTTAAGTGTGCTTTAACAATTATTATTTAGATTTATGTTTATTTAATCATACTTTTAATACAATTATTTATTTATTCATTTACTTAGTTGATTTTGTTTTCTGTTGCTACCTTTCCATCTCACTGAACAAAACATAGATCTCATTTGCTTGATTGAGCTAGTCCAGTGCATTCGATTCGCATATCCTGTAACCCCTTAAAAATAACAGTCTAGTTCCAAATTTCGGACTAGTGGCGCCCTGGCGGTCAGTTTATGTGAGTCTAAAGCTTTTGTCCGGTATAATATATATATATATATTGCAGAGGCTTCTACTATGTGGTGATGCTGAACTGATATCAGACCCATATAGCTATGTGGCATGCTATGCTGAGTTTGAAGACATCCATCATCATCATCATCAACCATTATCAATCAACTGCAGGATGAAGGTCTCTCCAATTTTAATCCATCTTCTTCGATCTTTAGCTTCACTTCTCCACAACACCCCTGCACATTTTCTTATTTCATCCATCCATCTCACATGTGGTCTCTTTCTGGGTTTTTTACAATCTCTTGGAATCCAGTTTAAAATTTCAATTGTCCATCTATTATCATATCTTCTAGCAATATGTCCAGCCCAACTCCATTTCAATCTTTTAATTTTTTTCAATAAGGTCAGTAACACCGGTTTGTTGTCTTACCCATACATTGCATTTTTGATCTCTTCTTGTTACTCCCAACATACATCTCTCCATACTCCTTTGGGTGGTCTGAAGTCTCTGTATTGCTCTTTTATTAAGTTGAAGACATTACATGTCTAAAAGATTCATGCTTGAAAGCTGAATAGAAACTGTTTCATAAATGCTCAGAGTTTGTGTTTAGATAAAGTTTCTTATTCCTGTCTTTCACTGATGATAGCAAATAGCTTGAAATCATGATCTGAAAGTGGAATTACAGTTAGAGATAGTGAATGCTTGCTCTGATGTTTATGTAAACAAACTTACGCTTGATGGTGTTTTTGGTAGAACGCCATCTATTGACATAAATACAAGCATTAGCAAGTTTTTAACTGTTTTTTTTTTCATAAATGTACCTTTGAGGTCTTTCTTGCAATGATATATATTGCAGAGGCTTCTACTATGTGGTGATAATGAACTGATATCAGACCCATATAGCTATCTGGCTTGCTATGCTGAGTTTGAAGACATTACATGTCTAAAAGAATCACGCTTGCAAGCTGAATAAAAACTGTTTCATAAATGTTCAGAGTTTGTGTTTAGATCTAGTTTCTTATTCCTGTCTTTCACTGATGATAGCAAATAGCTTGAAATCACGATCTGAAAATGGAATTAAAGTTAGAGATAGTGAATGCTTGCTCGGACGTTTATGTAAACAAACTTACGCTTGACGGTGTTTTTCGTAGAATGCCATCTATTGACACACACACACATATATATATATAAACTGTCTTTTTATATTGACTTTTTCCATATTCTCAAATCTCTGTATAATATTTATTTATGAGTTAAAGATATACATAAAGAACTTAAATATATTGTTTTTTTTTCTATTATTTATCCCCTTCCATTTCAAAGAAGAAGAGTAAAAAAGAAAAACAAATGTAACTTATTGTTTTAGTAATTTATTTTCTTATTTTATTCACTAACTGAAAATAACTGAATATTATTTTACTTAATAATAATTGATCTATTAGCTAAGTAAGCTATGGAATGAAAATGTAACAAAATAAAAATGTAAAAAAATCCTAATTTTTTATGAACATTTTTAGCTATCCATAAATAAAAATGTTTTTCTAAATTTGAATTTTAAGACGTTATTTGCATCAGATGAAGTACATTAATTATTAAACTCTATTGTCTTTTATACATGTATATTTAGGTATGCTCTATGTAATGATGGAAAATTAACATTAATTAAATTGACTGTCGTTGATTTGTTCTACTTCAGCATAATTTTCAACCATTATAAATCCTATGCAGAGATGAATGTTTCTCAAAGTTTTATCCTGTTTCTCCAATTCAGAATATTTCTTCATATTACACCAATAAACTTTCTTATCCAACAGCCTTATATGTGTTACTTCCCCTATAAACTATTGGGATTTACTGTAATATTATCACTTTGAATAATATGTCCAAATCTATTCCATTTCTGTATTTTGATTATTTTAATGTTATCAATGATATCTGTTTATTCTCCTTTCTAACAACTATAATTACATAATAATTAAACATTTTTAAAAAGCATTATAGCAGCAAATGGATTATGTAAACATTCATGCTGTAGTACCTAACTAAAAAATAAATCGCAAGAAAAAAAATATTTTTCATATATATATATATATTGATCTGGAAAATTATTTATTAAGGTTTATAATGAAAAAGTAAATTAAATTATTTTTTTTATTTCTTAATCGGAAGCGCTGAAAACAAAAATCTATATATATATTTGAAAAGGTTTAATTTTATTGCATTTTTGTTAACATAAAATTTATTTATTTCATCAGAAAAATAAATATGCAATAAACAATGAAAAGTTTATTTAAATTTGTTTATAATTTGTATTATTATTTTTAAAATTACTTTATACATAAAATAAATACATATTTGAGTTTTATATATATATATAAGAGACAAATGAAATGCTATGACCACAAAAGAAGAAAAAAATTACAAAATTTTGAAGCCATTCATTTACAAATGCTTGTATAATAACAAGATTAGGAACGATTTAAATCGAAGCACTTGAGCCATGCATTGTTATTGCTTTAAAAAGCATATATATATAATCTTATAATTAAATATTAGTAAATACAGTAATCAAAAATTTTGAAAAGGACAAAAATATATAATCGTCATTTTGGGAGCGTTTTCGACTATTCTCATAGTCTTTGTCAACTAATTTTTTGAAAGGTCAACATTCCCATAATTCTGTGGTCTTAACGTTTGCTGCCTGCCTACTGATTAAGTCTTGCCTGTATTTATATATTAGTATAGCTCCCTTTATTTTTCTTTTAGAGTTATTTCTTTCAGTTTGCAATAATTTTATATTATTATAATTGAAATTAAAACTATGTGAACTCTTTTTAATAACAGCAAGGGCTCTTTCATTCTTTTCTCCAATGTAAATATTGATTCCCCCTATATATATAATATATATATATATATATATATATATATATATATATATATATATATATATATATATATATATATATATATATATACCCTGTATATCTGCTACCACACCTAAATGTAGGTGAGAAAAGAATGAAAGAGCATTTGCTGTTATTAAAAAGAGTTCAAAAAAGAAAAAAATACAAAGATAATGATATCAGCCTCCATTTTTTAAGACCATAATAAATCATGTATATATGGTTTTAATTTCAATTATAATAATGTCCCATTTAATATAATTCAGTTTTTCATCTATTTCTTGTAATATACTTTTACTTGAAAGTTATCTGCAGATGTAATCCCTAAATAAAAAGTTGTCATCAAATAGCAGCTTGGGTTCACAATCAGGGGATTCTTAGACCCCTTTGCCTGCAGCCACCAACTGCTGCCTTGGTTGGTGATTTTACATTTTCTTAGGAATAAGCGCCATGATTTATTTTTGTCTGTCATAATTGTGTATATATATATATTGAAAAAAATAACATTTAAACAAATCAGGCAACTGAGAAGAAAGACCATGGTGTTTCTTGATTTTAATCTCAGAGGTGAAAAGCCAATATACTCACCACACTGGCTAATGCATGTTGATAAGTGGGTTATCCAAGTTTGTATATTATATGAATAATCACATAGTAATAACAGCTTCAATGACAAGAAAGTAGGGTGCGGACCTTAGAAATTTGCTCTGCTCATTCCCTTATATATATATATATATATATATATATATATATATATATATTATTTTTTGGGTAAAATCATGTATTATTTTCTATTATGTACCAATATTTCGATGAACTAGCATTCACCATTGTCAAGGTAAACTCTTGAAAGATCATTTGTTCGATCTCTAACTGGAACATGACTGAGTGTGAGACGAAACATAAGAATCAGCTTGAAATAGTTTAGTATTCAGAATACAAGGTTTATCAAAATGTATATTTTCCATAGATTTACCATCTATTAATTTAAAGTCAATATTAGAAGCCATAGATAAAATGAGATGTTTCCATTTGGCTGGAATATGTTGTGCTTCATCAACCCTATTTAAAGCAGTAGGTCTTTATAATATTTTAATTGACTCTCTCATGGTTCTCAAATCATCTCTCTCCAAATTATAAGCATTTTTGCATTGTCAAAGTGAGTTTTGTGACCAATTTCTAAAAAAATGGGATTAAAAAAAATGATGCATTATTTTTTTTTGACTATGCAAAAATGCTTGCTAATTTGGAGAGATATGATTTGAGAACCATGAGAGAAACCATAAGAGAGTCAATTGAAATATTAATGAGATCTACTGTTTTAAATAGAGCTGATGAAGTACAACATATTCCAGCCATATGGAAACCTCTCAAATTATCTATGTCATTTAATATTAACTTTAAATGAATAGGTTGTAAAACTAAGGGAAATATACATTTTGATAACCCTCATATTGTGAATACTAAACAATTTCAAGCTGATTATCATGCTTCATCTCATACTCAGTCACACTACAGTTTGAGATCAAACAATTTTTTTTTACAAGAGGTTATCTTACTAATTGCAGATGCTAGTTCATCAAAATATCAATATATAATAGAAAATAATACACAGTTTTACCCAAAAAATAATAATTTACCTACATCATACAACCATGAAAACACTATATATATATATATATATATATATATATATATATATATATATATATATATATATATATATATATATATATATATATATATATATATATATATATATATATATATAATATGAACTACCCCAAATCGAAAATTAAACCAGACCAGCATAAAAATAATATTAAAACACACCCTAAGGTTTCACTGCTGCTACAAGCAGACTTCTCAAGTGTAAAAAAACTACAAAAACTACACAATATATATAATACTAAAAACTACCCACAAATCCATTCACTTCCCATCCACCCTTAATATTAAAAGAACCATTAAATAAGTCAATTGCTTCAGAATAATACATTTTCAATAATAAAGACTCTTTAATTCTTTTTTTTTTTTTTGATTTCATTTCTCTCAAAGAAGACAACCTTAGCTTCATCAAAATCAATAGTGTGGCCTGTCTCTTTTTCATGGACATACAAAGCAAAACTAAGATATCTATTTTACCTCTACTTTTATGAACCTTTATTCTTTCATTTAAACTCAAACTACTCTGACATATGTAAACCTTCTTACAAATAAACAAGGGATAAAATATACTACACCAGAAATAGTCTTTCTATCAAAAACTAAGAAATAGTCTTTCTATCAAAAACTAAAAAGTTTTTGATAGAAATACTATTTCTGGTGTAGTATATTTTATCCCTTGTTTATTTGTAAGAAGGTTTACATATGTCAGAGTAGTTTGAGTTTAAATGAAAGAATAAAGGTTCATAAAAGTAGAGTTCAAAATAGATATCTTAGTTTTGCTTTGTATATCCATGAAAAAGATACAGGCCACACTATTGATTTTGATGAAGCTAAGGTTGTCTTCTTTGAGAGGAATGAAATAAAAAAAAAATTAAAGAGTCTCTATTATTGAAAATTTATTATTCTGAAGCAATTGACTTATTTACGAGTTCTTTTAATATTAAGGGCCAATGGGAAATGAATGGATTTGTGGGTAGTTTTTAATATTATATATATATTGTGTAGTTTTTGTAATTCTTTACACTTGAGAAGTCTGCTTGTAGCAGTGAAACCTTGGGTTGTGTTTTAATATTATTTTTATGCTAGTCTGGTTTAATTTTGTTTTTTAGGTAGTTTTGGTTTTATATTGACTAGTGTTTAGCTTTATGCTTGTAATGTTTATATATATATATATTATACCGGTTGCCTATTAAACCTTTCCTAAAAGGGATTGTGAGCTCCAAAACAAACATGATACAGCATAAAGATTTATTTATTTTTCTTATATCAATAGTTGTTCATTATCAACACAAGAGGGCGCCAGATACGATGATTTGATTCATAATTTAATTTCTCGCATCACCTTACGTCATATCAAAACGATTTTGAAGTCTAATCCCTGCCCATAAGCTCGAACTCCCAGCATGGACCAATAGGGGTCATTCAGGGTCGCGATGATTGCCTTCAAGACTATTGTTCTGGCAAATGACACAATATTAACCAATGGATAAGAAGATCGGTTGATTAACAGATCGGTCCAAGCATTGGACGGGATCATTGGTTATTTATAACTAATACGAATATTCGGTTGAGGCATCACTAGAATAAACAACTAGACGCTTATAATATCATCCCCTTTTTATCATACGATCCAATAGAATTATTTATACTAGCTCTATTGACATTTTACTTATCTTTATTAATAATAGGCCCTCCCAACTCTTAAACCTATGTTAACTATATAATAAGTAAACATCGTGACTTACAGCACGATGTTTATGAATGTACTTTAAAAGAGATAAAAAAAAAACAAAAAAAAAATATAAGAAAGACAAATTTTAAAAGTAAAATAATTAATTGCATGAATAAATGCTAACAATAATAACAACCTCAAAAAAAAAAAATTTTAATTATAGAAATGATTTGAGGAATGCTCGACTAGTTTAGATAAAAAAATTTATTGATTATAAAAAAAATGAAATAGTGATTAATAGCTTTATTTGCACGCACATACGCGCATTCTCGCACTCGCACAGAAAAGAACATATTATGCATAATAAACATGGGTGATAAAATATATTTCCTCCTTTACATTTTGAAGGTAGGTGTGTGTTATAATTTATCTGCGAAAGAAAATAATAATTAGGATCAAAGTTCATAACTGGAAAAGTCCGAAGGTTTAAATATGATGGACTATGTAGCATCGGATATTTTTATTTACGAAAGTTGAGATTAAAATAATAAGATTTAATATATGAGAGATTATGGATCATTTTATATGTGTTTTACGAAGGTCGAATTTAATTAATTATGAGATTGCCTTTTAAGTTTATGTAAAGAATGAATGAAAGCATTATAAAAAAAAAATGTTTACCTAGGATTTTGCTTAGTCTTCTGCTGCTTCTAATTTAGTGAAGGTTCGAACCTGATGGATGATGTTTCCATATTACATGGTTATTCATTTCACATAAGTTCAGCGTAGTATGTTTGGATGATTCTTGTATATTAAACGGAACAACGTCCTTAGACTGATTGGAGCACTATGTTCGGACAGTATTGTTGTTGATCATTCATAGCTGTGGAGATGTTCTGGCGGCGGAGCATCGGTCAATCACTGAAGGGTTTTCTAGCCCATCATGATGATCGACGCTCTAAATGTTAATTTCACAGTGATCATGTTGGATAAACCGGAAAGCAAAAAAAAGAGAAAAGTTCTAGTTGTAGCTTCCGGAGGAATCTAGAAAAAAAACTATAAGCATAAGCGAAAACAAAAAAAAGGAGTGTAAAAAGACCTTTTCTTTAGATTTAGATTCATATTTATACGGGTTGGTTATTATCTGAGGATTGAATCTCCACCCAGAGTTCAATATTCTTTGAGTTGTCATTGGGGTCCGTGTCCTATGTAATGTCCACTCAATCCATATGCTTGAGGCAATCTTAGGTTTATGCAATCTCATATTACAATCTCAGTTAGAAAAAATTCATACTTATTCACACCTTTTATGCATACATGTGTGCGTGTTTTAAGAGAACAATTTAACTTACATTAGTTTAAAAGTCGAGCATTTAATCTGTCTCAAAATCACTTCTATAAGCTTTTAACTTTCACTACAGTTATAATCTAAAACAAAACCCCTTTTAATTACCCCCGCGGCATATACAAGGAGAAATCACTTATTGAGATTTAAAATGGCATATTAGTAGTATTTTATATTTTACTTTTTCTTTTTTTTTAGAGATTATTATTATAGTAGATTGTATGAAAGCCTTAACTATTTAATCAGAAATATTAACATTTTAATTTACAGTGTATTTTATAATGCATTGAAAGAAAACTACATTTATTTTTATTATAAGTTGAAAGTGAAAGAAGTGAAAAAAATATAGAGTGTTTACATTGCTCGTGTGTGTGCGTATATACCTGTACCGACTTTGTCTCAGTACAATATATATATATATATACCGATATATAGTCGGTACAATATATATATATATAAGCACTGGTAAAAGTTAGAAATCTGCCAGCAAAGGTGTTGGGGAAAATCTGTTTGAGAAAATTCTGGTGAATACTCATATTTAAGAATAAATTATAAGGTAAAGGAATGAATAAATTAGTAAAGTGATAATAAGTTGTGAGTAAAATAAAGTCTTTAAAAATCCAAAAGTGTCATATAAAAAGCTGTTTGAAATTGTGAATAATTAAAGAAAAAGAAGTAAAATGTTGTCTCAAAATAATAAAATAAAAAATGTTCCCAGTGAGGAACAGCAAAATAAAAACAAAAAAGGAAGTCATGAACAAAAATGAAAATACTGGTACCATAGTGCTGATAATTAGAATATTTGAAAAATTAGCTGAGGAAAATAAATAAAAATGGCCAATGAGCTGAAAAACCAGAGTAAAGACATGGTTGAAGACCTTAAAAATCAGAGTAAAGTAACAGGCAGAGGGCTGAAAAATTAGTATAATGAAACAAACAGAAACTTAGTAGGGCAAGCTGAAATACTTGGAAAAATTTAAAGATTAAACCATCTTAGGCTATGATAAAATTAAAGAAATTATGAGAGAAATAAATGAAAATAAAATGTGAATTGAGAATTAAATCGATATGCATACCAAATAACAAAAAAAAAAAAAATAGAGCATGAAGTAAACAAAGGGTTTAGTGCAAGAAGTTGTAGTGGAAATTAGAATAGAAAATAATAAAATAACTGAAGACATTAAATGCAAAATTAGTAATTTGACAAAGAAAATAGATAAAAATAATTATTAGCAAACTTAGCAGTAGGCAAACTGAGACAGGTGAAATAAAGACACAAATTGAAGTAAATAATTCTGACCAGGCAAGTAAAAATGTAAATGCACATGTCTTAAATAACACTAAAATCATAAAACAATTCTTCAATTTTTTTATTAGTTTTGGCCATTATAGGTGAAGCTCCAACAGAACATTCAAATAACCTTGACAAGTATTCTGCCTTAAATCAATTAGGTGAAGAAAACATGATTGCATTTAGCAATTTACAGGATGGGTCTCATGTTTGATGGGATTCTTTAGATGAAATAATGCATCACTTTCACCTAATTCAAAAACCCATATTAGCTAACTATTGGAGCAAAAATTTCCAAGAAAATATTCATCACCAGGTGTCTCAAGATAAATGCTGGTCCAGTGAATCATTCATTCCTGTTTTTAGAAGGCAAGTGGCAAAATTACATTCCTTATCAACTAACCCACCATCTGAACAGATTAATTGGATAGTGCATCACAATTTTCTTCATAATACCAATGAAATGTTCATAGAAACAGACAGAAAAACAGTCAAGCAGTTGGCTAACTTCACAGTTCCAGACTGGCCTATGATGTGAAAGAGGGAATTTTAACTCCAACATAGAGAACTGGAAATAAATGCAATAAGGTTTAGCCAGAGATTCAATTAGGAGAGTGAAACCTGAAGACAACAAATCTCCAATATCTATGAAAGAATTAAAAACCTTTCCAAAGGCTGGAAGTGATTCTTATATAAATCATGCAAAGCAGAAAAAAGGTTGGGTTGATTCAGTCTTTTAGCAAGAGTGGTTATTCAATCAAAGGAAAAAGTAGTAATAAGGAAACACCAGATAAAAAATTAATATGTTGTCTGATGGATTCACCTTCTTGACTCAATTAGTAATGACTAGATATTTCAAATAAAAAATAATTACCAAAGTTTTAGTCTTAATAAATAAAAATACTAATAAAAATGATGAAAATAAATACTTAAATAAGATAACTTAATTATGAAAATAACGATAACCCCTGCAATTACATCTACCTTTATTGTTGTGAATACCCAACTCATAAATGTGTGCTGTAAACACAGTGGACCCTGGCCAAAATAAAATGTTTTTTTTTTTTAAATAAAAAATAAAAATAGTAAAATAGATTAAAAATAATGCATTTGAAATAAAAATTAAATAAATAAACGGAAAACTAATAATGATTAAAATAATGAAAAAAAATTATTATTATATGTCAAGAAAAGTTAAATTAAGATTGTGGTGGGTTCATATATTTGGGTAAATATATGAATTTCGGATATTTATGGTTGTAGTAAGCCTTTTCATGTGGTGACTTTGTTCTACAGATGGGTATGTGTGTAGATGAAATATTGAAGATAATATGCCAGTATAGAAAATCCTATTTCAGTAATAATAAAAGTAGGAAAAGTTCTTGGAAGTCGAATGGACAATAGAAATAATTCTATCATTTGCAGATTAAAAGTCCATGTTTATTATCTGTAGTGCACATAATTTGACCATCCTGTAGTTTCAGCTTCCATAAGAAATAAAATGTTGGTTTAATCAAAACAAAATCAATCTGTTGGTGGATTGCCTATATTACATGTTGATAACAATAATAGTAAAATAAAATGATATATACATCTTAAAAAATTATTAAAGTTTATTTTGAATTGTCGCATTTAAATCCTTAGTTGAGGGAGGATGTAATGTAATAATATGTATATATATATGGTACATAAGTATATGTATATATACAAGTTGGTATGATAAGTATATGTATATATACAAGTTGAATGATAGTTTAAATAAAATAAGGACAAATAATTTATATTTCAATAATTAATTATTCAGAAAAAAAATAAAAAGAAAAAGTAAAAAAAATAATTGAGATTAAATTAAAATACTAATTATAACTTATCTATCTTCTCTTTTGTCTAATAAAATTTAATATACAATTGAAAGCAAATTTGTACAGAATGTAATCAGTTTCTGGTCATAAATTCCAGAATGATTAAGTAACAATAGTCACTAATTCTCTATGTAATTAAATATATAACTTACTAGAAAAAAATAAAAGTCAAATGAGTTGAGAGCATGGGTAAGAAATTGGGCAGTGGGTGGAGTCAGAGAGTATAAATGCTGCAAATGCTTATTGTCCAAAAACAGAAGCAGTTGCAGAAAAAGCAAAAGAAGGAGCAAAAGGAGAGAAAGAAGGAAGCCAGTTGGTTTTACAGGGATAGTAGACCAAAGAGACTTCAATATTTTTCTAAAATGACTGAGTTCAGCAAGATGAAGCAAACTTTATATAGTCCTATTGAGAGAAAAATGCATTTTAGACCAAAACTGAGTGTTTGTTCATTTTCCACCACCTGTCTCCTGAACATCAATATCCAGATGCAGAAACATGTCTCTGAATTTCCATTGCTGATGTTGTACCTGTCACAACAATTCATTGGAACCAGACCTCACAGTAGTACACTGAGCCAAGAAGAAACATCCACCTACTACTAATAGATATGCCCATGATAAATCTGACAAAATCAGAAGACAGGGTGATCCATCCAGATACCGTATTAAAAACTTACATGAATATATTTAGACATCATTGCTACATCATCTATATTTTATTTCAAGTGTGAACTTTGAACTTTTATTTCTAGATAGAACTTTTAAATGTCATTTATAGTGTTAACTTTTAACTTTATGTAAATAAGTACATGACTATTTATAATACTGTACTTTGAATAAATGTTTATATTTTTTAGGTATTTAAATATTCTTTATATGTTTTTTACCTTCTAATAAATATGGATAAATTATTGGTGTGGTTTAAGTCTCTCTCTTCATTTCCTATCTGTTTAAAACAATAATATTTATTTAGTTAGCATGTGTTATGTCAATCTCATGTTTTAATAGCTAGCCAAGGATCAAGCACATGAAATGTGTTCACGTCATCTTTTGGGGTCCAGTCTAAAACTGGATAACGCCATAGGGTTGAAACCCATTATAAATATCTCCATACAATGTGTTATGCATCTTGCTGTCATGGAGGTTGTACCTCAGTCTGTAAAGCTGATTGCAGTTTGTATATTTTTTTACTAAATATCAGTCTCACCAGAGGTATAATTAATATATATTAATCATATGTACTCCTCTGCTTGAACAATGGGGTCTTAAAATAAAATATTAAAACACTAATATGACCTAATACCGTAAAATAATAAATAATAAATATAATAGCTGTATAGTAAATCATAAAGGATGGTAAATCCCATTACAATATGTAAACTTATAATTGAATATTTATAAATACAGACATCGAATTATAATATTATATGGTATATATATATATATATATATATATATATATATATATATATATATATATATATATATATATATATATATATATATATATATATATATATATTTCACAGACACTCACTATGGAAAGTATATTTCTAATTCTTTTTTTAACTCTTTAATTTTTGTTAAAAATAAATAACATCCAGATATGTGATATCAGATGAAAGAACATATAATTTAAAAAAATATCGAGAACCATGTGTAGTAGAGTTGTGTTTAGCATTTAATGCCTCAGAGTTTTATTGAATTTACCATTCAATCGATGTACTAAATCTCGAAAGGTATCTCAAGATTATATATATATACATTTGACACCCTCCCACACGCACACACTCGCGATGCAGAAGAAAATGACTTCTCATAATATATACAATATCGAAATTTAATATACTCTTTTCAAATCAATATTTTTTGAAATTTTAAACATTTGATTTAATCAAATCTTCTTAAAACAAGTAATCCGAGTCCTAAATTTTTGGCTTCTATTTCGTATTAAGAAAGTGGAAAAAAGCATTAATATACCATTATTTTAGTCAGTTGGTTAAAATATGATATTCTCTTTGACTTTAATGTACAATCACTGACACATTATGCTTTCCATAAAAGAAATTCAATAATTTCTCTTTTAGAATAAGAAAAAGGAATTGATTTTTGAAATATATTTTTATTCTTCAGTTGATAGACAAATTTAATTCTAATTATTTCTAAAATTCGCTGATATTATCTCTTATGATTATTGAGCATAATGTTTAGGTAATATGTAAATAAACACAATTAATTTGCATATTGTAGATATATTCATAGTAATCTAATGGTCTCTTATACTCTGTGAGTAAAAATTGAATCGAGGACAAATGACATTTTTTTTTCCTAAAAGACTAGGAATTCTCCTTAAATAGCAAACTCAGTTCACTATACAGTATTGGTCAAAAATTAATATAATGTTAACTTTAACAAAAGTCAAAAAAAAAAAAAACGATGATAATCTATTTTAACTATGATCCTTAGGAAAGTGAAACCATTTTGATCTCTGACTTCTTTAACAGTCTATTTGTGAAAATATACTGAATACGGTTTTGCGTGCAAAAGACAGTTTTATTTTTATGTGTATCTATCTATATGATTGCCTATCTACCATCATATCTAATTGATATATGTCTATCGACGTATCTATCTTCATATCGAGGTATTTAACTGTCTATTTATACATCCATCGATATCTTTCTGTTTATCTATTCATATACCTATCTAGTCATATATCTACCTATACACACACACTCACACACACAAATATATATATATATAGTAACCGAAAAGTCCACCCAGATCGTAGCTGGCAGAAATAATGATATAATGCAAAACTGTTAGGATATAATCCAGTCATGACCAGGATACACCACAAAGACCCCACAACAGCAGTGCATGAAGATACATTAAATTACCCAAAATAAATTGCATGACTACTTAACTAATTATCATTATCATTAATGACAATATCTTATAAACTACACCTCAAAATCCCTATTTACGATTTTAGTTTATGTAAAACCTTATGGCCGACTGTGAACACGATGGTATCATCTACAAAGTTACTAAACATTACTCTTCCAGGATTAAATTTATGATTCATTATAGCGATACTAACTATCACATGTTGAATATAGGCCATTTAATAAGACAGCAAGTTATAATCAGCCTCAAAGCATGATTGGCTGAAGCTCAGATATACTCAGTATTTTCATACAGAAATGTAATGTAGATTATTTGCTTTGCAATAAAAGATAAGTATAAAATATTTAACTTTTTTCATCATCAATTTCAATTTCTCATTAAATCAATAGCAATGAGACTCTTATTGTCATAGGTAAATCATAAATTGTAATATTAGAAAATAGGTTCCATTATAATATTGGCTAGAAAACATTTATTAATTTAGTTTCTAATATCACAAACATCAATAGAAGTAACAAATACTGGATTATATCCTAAAAATAACAAAGGAAAGTGGAGGTGATGTAGGGGATAAATGGTATTTTATTATGCCCTGTACATCATTATTTACACCAGAAAAAAAGCATTAAGATATGCACTCAGAATTTCATTAAACTGTGTATGCATTGTCTGTGACAATATGTGCTCTAATATGTTATCTATTTAATATGGTCGATTTTCTGTTTCAATGTATGACAAATTACAACGATATAGTTAGGTTAGATTATAAAATTAACATTTATTTACAACTCAATGAATATTAATAAATAATTGATTAATACACTGATCAAAAAATAAATAAATAAACAAAATAAAATATCATAACATGTACTTGTTTCTATATATGGATAATGTACATAAGTTCCCAAACAAACACATTATAGGATTGGCTCTCAAATGGGTTGATCTCAGCCCTTGTAAGGAAAAAGATGGGTTTAAACACTTAGTTAATATCATCTCCAATATGTCAGTATCAGAACCAATACACCTATGCCTGGGATTTATAATAATAACAATCAGTATTGAGACCTGCATGAGCTGGCGATAATGAAATAATGAATCAAAGAGGGGATTTGAACCTCAACTCCATCAGAATTATCATATAAAATGACGTATAATAAATTATAAAAAAACTTTAACTGAATGCCCTTTTATAGCTGATAACTGAACATGCAAGGTCAGACTAAAGAAGAGGGAAACAATGTTAGCATCATAATGCATGGACACTGCTCAAACATACATTTATAGAACAAAGAAGAATGGTATTATTCTGGATTATTCATCCACACAAAGTAATAACAGAGCATTAAGTGTCCCAGGGGTTTTCTAACCATCAATAGAACAATAATCATAATCACTTAATGTTCTGCAGATTAACCACCAGGGCAGAAACGAATATACAAAATGTATAAAAAAATCACAAATGATTATTCTGCAGATTAAAACATGGGCACATAATAATAGTCCCATATAACATTATAAAATAGTGTTAACATTTACTTCCTAAATAAATGAGACATGAAATTATCCTCATCAATAAATCTGCTTAATTAAGAGGCACATACACTTTTACTAGTGTGAATTAGGATGTAAAATAAAATAAAGACTTTTTATAGGAAATAACTGAGATAGAGGTCAAATCTGCCTAAAGCAGGGGTGAAATAAAAGTACATAATAAATATAATATGAGCATATGCACAGGATCGTCGAAAGACATACAAGATTAAACCATGTAGTGTTGCACATTATAGATTCACTAAATAATGATTAAACCTTTACACAAGAGCTATTCTCTAATAATTGATTCTCTACAATCCCTATATGATATGTTTATTCCTGTGAATTTAGATTAATAAATAATTATTTTAGGCATAATAGAATATATACAGTGAACTTTACACATGTGTAAGATAATATGAAAATAAAAATAAAAATAAAATACATACTTGTATGAATAATTACCCTAAGACAAAATACATAATATTTGAAATATATTGACAATTCATCAATAAAATAAATAGCACATTTTCTTAATACATAATGTAAAACACAAATAAATTAAATAATTTTCACTTGCAACATATAGGATCTTAAGAGTTTGATTGCATTCCTCTTCATTTCCGCTCATAACGAACGTTCCATAATTAACTGATTCGTGCATAGCCTTTCTGAATATTCAATATATTTTTTTAAAAGATAGGATATGTATAACTTCAATTAGAGTATTGCTTAAAAGTTAATAAACTTCATTACTTATATTTTAGGTATTACTCCAAAGTTAAAATATTTTCATTATTTTAACTGATATAGTCTGTGCCAACGATTAGGAATAGTTATAAGCAAACAATTCCCACAATTGCTATGACAGTTATAAAATAATTGTCTGCTTAGCAGTTTTTTTTTTCAACAACCATTATTATTACTTTAATAAAAAGATAGCTCACAGAGCATGGATGTCATTTCTAATATGAGTTCAAAGTGGAATATAGCTAATTGTTTGTCGTTCAGACACTTGCTCGCAAAAAGGTTAATGTAGCATTTCACTCCACACTTATATAATCGTGAAAGTAAAATTTTATATCCAAGGTTAATACAGTTTATAATGAATAAAATATATTTTCAGATAGACTGTCCTTTATAGTATGTTATTCTTATTGTCATAGTTGATAATATCAGTACATTTCAGTTATTTAAGAGTGTAAAATTTTTATTGATTTAATTTAATTAATATTATTTAGAATAATTTTTTTTTTTAATGTATTCAGCTAATTATCTCAGTCCAAATGGTGGAACTGGCGTTTTTTGAAGTAGACCTTTAAGGGGAGTAACCTTTGATTGGTGAAATAAATTTATGTCCAAACAATAATTAGTAATAAAAGGGGATATAAAAATATAAGAAATTATTCTGATTTTACATTCTCTCTCTCTTCCTCTCTCTCTCCCTCTCTCTCTCCCTCTCTCTATCTCTCTTTCCCTCTCTCTCTCTCTCCCTCTCTCTCTCTCTCTCTTTCTCTCTCTCTCTCTCTCTCTCTCTCTCTCTCTCTCTATATATATATATATATATATATAGATATTGGTATATGGTATATATATATATATATATATATATATACCAAGTGGTTCTTCTTCCAAAATTATGTGGGTAAAAAATTTGATTAAATTCAAAAGTACAATTTTTGTAAAAGTATTGTTTTCTTGTATGAAATTAATTAAAATATTTTTTTTGGAAGATAAAGAAAGGATGGAAATGTAAATCAACTTCAAACAAGGTATATCATCCCTATATTTTCAATTAACTAACTTAGATTTAGTATCATCATTTGAAATGCATACACGTGTCTATAACTCCAATTCAAATTATTTAATCTTAACTTCTAATATTAAAGAAAAAATTAAAGTGTGTGAATTTTGCTGGCTAATGGGACAAATTATCCTGAACTTTTTAACAAAACATTTCATAAACTCTAGATTAAAAAAAAAAACTCTTCTGACTATATAAAAGTAAAATTAAAATGGAAAGATGTGTGCATCTTACTTAGTATAACATGCTTATTGCTATTATTGAACAAGAAATATACCTAACCATTTGTGTCTCTAGGATTAAGGAATGGAATGTGTGACTTGTATAACTGATAAATAACTAACCTATATTTTATGTGCATATGATATAAAGGTGAGTAGAAGAGCGTGAATATTAAATGTAAACATTTTCTTATTGTTCTGCTCATATATTTAATCTATTACTAAAATATATTGTCATTTAAAAGTTTATGTAGCCTTAAGTGAATATTATGGATTAAGCAACTATTCACCTAATGGATAGACTTTGATAATTCATTACAAATGCATTGATAAATGTAATTATAGTCAATGTTAGTTGGCAGAGAATTAGTATTCCTTTTAAATCTGCAAGATTTAGTGCTGGGCTATAAAACTATAAAACCATCAACTAATTAAGCAGTAAAATATTACCAAAATCTGAAACAATTCATGTTAAATTGTCATTATAAAAGTATGGAAATTAAATATTTTACATGCTATACCACCAGCAATTTCAATTAGATTTGCTAAGAACTTTAGAAACTGCTCTTCAATTGGCTTCAAAAATGTATATTGTCCATCCTGCAGGAATAGTATATATATATATATATAAATACATATTTTGCGGGTTCATCCGTGTTAAAAACTTTTAATACCAATACACTGACGTTTCGACTTGGTCACACAAGCCATCCATCTGTGGATGGCTTGTGTGACCAAGTCGAAACGTCAGTGTATTGGTATTAAAAGTTTTTAACACGGATGAACCCGCAAAATATGTATTTTATATATTTAACCCGTGCAAATCTTCGTTTTAACATATATATATATATATATATATATATATATATATATATGTCTACTAATGCCCATCTGTTTTATAATTACAGTACAAATGAACTTTTATTTCTTAGCTAAAGAAGATTTAATCATTTTTTTGTTGTTACAGTATGATAGATAGATAGATCAATTTATTTGTCTACATATTTATTTATTATTTTCTTTTGCTTCAAGATCATCTCGGATATGTACAATATAAAGAATATTATACTGGGTAATTGATCATTATTTTGACATATTTTTTTGTTTTTATATATGTCTTCTACATGCTTATGTTCATGATAAAAATATTTATTTGCTATTATGAAGCTAGTAGCCAATTAAGAGGGGTAAATGTGTAAAAGTATTACTTTATCTTTGCATTGTCAGATTTAAGAGGTCTATTTAATAATAATTGTTATACCTTAAAGTCAAAATATTTATACTTTTTCATGAATCAAAATTTTATTTGAATTTATTAGTTAATGTTAAATACACAAAGGTATTCTTTGATCTTTGCTTGGTCAGAAGTGATGAGGTTTGTTTAATAGTATACATTATATTTCAGATTTAAAATATTTATAATTTGTCATAAATTAGAGATTTATTTTTGATTTATTAGTTAATGTTGTTATAATATCTACATATTGAATATTATTTAAAATTATTTTATGTCTTGTTACTGTGGGTGTGTGCCTCTTTTGTGCAATTTATTTATATAATTGTTAAATTTAGCGTTGGTTGACTTGTAATTCTCCAACCTGTTTCAGATGATGTGATATGCCAAAAGAAGTGGAAGATTTAGTTAATTATCTAAGAGTGGGTTTATTTTTTTAATGTTTAGAATAAAATGTGTTAAGTGGCTATGAGGAAAGAAATCATTTAGGATATATATTATACTGTCAGTGATTGATAGAACTCTCCCTTATTTTATTTAAGTACTTGTCATGAGTAGATTATATTTTCTAGATTTGGCAGTTGTGTATTATGATGATTATATTATATGAAGTGAAGCAGTGCATTTTCCTTGTTTTTCAGTGATGAGACTGAGCCCACACCATTATTTAACCTCTGAGTAAGGTTAATGAGTGACTATATTTTATTGTTTAGATTAGTAGGGTTGTCCCCTTGTCCCTCATGTGTCCATTTTGAAATGTTTTCCCATCATATATTCATAGCTATATGTAATATAGTTTGCTAATAAAAATAAAAGGTAGGCAGTAATTCTTTTATAAATCATCTAAAGTAGAAGTATGCTAAAGTTATTGGTTAGTCTATGGCATCATCTGTATTATATTTTATTTCTTAACTTTAT
Source organism: Epiperipatus broadwayi (assembly GCA_028023455.1). Taxonomy (NCBI): domain Eukaryota; kingdom Metazoa; phylum Onychophora; class Udeonychophora; order Euonychophora; family Peripatidae; genus Epiperipatus; species Epiperipatus broadwayi. The sequence goes on from JAQFVV010012697.1 coordinate 987,753, forward strand.
AAGCAAATTGATGGGATGTAGCTGTATTAATTATATTATAACAGGTGGTATAATACAGCATGCACAAAATACTATTGATTCTGTAGAAATGAAAGAAATTTGTCACTGGATTTGTAAGTCTTTGGAAATAATTTGAATCATATCATACTAATTCATTCTAAATATTAATCATCGAGTCTTCAGAATAATTTATCCTCATCTGAATGAGTGAACAAAAGTAATGAAAAGAAAGTGCAGCTAATTAATAGAATTTTTCAATTCATTTATAAAGGATAGTGTGACCTTTAAAACTCATACCTTCGGACCCATATTGCATTGTTTACCTACCCCAGTGTTGGTTTGGTTGGCACAGGATATTGCAATTAGATGATGCCATGTATATAGGTGAAGCAAACATATGAATAAGATTAATTTAATATTTATTTACTCCAGTGATATTTCGTTAATAAATATCTAATAAAGCCTATTAGAATGAGCTAGCAACATGTATATGTCTGAATTAGGAATATAAAGAAGTTTAATTTAATGTATTTACTTCAATGTAGTTTGTTGATAAATGTTAGATAAGCATATTAAATTAGCTGATACCTTCTATATGTTTGAAATAAGAGTACAAAGAAGTTCATTGTAATGTTAATTACTCAAATGTCAATTTATTCAGGCATGAATATTGGAAATGGTCCATCATGTGTATATGGGCAAAGTAGAAATGTAAATTGTTTATTTTTGACTACTCAATGTAGTAAATGTTTTACTTATTTATTAAAATCTTTGTTGAGCTGTTCTTTTACATGCATTCACATTCTTAGTTTCCACACACACACATACATATCCAATATGATATGATTGCACTAATTCATAAATTTAATAATGAATATGTTCCAATCTGATGATATTGTTTTCTTGATCCAAACACTATATGAAATACTTAACTTGATGATCCTCTGGAAAAGAGTGTGTACTTAGGTATTATTTAGATGATGATTTAAAATCAAAAGGTACCCTATTTCTTTTATTGTTTAACCACTATTTCATTAGACCAATGGTCAATGTTATGTCATTAGATTTTCTGATGGGAATTGATAGCTATTGTAGAGTATAAAATTTTAAATCGGGTATGTAATAAAATCCCTGAGATATTCCATTATTGTTTGCCAAGTAGATATTAATTTAGTTATTTAATTCAAACTTATCATAGAGTAAACTTAATTAGCATTAAACCTCTGTTTTACTTAATTTAAACTTATTATCAGTGAAAGTTAATTAGTGCCATGTGTTTGTTTAGTTTAAATGTGTCCTAAAATAAAGTTAATTAGTGCTATATCTTTGTTTGTTTTAATTTAAACTTATTATTACAGTAAAAGTTGTTTAATGAATTTTGATGATGGGAGGACATAAACTTGAACTAAAACTTATTAGTTTAAATGGATAAAACTTTATCACTTTCAATTACTTATTTACTATAAAACCCAGTAGATACTTTATTCCTATTGGTTATAATATTTCCTCCTTTATTTTTTTTTATTTATTTTTTTTTTCATATGTCATAGCATCTGCCGGGACGCGAACCCACACCCCGTCTGCAACCAACTACTTGCTTGCATGGCGGCTGCGATACCTCTCGGCTAACAACGCAAGACTCCTTTATTTTATTTCTGTTTTACATATTATAGAATTCTATAGCACCCACAGAGCTAAGCTTTAGTTGGGCAGTATTCCAAGAGTTTCAATAGTAATTCAAAGTAGAATCAGATTAGTAGTTTTTTCTATTATCAATATAATTGGTGCCCCAGGTATTTATTCATAGGAGATGTAGTATTGGTGTTGGGGGAGGGTTACTATATATATATATATATATATATATATATATTTAAAAAAAGATGATTCAATTGTTGTTATTCCAGCAGATAAGGGTGTTGCTTTTGATCGTTTGGATTATAATAATAAAATTGTAGATTTATTAAGTGATGGAACTTGTAAAAATATTATTAGATATCCTCTGACATATTTAAAGAAAAAGACAAAATGTCTTATCAAACGTTATAGTATAGATGAAAATATGAAAATTAAAATTTCTCCAAGAGAAGGTTCTTCATTATATCCTAAATTTTATGGTTTGCCTAAAATTCATAAACCTGAGATACCATTGCAACCTATTGTGTGTGCTATAGGCTCTCCCACACATGCTTTGGCTTGATATTTAGCCCAATGCTTACAGCCATTGACAGACAAGATTCCTTCAAGAATTAAAAATTCAAGCCATTTTGTTTCAATAATTAAAAACTTAAAACTAACTGGAACTGATTTATTGTTTACATGTCTTTGAAGTTTCTTTAATGTTTACTAATATTCCTGTTGAAGAAGCATTATATATATTTTTTATATATATATATATATATATAAGTATATATATATATATATATATATATATATATATATATATATATATATATATATATATATATATATATATATATATATATATAGCTCAGTTCAATGATTTACCTGATTTTATTATTCCTTTAGCAAAACATTGCCTTGAAAATACATTTTTTGTTTATAATTCTCAACTGTTTAAACAAATTAAAGGACTTTCTATGGGATCCCCACTGTCACATGTCGTTGCTGATCTTTTCATGGATAATTTTGAAAGTCAAGTATTATGTGCAGCTACTAAAAAAACCATCTATTTGGCTTAGATATGTGGATGATGCTTTTGTCATATGGCCTCATGGAATTGATTCTTTAAATTATTTTATTGCTTTTATAAATAATTGGCATCCAATTATTAAATTTACTATGGAAATGGAAAATAATAGATCACTTTCTTTTCTGGATGTTTTAATTGCAAGAAAATATGATGAAACATTGTCAATATCAGTTTACAGAAAATCCACTCATACAAACAGATATATTAATTTTAATTCTCATCATCATTCTGCACAATTTTTTTCTGTAGCTAAAAATCTTTTCACTAGAGCTTATAATTTATCTGATAAATAATATCTTTCTCAAGAAATAGAAATTACAAAAAGTATTGTGCTTTCTAATAATTATAATAAAAACATCATATGTAGGGTTTTATATAACATTAATACTAAAAAGAAAAAAGAGGATAGAATTGATAATTCCTCTTTTAATTAATAGAGTAATTTTGCCTTACATTAGGAGGGTTACTGATAAAATCAGTAGAAGACTATCTTGTTTTAATATAAAGACCACTTTTTCTACTAGCAAAAAAATTGGTGATTTTTTGTATAAACCTAAAGACAGAATACTTTTGGAACACCAAGGAGTTTATAAAATTCCATGTTTCCTGTGCTCAAGAGGCTATGTGGGTCAGTCTAATAGACAAATTATTGTCAGAATTAAGAAACATAAAAATGCTTTTCAACAAAAAATTATCACATCAGTTTTTACTTCCCATTATTTAGAAACTAGTCACAAACCTAATTTAGACAATACAAAAATACTTGCTAATTTGGAAAGATATGATTTAAGAACCATGAGAGAGTCAATTGAAATATTAAAGAGACCTACTGGTTTAAATAGAACTGATAAAGCACAAAATATTCCAGCTATGTGGAAACCTCTCATTTTATCCAATATTAACTTAAAATTAACAGGTAAAAATACTGAGGGAAATAAACATTTTGATAAGCCTTATATTGTGAATTCTGAACTGGAATCTCATTTCTCATCTTGCACACAGTCACGTTATTTGTTAAGATCTATCGGTTTTTCTTTCAAAAGTTATCCTTGAAAATGGCGGTTGCTATTTTGTCGAAATATCAGTGCTCAATGGAAAATAATACACGGTATATCCCACAAAGTTATAATTTATCTACATCATATAACCGTGAAAACATTAAGTATATATATATATATAAATATATATATATATATATATTACTTTCCTTATATAGAAATGATGATCAACTATTGTCTTTAAAATTTTAACATCAATTCTAGGTATACTCATATTAAACTATTGTTATCAAATTAAAACCTTAGTACATAAATGAAATATAATTAAACATTTATGATATTTTGAAGTATAACTAAAGTTAATGGACGTAAACATATATTATAAACGTATATTAAAATAATATATGTTATTTTATGTTTTATAATGTTGTGTGTAGCTTAAAGACTTAAATAACATTCACATACTGGAATGATTGCAAAAAAAAAACAATTAAACTTCAGTTGACCAATCATAGATTATAATGATCAGCTCATAAGCTATTATCTCAGTATGTAGTCAAGACAATCTCTATAAACAATAAAGACTTTACTACCATTATCTATGATCTGATATATTTATATAGACAGTAAAGATTCCAACATGACCAAGGAGTGTGAGATTAATGATTAAAAGAAGTTTAAACAAGCCTCATTAACCAGGCATATATAACCTGTTATATGAAAGCAGACTAATAAATAGTCAATTATAATGTCCATATTCTGAGAGCAGACATATATATATATATATATATATATATATATATATATATATATATATATATATATATATATATATATATTGTAACCTAGTGTTATTGACACTTGGTTTACTTGGCATTATTTCAGCAGGAAAACAATGCTATTCTTTAAAGAAATAAAAAGATAAAATAACAATAGTAATAATTGATTAATAAAGTATGCTATTCACTCACTTTGGCATGTTTTGGGTGAATAACTAATAGATTTAATAACTCAATGTCATTTTTAAAGAGAGAACATGAATAATTTAATTGAGATATTAATAATTAGAGCAAATTAATATGGTATAAAAGCTAAACAGTAATTGATTTTGGATGGGTAAAGGGGAGAGTGGGTGAGTGTCTTATCATAAAGCACAATAACTTCTGGTAATTTCTTTTTGTAAAAAAAAAAAAAAAAATAAAGAAAAAAAAAATAATGTTTAAAGAATTATACATCACTGATTGTTAATTTAATGTATTTATTATTTTTTTATATTGTCAAATTACTTTGTAATCCAGGTAAATAATACTAAAACTATATGATTGTAATAGGTTTTTCCTTTCTTTTGTTTATGTTATAATCAAATGATTATTTTTCTGGAAGAGGTCGCTAAAGTAAAAAAAAAAAAAAACAACAACAAAACAAAACAACCAATTTCATAATCAAGATCTTTTTTTTTTTGGAAAAATATAGTCTGCTTTTAGTTTTCAAGGAAGGAACAGTGCTGAAATTTGGTAACTCAATTTTTTCATTTTATTTTGCAGAAATAAATGTAATCAAAGTAAAATTTTAATAATATAATGTGTGGCTAAATTTTTTTGATAAGATATCCTGATTTTCTTTGCCATCTACCTATTTAAAGACCTTTTATACTTAAAAGTTTATTGTCTCGTGCTAAAGTTCAAAAATGACAGAATTAACTAAAAGAGTCATGAAAAATTCTATTATATCTAAATTAAGGAAGAAAAATGATTTACAAGTGAGAATTAATTATTTATTAACTTTATGTCATTTATTGATATTTTCTTGGTATAGAAAGAAAAAAAATATAATAATTGAAAGAAATATTTTGAAACCAAGGAAAATCAACTAGAAACATTTTCGCAATCTTTCTCAATATTGTCTGCCTTTACAAGTAATGTAGTTACATACATTAAAATATGTTTTATTCACCAAGAATTGTCTGGAAATAATAATAATGATAAATAAGATTAAATTATGCACCTGTATATTTGTTAAAATATATATATATATATAACTTTCTCAGAGTAAATATAGGAAAAGCCATATAGGGGCATTCTTACGGAGAAGTTACCGTTAAAAAAAATTTATAATTCCTAAAGTATGAACAAAACCAAATATCTTAGTGACTTAATGATAAAAATAAATGATATATTATATTATACATCAGTTGGAATTATTAAAACTTCCTGTACACGTAAATTGACTGCAGTGATAATCAAATGATTATTTCGGAAAATTGCGCATTTTCGTCAATAAGTAAGCTAGCTAATAAGTATACGTATCGTCAATAACAAAAAAAATATTGTGTATGTTTATCGTCTATAGTCAAATATTCGTCTATATTAGAAGTCTATTTTTTTTTCGATGGATCCCAAAATTGTAGTAGTTTAATTCAAGTAAGAATTAATCTTCAATTCTGCTATATGTTTCTTTACCTAATTTATTAAACGCACAAAATAAGAGAAAACTTTTATTTAAAGGAAATAATACCATGCGTTTATTGTTTTTAAACTTGCTTCATGAAATACGACTGGATAAAGCTCTTCACCTGGACTAGTTGCTCAACAGAAAAACATTTTCTAATGAGAAAGTATGCACTTGTTAATTAATGATTGTTTAAAACTAAGTTATAAATAATATGTATTTTTTTTATATCACATAGATTAAAGTCTGTATTGTCAAGTGATATTTAATAGCCTTGTAATGACAAAGGTATGTTTTAATATAATTATTATAGGTTAAGTTGATATTTAACACGAAAAAAAAAAAATCTATAAAATATGTTTTAATTATTACATACAATTGTAGGGAGAAATTTTGTATGTTAGATACGTAAAAAAAAAAAAAAAATTAGATATTTAAGGGGTAAAATAAATATTGAAAATTATCAGAAGTAACTAAAAAAAAAAATAAAATAAAAAAATGCTATAACAAAATATTTCTTGTTAAAGTTTTGAAACGAATTTATACTATATTAATTGAGGAATTTATTCCTAATTATTCTTAAATAATACATCCACTTTATGTAGTTTAAGATAGTATGCTACCAACTATTTTGAATGTTCCTTTATTAAAATTAAAGTTATTATACTTTTATTCTATGATGTCCATTGATTTCAGATGTTGATCAAAGTATACACGGTAACATAAGTTTATTATAATCAGTGTATTTACTTATCCTGCCCAGATATAGCATTGGTATATGCTTAATATTCGCATAGGTAATAATTATAATGTATTTATTTTGTGGGATGAAAAATGATCTCCCCAAAAGCTTTGTTTTCCATGAGAGGAAGATTTTAAATATAATGTTCGGGTATGTTTATAGCCCAAGTGATCGATTCTCATAGATAGGACGATCAAGAATTTATCTAGCATTTAGTATGTTTCATTCGTTTAAATCCCAGGAGAGGATTGTATTTGGTGTGTGTTCATTGTATGCCCAAGTAAGAGGCAAGAAACCACCAAAATATTTTAATGTAGTAGATTACTTTACAGACCTTCGTGGTTATTCCACTTTCCTCATGTGAAAATAAAGATAGCTCCACCATGGAAGGTGTTGATTATTGTGCTTAATTTTGAAAGTTCGGGCAAGATAAAGGTTATATTGGAGGTGTTAGTTCCTCAAGATCCACTTTAGTATAAATAGTGCGTTAGTAACTAAGATCAATATATGTATTGTGCTGCTAAATATTGCTAGTATTTGACAAGTAAATCAATGGAGAACGTAATTAAAATTGCGTAGTTTTAAAACGCTTATTTAATGAAGGAATATTCAAATGCAATATTTAATTCTGGTTATTAATTAAATAATACTCATATTTAAAATTATACGTATGAATAAAATTTGTATCATAACTTAAGTTAGCATTAAGTTAAATGTAAGATGGTAAGTGTAACTTCTGATAACTGGCCTATAATTAGAATAGGTTATCCCATTAAAGACCATAGATAAAGTAAATGTATTAGAAATAAATTTAATATTTTGCGTATTGCATATGATTGGATTAATCATTTTTTAAAAAAAAAAAATGAACAAAAAAAATAGTTAGTCAATAATTTTGAATAAAAGCTTCTACAAGGTTATCAAAATTTAATAAACAATGTATTGGTAATGAAATGTATTTTTAGTTAATCAATCCATACGATTGCATACAGGAGACGTAGTAACCTCTAGTCCATAACCAAAAGAGTATACAGATTAATGTCAGTTATATTTTATATTTTTGTATTACTATGGGATTATTGAATAAATGTTCATATTTTTTTTTTTTGTGATAATAATAAATTATAGTCTTGTTAAAATTTGTTGTAGATTCATTTTTTTTTTTTGTTTTTATATGCTAAATATAAGTGTTTGCACAATATTTGCAAAACCTTTTCTTGAGTCCGAAATCATTCCAAATTCTTAAAAAACTTAATATACCAGATAAATAAAGTTAAGCAGATCGGAATATGTCATTATATTTTAGTTTAATGATAATTATTTATGGAGTTGAAAACTTAAGACTAAACATTCACCTTTGTATAAAAAAAAAAAAAAAAAAAATGAATTTATTCCCAAACCATTAACTTTGGTTGCACATTATTCCATTCCCATTTAGTTAAATTGTCTAAGTAATAAATCTTAGTTATATTATTGTGTTGTCATGGATGATGGAAGGACACAAAAAGCACCCTTGTCTTTTTATTATTCTGACTGAGATTCTAAAAAAAAAAAAAAAGGGCTGTGTTATTCAAAATTATACGTCATTATTGAATAGAATTATCATCTCTTTAAATAATATAGCAGTTGATATGAGAGATGAAGACACATTGAATTTAAGTAAAATAAATGTTTCCTATAGCCGACCAGAATGCCAGTCATATGCGACAACACAATACTGCCGAGCATTTCCTTACATGAAACAAAGAACCCTGAGATTAATATTATTATAATTATTCTTTAAATTAATAAGTGATCAATTATTGTTGTTATTACAATCGTGGCATGGCTTAAGAGAATTAAATGTACAATTGTATTATATGAAAGGTATTTTAGATCATATTGGAAAATTAATGGATATGTTGCTTTTATTTTGGTTGCCTTAACCACAACCTGAAAAATTAGTGTCACAAGTGCAAATAAACTAAACTAATAAAAATAGTTAGAAATAATATAAATAAATTTCTAATAAACTAATATAATTAAATATCGTGGGTTAGAATATATATATATATCATACAAAGTATATATTTACTAAGGCAATCATAGATTTTCAATTCTTATTTTTCCAGTCACAGAAAATGAAAAAAAGGGGTAATTATATAAATGAAAGTTAACATTATATATTTATCATTTAATTAAACCAATCCATATATTTGATAGCAATTTGTTAATTGTTTCAAAAATTCCTTGCTTAAACATTGTTATTTTAAAGGTCATTGAGCTAAAATATTGCTAAGAATTTACTGAAATGATTTTCACTTTATTATAAAATATTATCTTTCAAAATAAATTTTTTTCTCAAATGGAGTTCAGGCAGATCAATTTCATAAAGCAGAGCTCATTTGAATATGAGTTTTTTTTTTACTTTCTAATAAATAGATGTTAATTACAAAATTTAATTTTTACTTAAAGTATTCCGGTCAATAGTTCTTTCAAAGTGTTAAATTTTAATGACAATGTAACCTTGTAATTTAATACATTATGTTTAAAGTAAAACCTTTAATTTTAATATTAATACTTAATTTAATATTTTAAATAATCATTCAACATCTAATGCATTTTATTTAACCTATTCATTTATGTTCAAAAATATTGAAAGGTCATTTTTTCAGTAGATCAATAGTTGTCCAATTTGCCCGGTCCCAACAAAAATAACTGCTGAATACAATATATTTTTTATAAAATTTTAATAACAGATCATCATCATTATTTCAAGTTTAATTCACCTACTCCAAACTCTAAACTGTCTTTTCCACATCAACCCTCTACCCTTCGTTATTTTATTCATCCATCTTATCTGCGATAGTTTTCTAAGTCTTTTACAATATCATTCCAATTTAGAATTTCAGTTGTCTATTTATTATCATCTCTTCTAGCAATATGCCGAGCCCAACTACTGTTCAATCCCTGAATTTTTTCCATGATGCCAATAACAACCATTTGTTGTCTTACATATGTATTTCATGAACAATCTCTACTTGTTATTCCTAACATGTATCCCTCCTTACTTCATTGTATAGTCTGAAGTCTCTGTATTACTATAATGTTAATGACCAAGTTTGCGATCCATAAGTAAGATCTTATTTCAAATAAATAGGCATATTTTCATTTAATAATATTTTACATTATTTTTACCAAAAGCAAATGCATTATTGTAATATTTTTACACATTAACAATAACAATGATCATACTGAAATGGTATAAAGGTATGAAAACCATGGCAACCATTCAAGACCTTTGCACTCATTCCTTAAATGCAAAAATCAAACACCTTACCTGCAGATACTTTTATTTATACTGAAAATAAATCTACATGCATCATCTAATCAAAGACAGGAATATCAACAAAAGAATGTTTTAAAATGCTTCAAGTCGTTGACTTCCAAGCCAACACTAATGAACAAAAGACTGATAACTGAAATAATAGATAATGTATATTTAAACGCACATATAGAATTAACATATAATTATTCTAATTCATACCATGTAGTAACCTATAGACAGAAAGAGAATAAAGCCAAATTAAACAAGTAATACATGTTTATTTACAAAAAAGTAGTACTATAATCAAAATAAAAATAAACTAAATTACACTAATTACATAGTTACTTTTTATAAATCAGTCTCCTTTTAAATAGGTGGTAAGAATTCAATTAGTTTTAGTTTTATATAAGTTTGTAAAGAGAATATTGTCTTAGCGGTGCATCAATTTATTTCTAGTCTTTGGACTATCATATATATATATATATATATATATATATATATATGATAGTCCAAAGACTAGAAATATTTATTTATGTATACATATATATATATATATATATATATATATATATATATATAAAATTATTAATCAATGTCTGTATTCCAATTATAATAAAATATATATAATTATTCAAAACAATACAATAATTAATACAGTAACAATATTTTAAACAAATATATACCAATTTAATAGAAGTACTTTCAACTATCTATGTAGTCGTTGTCAACTAGACTCAAATTGTATTAGAAAAAAACGTTACAAATGTAAACAAAAGCAATACGTCATACATCAATTTTCCCACAATTCATTAATTTTTATATTGGCTGTCTGTCTATTTATCAACTGTTGCTTTTCACTTTTTATTAACATAGCTTCTTTAATTTTGCGTTTATTATTATTTCTTTCAATACACAGAATTTTAACTTTATTAAAATCAAAATCAAAACCATAATTACATGTTACATTATGATCAAAAAATACTGATGGTGATACATCATCATTTCTAACATTCTCTTGTCTTGATTTTTGCACTCGTTTATATAATAACAAATGCTCCCTTGATCTTTTCTCCAATGTACATCGAGATTCCCCAATATATGCCTTTCCACAAAAACATAGCCATTTATATATTGCACAACTTTGATTTAAAATACCACACCTATTTTTTGAATTATTTATTAATCTATTTAAATTAGGAGTAGTATAAAATGCAACTCGACATATATTTTTATATATCTGTTTTATAAATTTAACCTGTTCATTACAAATAAATGGTATTGATATCCAAGTATATTTTATTTTATCAATATCTATAGCATCTAAAATATTTCTATTATTATTAAACTTAGTAACAATATTATAAATTAATTTATGATCATATCCAACATTTAACAAATCCATAATAAATACATTTATGTTACCTATTTTATCAGAATTATATTTACATAATTTATTATTCCTAAATAAAAATGATTTTAAACTGGATAATTTATGTGCAATTGGCACATTTGAATACCAAGGAATATATCCTCTTTTTTCAATATCTTTTATTACCATACAATAATCTAATTTATTTTTATTACGTGTAACTTTAATATCTAAATACTGAATTGACTTTTTTTCTTCAAAAGATTTACTCCATTTTAAACCTTCTAAACTATTTAATTCATTGAATAATACATTTATAATATCTAAACTTCCACAAACGAAAACATCATCAACATACCTGTAATAAATTTTAATACCTTGGCAATATATATTAGTATTAAGAATTATATCTTCATATCTTGATACCACAAAACTACATATTTGTGAAACTACAGGAAGTCCCATAGGCCATCCATAATCCATTTTATAATAATTTTCATTAAATATAGCATATATATTTTTATCAATAAAATATAATACATCATTTACAAATTTTACTTTTTTAACATCAACTTTTTTTAACCTTAAAGCATCTAATATAATTTTTATAGATTTTAATCTATCTATTGAACCGTACATCTCACATATATCAAATGTACAAATACTATCATTATTATTAATATTAATATTTTGAATTTTCTTTACAAAATCAAACGATGAATTAATAGTATATTTTCCAAATGTGCCAATTGCACATAAATTATCCAGTTTAAAATCATTTATATTTAGGAATAATAAATTATGTAAATATAATTCTGATAAAATAGGTAACATAAATGTATTTATTATGGATTTGTTAAATGTTGGATATGATCATAAATTAATTTATAATATTGTTACTAAGTTTAATAATAATAGAAATATTTTAGATGCTATAGATATTGATAAAATAAAATATACTTGGATATCAATACCATTTATTTGTAATAAACAGGTTAAATTTATAAAACAGATATATAAAAATATATGTCGAGTTGCATTTTATACTACTCCTAATTTAAATAGATTAATAAATAATTCAAAAAATAGGTGTGGTATTTTAAATCAAAGTTGTGCAATATATAAATGGCTATGTTTTTGTGGAAAGGCATATATTGGGGAATCTCGATGTACATTGGAGAAAAGATCAAGGGAGCATTTGTTATTATATAAACGAGTGCAAAAATCAAGACAAGAGAATGTTAGAAATGATGATGTATCACCATCAGTATTTTTTGATCATAATGTAACATGTAATTTTGGTTTTGATTTTGATTTTAATAAAGTTAAAATTCTGTGTATTGAAAGAAATAATAATAAACGCAAAATTAAAGAAGCTATGTTAATAAAAAGTGAAACGCAACAGTTGATAAATAGACAGACAGCCAATATAAAAATTAATGAATTGTGGGAAAATTGATGTATGACGTATTGCTTTTGTTTACATTTGTAACGGTTTTTTCTAATACAATTTGAGTCTAGTTGACAACGACTACATAGATAGTTGAAAGTACTTCTATTAAATTGGTATATATTTGTTTAAAATATTGTTACTGTATTAATTATTGTATTGTTTTGAATAATTATATATATATATATATATATATATATATATATATATATATATATATATATATATATATATATAGGCTCACTAGATGGAGCTTACCAATAGCTCTAATAATGCTTTATTTTATAAGTGCCGAAAGAGAAATAATTTAAAATCTCTATCAGAAAGTCCCTATCTCCAGACAAATTGGTTTTGAGCTTATGACTCTCATCAGTGGGGCACTGGGACTCTAGAAACTAAATCTAAAATAATAACAAAAAAATCAGCACTTATAAAACATGTTATTTATTATCAATTTGAAAGCCTGAACTTTTCAGAAATGTAAATGTCTTTAAATTCAGCCTTATAAAGCAGATAGCTATATGGGTCTGAATTCAGCTCAGTTTCACCATATAGTGATAGAATCTGCAATATAGCATCACAAAAACCTTCCAAGTACACTTATAATATAAAACAAGTCATAAATTTTGTAACTTGCTTTTAAGCTTGCATTTACATGATCATTAGATGGAGCTTACCAGTAGCTCTAATCAAGCTTTATTTTATAAGTGCTGAAAGAGAAAGAATTCAAAATCTCTATTAGAAATTTCCTATCTCCAGATCAATTGTTTTTGATATTATGGCTCACCTCAGTGGGGTGCTGGGACTCTAGAAATTAAACCGAAAATACTAATTCAAAAGTCAGCACTTATAAAACACGTTACTATCAATTTGAAAGCCTGAACTTTTTGGAAACCAATTGGTCTGGAGAAAGGGAGTTTCTGACAAAGATTTGGAATTCTTTATCTTTTGGCACTTATAAAATAAATCTTGATTAGAGCTATTGGTAAGCTCCATCTAGTGATCATTTAAATACAAGCTTAAAAGCAAGTAATGAAATATATGACTTTTTTATTATTATAAGTGTACCATTGAAGGTTTTTGTGAGGCTATATTGCAGAGGCTATTACTATATGACAAAACAGAGATGAATTCAAACCCATAAAGCTATCTGGTTTTTAAAGCTAGATTTGATGACATTTAAATGTTTGAAAAGTTCAGGCTTTCAAATTGATATTCACATGTTTTATAAGTGCTGACTTTTGAATTAGTATTTCAGATTTAATTTCTAGAGACCCAGTGCTCTACTGAAGTGAGCCATAAGCTTGAAAGCAATTGGTTTGGAGATAGGGACTTTCTAATACAGATTTTGAATTCTTTCTTTTTCAGAACTTATAAAATAAAGCTTGATTAGAGCTATTGGTAAGCTCCATCTAATGATCATTTAAATGCAAGCTTAAAAGTATGTTACGATTAATATATATATATATATGTCATATTATTATTACTATTTGCGGGATATTCCGTGTAGTGAAAAAGCTAAATGCTGACATTTCAGTACAATATCAAGTACCTTCCTCAGAGCGTCCTCTTTCTCAAATCATAAGAATGCATGTGAGATTTAAAATCGTTTTTATCGTTTTCTTTCTCCTCATATTTAAATTCTATTGGTTGAGAAGTTTTAAAATTTATTTTCTCTTCCAATAGTTTCTTCCAAATGTTGTTAATCTTCTTTAACTCACACCTTTCATTTATGCTCTTGGGCCTTTTAAAAATCTCTATAGCTTCTCTTAGCAATCTCTGGTCATATTGTTCAATTTTTGCTAAAATATTTGTTTTTTCAAAATTGATATCATGATTTGTTAATTTAATATGAGAATAAATAGCTGATGAATTGGATTTTTCTCTCACTGCCAGAATGTGTTCTTCCTTTCTAATATTTATTCTATGATTAGTCTGTCCTATATATGTATGTGGACAGACCCTACATGGAATTTCATACACACCATGACACTCCAAAGCAATTTTATCTTTAGGAAGAGGAAATATTTCACTAATTTTTTTATAAGTAGTGTAAATTGTGTGAATATTATTATTCTTTAAAATGTTACCAATTCTATCAGTTACTCCTTTAATATATGGCAAAATTGTCTTAATTTTTGATGTATCAAAATCTTTTTTCTTTTGATATGTATAAGCCCTATTAATAATTTTGTAATTAAAACCATTATGAAGAAGCATTTTATTAGTAGCAAAAAGGTCCCGGTAAAAATGGCTATCATCAGAAAGTCTCTTTGTTCTATCCAATAAAAACGATTTTAAATCTCACATGCATTTTTATGATTTGAGAAAGAGGACGCTCTGAGGAAGGTACTTGATATTGTACTGAAACGTCAGCATTTAGCTTTTTCACTACACGGAATATCCCGTAAATAGTAATAATAATATGACATCTTTTATCCATGAAAACATTAGAATTAACATATATATATATATATATATATATGTGTGTGTGTTGTAATTATAATAAAAATAATAAATTTAACAGAAACAAACTATTATTAACAATCCTTAAATCTGCAGAAGTACTTTCATTTAATTTTTTAACCCTGCCTCAACTGTCATTAAATTAAAAAAAATAACAAAGTGGAAGCAAACATCATCAATTAAAATCCCATGAATCTTATATTTTAATGTTAGCAGCTTGTCTATTTATTAAATGCATTTTAATCCTATGCATAAAAATTGCTTCCTTAATTTTTTTTATTGTGGTTTCTCTCTCTTCATGAAGAATTTTCACATTTTCAAAATCAAATTTAAATTTATATTTTACATGTTTTTTTCATGATCAAAAAAAACTGAGGAGGAAAGTAAATCATCATCATTTTTATTTTTTACACACTTATATAACATTTCATGCTTCCTCATCTCATCTCAATACTGCAACTAGATTCACCTATATATGATGGCATACAATAACAAAAAATTGATATATGACATTAATTATCTGCTTGACAGGTATAGCATCCTTAGAATTATTGACTAATTTATTAATATTCTTTAGAATGTAGAATGAAACATTAAACACACACACATATATATATATATACTTAAAAATTTCACTTGGGAATTTGAAATAAATGGAATCGATATCCATTGTTTATTATTAATCTTCATTTCCTTTAAACCATTATAACTTTTTTAAATTGACATAAAGTATTGGTTATTTGTTCCATTTTATAACCAACATTAAGCAATTCCTTGGCTAATATCTAAATATTTTTCACATTATCATTTTGATAACGACATGATTTTTCATTACAAAACAAAAAAAAATCTAAAACTTGCCATCTTATGCATAATTTGTACTTTTGATTTACAATTTATATATCCCCTTTTTTACCATGGTGCTTACTAAAGTCTTTCTCCATTCATATCACAATTTTATTGCACTATGATATATATATACCTTATTTACAAATAAAAACTTTATTTACATTTTATTGCACTATGATATATATATACCTTATTTACAAATAAAAACTTTATTTACAAATAAAAATTGTATCATTTATAAATAGTTGTGTAGGTGTGGTAGCGGATATTAGCTCAGTTGAGATGCACATTGGAGAAAAAAATAAAAAAGCACTTGTTATTAAAAGGGTTTCAAATTTTAAAATAAAATTCTAAAGATAAAGATAATTTAGCAGCTTTTGATTTTAATTATAATAACCTAAAAATATTGCAATCTGAAAGAAATAATAATAAAAGAAAATCAATGAAGCTATGTTAATATATAAATATAAGTAAGACTTAATCAATAGGCAGGAAGGAAACGTTAAGATCATGGAATTATGGAAAACTTGACCTTTTAAAGTATTAGTTGACAAAGACTATGTGGATAGAGCAATAGTCAAAAGTGCTTCTAAGTGACATTTATATATTTTGTTCTTTTTAAAAAAATTAATTACTCTATTTTCTAATATTTATTTTTAAGTTTATGTATATGTAATATTTAAATGTATGTATATTGTCTATACTAAATTGAATATAATTAGACAGTATTTGAACTCAGACTTTCAAGCTCTCTCTAGTTACCCACTTCATTTTATACAAATGATACACATGGCTACATACATGTGAAAAATATAAATATGTATTTTGGAGATAATTAATCTTTTTCACATGTATATGGTCATGGGGGGGGGGGAGAGGGACATTGATATGCACCAGGAATTGATGTGCCTTATTGTAATGGAATGAAAAATGGTAATGATGGTAAAGGGTGCAAGATTTGCTGACTAGCCCTCATTTAGAGATGCCCAATTATAATGATACAAAATAATATGCAAGACCACTTTTATTCAGTACACCTATAAATTGTAACACCCAAATTGTAATGATATAAAAATATATAAGTGATTATGAAAAGAAGATTTTGCATGACCTATAAATTTGTATGCCTCAGCCTATAACTATTACAACTATAATTATATACACAACTTTTCACTTCTTTTTCTTTTTAAATTATAGCTCCATGATAATAAATATATAAATTCAACATTCCTTTTCTTTTTAAAACTTGTTTTATTCCAAACTATAATTTTCTTTCTCCTTTCATACAACGTTTCAACTACATTCTGTAGTCATTTCCTTAAAAAATAATAATAATAATAAAAATAAAAAACAAAAATAATAACACAAATAAATAAAATATTAATACATTCCAAATATATAATATTCAATTAAAACCATAATATTACTATAATCTACAAATACAATTATTTACCTCCTTCCCTATCTTTAATTATTTCTTTTAAATTACCTTTATAAATTAATACTCTTCTTATATAAATTTATTATCTATTCTCTAAATCTTTACCCATTAACATTTATTTTTATAACCCTCCCCCCTTTTTTTATTTTTATATATTATTCCTATATTATCTTATTTTTTATCTTTATTTATTAACATTCTACAACATGTATGATTATCTGTGAATAACCCTTAAATGTACAACATCAAATTGTAATAGAATAAAAATTTACAATGCTAAAAGTATACCAATTTAAAATATAAAAAGTAACTTATTCAACATACTTCATGAATTAAGCCAAATTCAATTGCTCCATAAATTATGATATCCAAATCATTGTGACACAAAACGTGTGAAAGATTCATGTGAAATACCTTTATAAATATGGCTAGCAACTTGTACCAAATCATCCTTCAAATTGGCAGAGTCTAAACATTAAACACCAAATTATAACTAATTTTAATATGCAAGGTATTATTAATAATCTATTATAAATAAGTGTGGATAGTAAAAGTTTAATATGTAAATGTTACATAGACTACATCAATAAGTTTTAAATCTAAATAAAGTAACTATTTTAGTTAGTATAATTCAAATATCCTTTTCAATACATACAATCACTAAAATATATATTCCAAGTTTCTTTTTTAAAACCCTTTTTTCAAAACACTTTTATTTTTGTTCAGAAAGTATGATATTTAAAACAATGATGAAATTGTAGGGGATTGAATTATGTTCGACAATTCTTTCTAATAACTCTGTAACTTTATAAAAATAACTTATCCTGGAAAGTTTACTAACTGTCAAAGAAATAAAATGCATTAAAGGGTTAAAATAGAAATATTTACAATGTACAATACATATATAAAATTTAAGGTCAATAAAATTAATAAAATGGAAAGATAAAAAAAGAAGTTATTGTGGCTAAAAAATATATGAGTATAAAAATATGAATAGTGAAAAAAAAAATACTTACACTCTTCAATTTCTGGCTTACCAATAAATAATAAAAAAAAAAAAAACATCCTTTGTAAAAGATTTTAACAGTGGTTCAGAGCTCTTAATTTTGTACAGGTTATTTTCAAAGTAGTATGTACTTTTGACAGATTGATATACTTTACCAGGCTCTTTTTTTTTTTTTTTTTGGTTTTTGAAATATGATTTGCTATTATGAGTTCAGCAGATGGATAGTTCAGGATGTCAGTGGGCAAATAAATTTAGCATATGCTGACAATTTCATGATTGCGAGAAGTGTATCTGTTGGTGCCTTAACACCCACATGGCTTCAGATACAGCAAATGGAGTGAGACTGGAGTTCATTTTCAAGATGGACACATATAACACATCAGGTTCAAAACATGAGATTCTGAAATAATGAATATGGACTAGAGCAGCATCTAATGAAATCACCAGATTGGAATTAAATAGACTAATTAATAATTATAGTTTGGTCTTGATATAGACTCAACACATTTTGTTTGTCCCACTCATTGTCAATCAACAAATCAGTGATCAAATATTTTACTCATGTAATCCAGCAAATTTACACTATTTGAATTGTAAATTAATAGCATTATTTAAATGATTTTTTCATACAACAATGTTTAATGGAAACAAAACTATATTTTTGTTTAACTCTTAATTAACAAAAGGAATTAGAGTTATTAAACAGAAAAATCTACAGATTAAGTGCTGTTATTGAAAATTATAAACTATTTTAAAGAGAAAGATTATAAAATTGGTTATGAAATTCAGTTGTTTTTTATTTAAAATGTTACATTAAAATACATATCTAATTTAAACTCTTTTTACAATTAGTGTTTGTGTATACACTTAATAATGCATTCGTCAAACACACACACACACACAACTTGTATTAAAATTGATTTTGCTTAACCAACTGATATACAAATTAAATTTTAAGATTGGCTAAACATTTTAACATTTCCACTTGTTAGTGGAAATATGTAAATGATATTGGCAATTATTGTAAACAAGGAAATTACATTTTTTTAAAAAAATAAATGTACTGAAATGAACTAAAAATAACTTTTTCTATAATTAAAGTAAGCTTATATTTCTTGAACATTTTTACTGCTATCTCCAAATTAAATGCACTCTCAACTAATATTTTTATTGATCATTGATTGTTTTGTTTAGATTTGGCATCATTTTCTTCTGATGGTCAAAGAGTACAGGCATTAAAGGATCAATGTTTGTCAGATCCACTTTTTAGAATAAAAACATTGTAGTATCTCTTTTTTTTGTACTGTAAACAAGCCTTAATATAAAAAAAAATACTTTTTATCTTCAAATTATGAGGGATTTTAAATCTGAATTTTTTTTTTACTAAAACTAATATTCCTTGTAGCAAATTGTCACGGTTGATGTATTCCCCTCTCGTTACACAAGTTGGCCATATGTGAAAGTCTATGTTTTTTTTTTGTTATGATCCATTTCACTCTCCTCCCAGATTACTGGTAGATGAATTTTGAATAATATGGGATAATCCTTGCCACTGTGTAACCTTATAGATGGAAATCAAGTGGATTTGTTTTGAGTTCATAGTTGGTGCTGTTCTTTTGTTTAAGTTACCAGTTGGATATGGTTTGCACTTACATATAATCAAATTAAATGATTTAGCTCTCTTACAATGCTCTTACATTTGTTCAAATGAGGATTGCATATGAATGTTAAAAGATGTTAGATACATTGTTGTTGTGTCCATAATTTTTATTGATGTGATTTAAATGGTGTCTGGTGAAGAATTATATTGTACTGTTGCCTTCATAGTTTTGGGATGTTGTTTCTGTGGTACTGAAATGATCTATGAGCATCAGATTTCTGCATATGATAAGTGACCACATACTTAGAGAACATATCATACATTACATTCAGTAATCAATATTCCCTGGATGGTGGCAAGGGCCTATTAAATTCAATAGCCAGCAACTAATTTGGATTCTGTGCTATGATAGAGTATATTACCCCAGTAACCTTTTTATTTAGATGTTTAGTTTAAGAAAATTTTGTCATGTTTTAGAACTGAAAATATATTGGAGATACATGATTGGCCAGTAAAAGATATTGTAAAGTATATGCTACATTTTCTATTTGTTAATATGCCCATAGAGGCAATAAATATATTTTAGCAACATGTTTCTAAGTTCATTCTGTATGAGAACTTTTCATGGACTTTCAGTAGAGGGTTCTTTTTAAGATAATATCCCATTAGTTAATCAATCATTTCTCATTCTTTGAATCTTTACAACATTGGGATATTGAGAACATATGAGTAAATAGTTAAATAACTTTGATTTATCCACAAAACTATATAATGTGAAGTAAAATGAGTTGATCTCTTTTAAATCCTCTCTATAATCAACTCCTTTCTCCCCCATAAGGTTAATTACAATCTATTCTTGTCTAAAATTAAAAAAAAAAAATTTTCCAAATAAACTATACACATAAAGTAAAAAATAATATTTACAAGTGGTATATGAGAAATGTACAAGTAACATTGGTTTGGGCCTGTTAATTTTAATAAAAAAAAAGGGAAATACCAATGAAAAAAATGACAACACCAAAAAAAAACAAGTAATTAAATGTATTAATCTAAATGTTGAGGTCAATATTACCCAAATTTAATAATTATACTAACCCTATTATTATAAGAAAAGATGATACTATGAAATAATATAAAATCTCCCTTCAACATAAGTTTATTTAGAATACATACTCAACAATAAACTCATAACAAACATACACAGATCAAATTAAATAATAACTTATACAGCCTGCAGATAGATCAAATCACACTTCACCTATACACAAAATCATTAAAATTTAAAATGAAACAATATTAACAAGCATCAAAACAATTACATAATAGAACAGTTTGTATTTAATATAATCTTGCATGATGTATGGTCCATTTCTGTTTTTAACTTTATAATTCTAATTTCACTCCACTAATTTAAACAGAATGTATTTTAGTAATTAATATCAAAATATGTCTGATTACAAATAAACTACAAACTTTATATTTGTCCAGTTTGTAGATGAAATGTGTTCATTTGGTGCAGTCTGTAGGAACAAACAGATGCTAGAAGATGTAAGCTCATGTTTGGTATATGAAGAGACTACATTTAACTGAAACATGGAATCTGTTTGTATCTTGAATATGCTATTAAGGCAAAACACTATTTTTCAAGTTCCTGCATAAAAAAATTTAGTTTCATCCTTAGATAGAGCTAAGACCTGTAAAGGTCCTTTTGGCAGTGGTCATAGATTCATGGTTATGCAGTTATCAAAGTTATCCATGGGGAAATAAGTTCCAGGAGAAATCACAATTTTACTTGACAGACATCATCATAGCACTTTTTAAAATAAAATGCAGTGTCATTTCTTAAAATAAAATTCTTTTCATACATTTTTACACTTTATATTTTCTGTCTCTATTAGCATTTTCTTATTGAATATTTAATACCTTATTTCTAAATTAAGCATAATTAACTATGGACAGGGAGTAAACATTTTTTTTTTCTTATCAAATTTACTTTGATCTCTTTCATCTGTAATTTGTTTTATAAAATTTTTGATAAATTTATTTATGTATAATTTTAGAGACTCAATCAATTTATGAAATATAGCTTTTTTCTTTAGTTTTTTTTCCTATTCTTTTTCTATATTGAAGCATACCACCATCTCATTAAAACCAAGTATAATTAAGTTTTTAATTTAAGCAGATTTTGATCACTCTATAAATAGTGTTATGAATCTATATGTGACAATATATTTATATATTATACAGGTTTCATTAATATCTATTTCATCTATCTATCGATATATATAGTATAGAAAAATATAACTATCTATCGATATATATAGTATAGAAAAATATAACTTACTCCAAATTAAATATAATATTTTATTATGTGGTGGAAAAAAATACCTCATCACTACTTTTTTGGGCAATAAAAAACAACAAAATCATTGAACACCTCTCTCAACTACTATTTCAATTGTTTACCACCCCCCCTTGTGATCCTAGCTAATCCCACAACAACATATAACTACCCAAATATTTGTCTTTATTTTCTCTCCCCCTTTTATCAGGATGTTTTACATTCAATAGCCCTTATAATAGAGTGCAAAATTAAATTTCAGGACTTTTGTGATTCTACATGCTACATGTTAATGCATATAGATATGTATTATCACTGGAGCATGGTATGAGGTGAAAGCTATACACACAATTGGAAAAAATATGGTTGATTTAGTCTGAACATTATGGAAAAAAGGCATAAAAAATAATAGGCACCTGCTAATCAAATGTAGATGCTTGCAAACAGAAACAGTACAAAAAAATATAGTTATAGGAGAATAAATATAAACAAAGTGATTATAGAGAACATGAATTATTGTTTTTATGCTTTTTTTTTTTTGGGGGGGGGGGGGGTGAGAGGGATCTAATGTACTGGTCGAAAATGTATGTTCATCCAACAAGATTTAGAATCTAAGCAAAAGTACCCTGAATCCAATCATGCCCAAGATACATAGGTTCGAAGCAATCCTGAATTCTAACCTATTTTCCCATTACCTAAATTTATAACACTATAGACAACACCTATGGTGATACCACATGAATTCATTCCTTCCTGGCTCAGTGCTATAATGTTTTGCATGAGAACTCAACTGGTGATGATGATGATGATGATGAAATTGAGTGAACCCAAGATATAAGTTAAAACATAAATAAATTAATGAGATTCTAACACACTGGATTAAGTTTTAAAATACGAATATTTATTTTGACAAAATTCAAAATAATTATATATATATATAATCAACTTCATGCAGTTTAAATTTTATTTTCATTACAAACATTTTAGTGTGGAGTTATAATACTGAGCGTATATTTGAAAATTGGATTTTATTTAAGATTACAAAAAAAAAGATTTATCTGGGTGATTGGAGACGTTTTATACATTTAGAAAACATATGTAAAGATACAATAATAGAGTTTTGCTGTTTATACAAATTCATAAGATGCCCTTGGCCTTTGGTACATAACTTTGTTTTTATTTATAGCATTTGTTTATGACAATTAAATAAGGATACATGATGATACATGAGTATAGTAAAAACATTTATTTATTTTACATTTTCGACATTTAACAATCAAATATTGCGAAATTCTATAAATACAGGAATGGGTTCATTTCAATAAAGGAGAGAACAGTTTCATGAGAGGTTGAATCAAAAACTCCAACAAAAATATTTAAAGAGAAAAATGTTTTATTATTACACATCATTATGGTTTATTTTGTTAAACAGGCTAGAAAATGAAATATAAGAAATTGTGGTACTAGCATTATGTCAGTGAAAGTAAAAATGGTAACTTCAGCTGAAAAAAAGCCATACTTCTATTTGAATGTGGTACACCAGCGTCTTGGATGAGTAATACCAACAAGAAAAGGTAGGTACAAAGTTGCTATGGATCCAGATTATGGTAAGACCATGCAGAACTTCAACTACACTAACCATCTTGTTCCAGGTAGTAGATTTATACCCATGTTATGAATGGCAACACAAAGACAGAAGGCTTCAAATTTTCTGGAATGAGGTACAGACAGATCTGAGTAGTATATGAATATACACTTTATAAGAGAAGAATGACAAACAGCGATAATCAGGTCTCACTGGAATGAGCTATGGGTGAATCAGATAAAAGCCCTTATGTGGCTCATATGTTAGCAACACTATTATAAGAATATAAAATCATTAAATTTAAATATTAAAAGGAAGCCCTAAGTGGTTTAACAAATATGTAATGATATGTTAAAATAATGACCTGTGTATGATAAAATTATTTATCAGAAGTTAAAATTATAATTAATGAAGCATGCATTGCCCCCCCTTCTTAAATCAATACCATTTTGTTTAACATATAAAAAAAAATAAAATGTGCACACTTAAAAGTGCTAATAACAAAATAGAATTAGCTTTCCAGCCTTTTTGGTGATGATGATCAATAAAAAAATTAATAAATTCAACAGACACCAATATCCACCCCAGATTGCAAAGTATTTATATATTTTGTATAAATTTATGGTAAAATATTTTTTTTAAAAAGCACATATTCATTTTAAAAAAGAAACTCAATCTTATGAGCTATTTAAAAATAAATAACAAGAACACATTAACCCATCCCCTTTCTATTCCACAATGGGATATAGAAAAAGTTCATAAGACTGGGTTTGATTCGCAGTTACAAATAAAAATTAAGTGAAAATATAAAAATATTATTAAAATTAAATTATAACCACACTAAAATATAAGAATAATAAGAAATATGAGTTGGATGAAAAGTATTACAGTGAGATTAATTTAAGTATAAGAGAATCGATACAAAGAAAATAATTATTAATTTAACATATTTACTGATTAGCAAGTTTAAAAGAGATTAAACATAAAGAAAACATTAATTTTAAGGAGTTAGGAGTTAGATTTCAGGTAAGGTGATGATAATGACTATAGACTAGTTATCTCATGATTATATTGGGTGAAGTATGGATGAATCTTTGTGAATAGTGGCTTCAGTTGCTCTACCCAAAAATCATTTCACAAATCAATTGTATGTGAAGTAGGTTATCTACAATTGCCCAAACTCTCACAATAGATTTTTAGCCCTATTTATATCAGTTTTGAATTATTTAAATAATGTTTTAATTAAATTTCTTAAGTCAAATGGAATCCTGAATCTACAGAAATATTTTGTCTATTGATATTGGAGATGCAATCACTATATAACTGTCCAAAAATAAATTCAAATCAATTTCCAGATTGAAAATGGATTTGATAAAAATGTTAACAGCTAACTTAAAATCAATTAGCTTTGTTTTAAATTTTACTTTCATTAACTTTGATTGAAATATTCCTTTTAAAACCATGAAACAAACTAATATTCTCACTCCTTTAATTACTCTTGGACAGTTAATGGTTGCATCTCCCATCTTGAATATTTGTGTAATTATACGAAGAAAAATAACTAGAAAGTATTAAAATATAAGTAAAAAATATATAATTATAAAAGATACAAAATTCTTTACAGTAACTAATATTTTTAATTATATATGAATTCTCCTGTAATTAATGTATATATCTGAGTCGCATCTATTGAAGTTAATATTTAAAATAATTAAAGAATATGTTTATTTGAGATTTATATTTATAAATCTCATAGATGTTTCTCAGAAATACACATATAACATATACATATGATAAAAAGTGGGATGAAATGTGGGTTAGGTGGTAGAATAATGAAACTCATTCTTGTGCCAAGATTGACTGTTTCACTAAATATAAAGACTATAATGAGGACAAATTTGCTGTTGTGGAAATGGGCTGGAACAGATAGGGAATATCATAAGAATAACTTAGATGGGGAATGAAAAGAAAAGGTAAAGTGGCTTACAGGTTTTTCTGGGCATAGTGACTGAGAGATTGTTGATTTCAATAAAGAGAAACCATAGTAGATTGCAACACACTGCATATTTATTTATGCTTGATATCAATATTTATTACAAGTGCCTACACATTTGTTGACTGACATATAAATTAATTATTGCCACTATATCAACAAGAATAAATATTATTGATAAAATAAACAATTGGTGGAGCAGACAACAGTAACTAAATACTGGCCAAATGTAATAATAATAATTATTTTTTATGTTAGTTCAGTCATATATTAAAGATAATTTAAACCCTTTCAAAAGAAGTATTTAATGTAGTTGGCAGTTGATTGTTTTGCTTCTCTCCAGTGAATTAATTTTATTTAATAAATCATTGAGTGTGGTTGTAATAAAACTTTCCATATGCTTGACAAATGCAGGTGTGTGCATATATCTCTGTAAAAAAAAAACATTACTTATTATTTAAGCATTGGCAGTCTTTTTTATTTGATAAGCTCATATGTTTTGACATTTAATATATAGCTCATATGCAATGGTTGAACCATATCCAGAGAAAACAAATAATGATCAATAATAAACGCCTTTAAGGGCTATGTGTTAAATAATAGCAAAAAT
This sequence comes from Epiperipatus broadwayi, assembly GCA_028023455.1. Taxonomy (NCBI): domain Eukaryota; kingdom Metazoa; phylum Onychophora; class Udeonychophora; order Euonychophora; family Peripatidae; genus Epiperipatus; species Epiperipatus broadwayi. Next base: position 1,014,668 of record JAQFVV010012697.1, read on the forward strand.
ATATGTAAGATATGGAAGATTTACCACTCTTCACCCTATGTAGTGTTTTATGTATTAATTAAACACAGGTTAAAACAGATTATATATATATGATAAACAAAAATGCAAGTTAAAAAACTTGCTAACGCTTGTATTTATGTCCACAGATGGTGTTCTACCAAAAACACCGATCAAGCGTATGTTTTGTTTATATAAACGTCAGAGTAGCATTCACTATCTCTAACTATAATTCCACTTTCAGATCATGATTTCAAGCTATTTTCTATCATCAGTGAAAGACAGGAATAAAGAAACTAGATCTAAATACAAACTCTGAGCGTTTATGAAACAATTTCTATTCAGCTTGCAAGCGTGAACTTTTTAGACACGTAATGTCTTCAAACTCAGCATAGCAAACCAGATAGCTATATGGGTCTGATCTCAGTTCAGCATCACCACATAGTAGAAGCCTCTGCAATCTATATCATTGCAAGAAAGACCTCAAAGCTACATTTATGATAAACAAAAATGCAAGTTAAAAAACTTGCTAACGCTTGTATTTATGTCCACAGATGGCGTCCTACCAAGACTGCCGATCAAGCGTATGTTTTGTTTCTAAACAACAGAGTACATTCACTATCTCTAACTATAATTCCACTTTCATCATATTTCCTATTTCTATCATCATAAAACAGGAAAAAGCCTGTCTTTCACTATATGCAAATAGCTTGAAATCATGATCTGAAAGTGGAATTATAGTTAGAGATAGTGAATGCTACTCTGACGTTTATGTAAACAAAACATATGCTTTATCGGTGTTTTTGGTAGAACGCCATCTGTGGACATAAATACAAGCGTTAGCAAGTTTTTTAACTTGCATTTTTGTTTATCATAAATGTACCTTTGAGGTCTTTCTTGCAATGATATAGATTGCAGAGGCTTCTACTATGTGGTGATGCTGAACTGAGATCAGACCCATATAGCTATCTGGTTTGCTATGCTGAGTTTGAAGACATTACGTGTCTAAAAAGTTCACGCTTGCAAGCTGAATAGAAATTGTTTCATAAACGCTCAGAGTTTGTATTTAGATCTAGTTTCTTTATTCCTGTCTTTCACTGATGATAGCAAATAGCTTGAAATCATGATCTGAAAGTGGAATTATAGTTAGAGATAGTGAATGCTACTCTGACGTTTATGTAAACAAAACATACGCTTGATCGGTGTTTTTGGTAGAACGCCATCTGTGGACATAAATACAAGCGTTAGCAAGTTTTTTAACTTGCATTTTTGTTTATCATAAATGTACCTTTGAGGTCTTTCTTGCAATGATATAGATTGCAGAGGCTTCTACTATGTGGTGATGCTGAACTGAGATCAGACCCATATAGCTATCTGGTTTGCTATGCTGAGTTTGAAGATATTACGTGTCTAAAAAATTCACGCTTGCAAGCTGAATAGAAATTGTTTCATAAACGCTCAGAGTTTGTATTTAGATCTAGTTTCTTTATTCCTGTCTTTCACTGATGATAGCAAATAGCTTGAAATCATGATCTGAAAGTGGAATTATAGTTAGAGATAGTGAATGCTACTCTGACGTTTATGTAAACAAAACATACACTTGATCGGTGTTTTTGGTAGAACGCCATCTGTGGATATATATATATAAATATATATATAAAGTTACTGTTAACACTAACTGAAATAATTATACAAATATATAAAACATTATACAATTACTAATATCCAGTAACTGATTAATAGTCTATATCTTAATAATAGTAAACTTCAAAATGATACCAATTTGAAGATGTATGCTAAAAGTTGTTAAATATTTAATAACAAACTAACTCAAACACAGAGCATGAAATTTTAAATAAACAAACAAACTTAAATTTTGCTAATAAACTAACAAGTTTACAAACTGTTTTAAAGACAAACTAAACATTAGATTTTAATCTTTAAATAATAATCTCCCAAACTATAAATGAAAATAAAGTTACTGTTAACACTAACTGAAATAATTATACAAATAGATAAACCATTATATAATTACAAATATCAAGTAACACCCTCTGTTTAATAGTTTATTAGCAAAATATAAGATACGTTTGCTTATTTAAACTTTCATGCTCTGTGTTTGAGTTAGTTTGTATTTCAATGTTTAATATCCTTTAGCATACAATTTTAAAGTGGTATTATTTTGAAGTTTGCTATAATTGAGATATAGACTATTAAACAGAGGGCATTACTAGATATTTGTAATTGTACAATGGTTATATATATATATATATATATATATATATATATATATATATATATATATATATATATATATATATATATATATATATATATATATATATATACATGAGAGGCCAAATATATAATAAACATTCCATGGTATTTAAAAAAGATGTTTTATATGCACACAAACACAAGCAGAACAATCTTTTTTTCTTTCAGACAGGGATGGTATAAACACAAGTAAACTGCTATTATTTTAATGGCTTCATGCATATATATATATATGAAAAAAAAAAAAAAACAAGTTAAACTTGCTAACGCATGTATTTATGATCAATAGATGGCATTTTACCAAAAACACCGTCAAAGCGTATGTTTGTTTACATAAATATCAGAGTAAGCATTCACTATTTCTATCATTAGTTCCACCTTCAGATAATGATTTGAAGCTGATTTGCTATCATCAGTGAAGGATAGGAATAAAAAACTAGATCTAAACACTAACTCTGAGCATTTATGAAACAATTTCTATTCAGCTTGCAAGTGTGAATTTTTTAGACACGTAATGTCTTCAAACTCCGCACAGCAAGACAGATAGCTATATGGGTCTGATATCAGTTCAATACTCTGACGTTTATGTAAAAAAACATATGCTTTGATGGTGTTTTTGGTGAAACACCATCTATTGATCATAAATACAAGCATTAGCAAGTTTAACTTGTTTTTTTGTTTTTCATAAATGTACCTTTGAGGTTTTCTTGCAATGATATATATTGCAGAAGCTTCTACTATGCAGTGATACTGAACTGATATCAGACCCATATAGCTATCTGGCTTGCTATGCTTAGTTTGAAGACATTATGCGTCTAAAAAATTCATGCTTGCAAGCTGAATAGAAATTGTTTCATAAACGCTCAGAGTTAGTGTTTAGATCTAGTTTCTTATTCCTAACCTTCACTGATGATGGCATATCAGCTTAAATCATGATCTAAAGGTGGAACTAATGAGAGATAGTGAATGCTTACTCTGATGTTTATGTAAACAAACATACGCTTTGATATCCCAAATCAACCCCCCCCAGGCAAGGCCCAGGTGTTTTTGTTAAAATGTCATCTATTGATCATATATATATATATATATATATATATATATATATATATATATATATATATATATATATATATATATTACACACAATCTACATACATCAAGTAGTAAATGAATATGTTAAGCTCTGAAACATTATTAATTAAAACCTGTATTTAAAAAATATTAATCCTGAGGTTTTTTTTTAATCTAATTTACAAAATTATTTTTACTATTACTCAGAAACTGTAGCTTGTTTAAAACAATGTTGAAATGGAAAGAGAAAAAAGTATTTTTATATTTTTTTTCTAATAACAAAAGAGATAACATATTAAAATACATTAAAGAACTAACATCTGTTGGCTACAAATATAGACACATAACTAAAAGAATAGCACAGTTCCAAGCAAAAATAAACCAGCAAGGCAGAAACAGAAATAATAAACCAAGAATAGCTATACCATACATACCCAATATTTCCAAACATCTAACTAAAACATTATCAAAAGAATTTATTATTGGTTTCCACACTTCAGTCAACACTAATAGACTAATAAACAATTCAAAAGATAAACTTGATCCCAAACTAACATCTCAAGTGGTGTACCAGATACAATGTCCTCAGGCTGGATGCAGAGCCTCATATTATGGGGAAAGAAAAGCTATCATTACAAAGAGAGCATCCCAGCACACACACACACACACACATATATATATATATATATATATATATATATATATATATATATATATATATATATATTGTACATATACATACAGTATTCAATTATTAAAAAAAAAAAAAAAAAATTTATTCTTTTATATATACAGAGATTTATATGTATAGATTTATTATTATGAATAAGCAGTTCTTTTTATGATTTATTATATAATTTTTTATTATTAAATAATATGTGTTAAATTTATTTAACATTCATTTTGTTAAAAGAGAGTAAATCAGAAAGGTGTAAAATAAAATTGTTAGATTAGGAGATAAAAAATTGTACACGTGTGAAACAATGAATAGATCTGTACAAACACAAAGATGCTTTTACACTTATTTCTGATGTCTATAGATGGCCAGCTTTGTTGTTATCTGTATCTTATGATTATTTTTATAAAAGAGGTACTTTGATGTAGATGATAGCGATCAATTTTAAATCAAACTTGTGAAGCTTTGATTTTTTTTTAAGATAAAGATTTCCAGATGTTTTTCGTGATATAAATGATTAAAACAATTTTTTTTTTTAATCAGTTAGTCAGTTATAAATTTTTTTAGAGAGATGATCACTCAAATTATGATTATTATTTTGAGACTCAACTCAGTCGGTCCTTCCTTGTTATTATTCTTAAGCAGAAATGTAAGCGGGGATTTTTTTTTTAAAAGAGAGTGAACGCTTTAATTTTTTTTTTCCTCACTCTTTGAAGGTTGAAAAAAAAGAGAGCAAATGAAATGTGCGTTTATATAAAGCAATTTTCAAGCAATATTAAAGAATAGGAGAGAAATGGAACAAGATTGAATTTATTATAAGTTAGTAATAATTATAAAAATGATATTAACATATTTGGTTTTGCAAAATACAATGCCTCTGCATTGCTAAACCATTTTTTTCTGCTTCCTGATTAATACAGAATGAGTCAAAATCGCTGATCTGTCTATGAAATCATGTATCCAGTAATAACCAACAAAAATGATAAATTTTGAAGCCAACCACGCAAGCTATATGGAATGCTTTGTTCCTAGTTCCTGTCTTATTAAAAGCTCATTGCCTTTCAACCAATGGAGAAGAGGAAATAGGAGGAAGAGAAAATCCATAACAGCCATGTAGAACCAAGTTTGAAGCCATAAATCAAATTTTTGTTGATTTACCTCAATCATCTAAAGTGTCGACAGCAATTATTTTTTTAAAGAAGAGAGACAAGCAAATCCACCGGTACCTACTTATTCAAAGTACTTATAATAATTTTTTTTTAAATGGTAGAAGGAAGCCAATCAACAGTGAATAATAATGGAATTGAAGAAACAAGCAAAGTCAATTGATTCAGCATTATCTTAAAAGTATCTGCAATAACTTTTTTGTTTTTTTGTTGTTTTTGTTGTTGGTAAGCAAAAAAAAGCAGTCTAAAATTCAAATTCAGGACATTAATAAGAAGTAAAAAAGTAGACGGGTAAATATGAACTTTCTTTAACCGATTTTATTCTTTTGCTTATTAAAAGTAAACCTTAATTTACTGGTCAAAGCAATTTTCTTTTTTGATACAGAAACATTAAAGACTTGTTTATCTATAGTTATTTGCAATATCTCACAACATAGCACAAACATAGTGTAAACCTTTAAACTTAAATTTTTCATTATTTTTTTTATTATTTTTTTATTATATATTGTAATGTTGAAATGTTTTTTTTTAATTGTTCTTCAGTTGTTAATGATAATGAGCAACCTATAGATATATGCATTTATAATGTTTTTTTTATTTTATTTTATCTTGTTGCATATTAAAAGTTAATATATGTATTTTATTTTCTTTCCCTATAAGGTTGCAAAAGAAAAAGATATTTTTATATATGTAATTTTTGGGTATACATTTTAAACATATATGTTAACATTACCGAATGCGTGAATGTGTAACTGCTTACCCAAACACATCAAAGAATAGGTTATATATGATTAGTTTAAAATAGTAAATTAAAAAGTAGGGCATTACATTTGAATGGAAATGAAATAACATATACAAGTAACACCTGAAATTTATTTTATGATATGATGAGTAAGAAAAGTCTTAAATAAGCATTTATAGAATATGTATTTTTTTTAATATTGATTTAAGTCAGCTTATTTTGAGATATCAAGAAAAGTGACAAACCTATATATTAAGTTTATTTGCTTATACTTATATAAATTTTTATATTAATAAGCCATTTATTTAATTGTCGATTTAACTGTAAAGAAGGAAAGAAAGAGTAGTAGTGTTAATAAAATATAATTATATATCTTAATTGGTTTCTGAGTTATTATTAAGAATATTGTGTTTTTTTTTTCTTTTTTCTTAATTCTATCAATTTAATTCAGCATCATTGCTCGCAGTTATTAAGTATTACTATTCATATATATTGAGCAATCACTTGCAAATATTAAGCGTCCGCAAAATAATAGGTAAACTAGAATGTTGATATTTAAGTATTTAAGGATTATGCTTTAGAATAGCCAAATTTTGATAATTATAGTTCAACATAGAAAGCTAAAATTGTGTTGTGTTCATGAATTTAGATCATCCTCATCAAAGATGGATATCATGTTATTAGTTAAAAATGTTTCAAATAATACTATATAAAAGTTATGATCGCCATCAATCATCATTAATAAATTATAATCATTAAATTTAATGTTTAGCGTAATGAATATGTTTTAGTAAATAGGGGTTTATATAAAATTGAATATTATGCAAAGAGATTCATGATGATCAATCATCACCATTAGTATTATTAAATCCCAGTATGAAATATGATAATTTTAATAGATGCCTATAAGTTTATAAAGATGAATTTATTGTTGTGAGTTTATTGATAAGCCATGGCTGGTATCATCATCACTATTATAATCATTATTGTGATATCACTATTATTATCATTATTATGATATTATTATCATCATCATCATTATTACCTTTATTGTGATAAATAATTTAGTTAAATGGCCATCAATATCAATAATGGTCTTCACATGCTTGTTTGGAAGCCATTAATAGGATTATACATGTCTGTTCATCAATATAAGCTAATGAGCTAGCAATGTCTATAAGAATCTTTGATCTATAATATAAACTTTGGTAATATTGGGATCTTATAATTTTATCAATATAGATAAATGTAAGAATGTCATTTTTGTTCAATAGTCATCCAAGTCATGTGTAATAAATATGTACTGAATGAGTTTGAACTCAAGTACACTATAAATAGATACTTATCTAGATTGAAAACAATCTAGTGGCACTCTTGGGAAAACACATGTACTTAGCTAAACTGAATAAAGAGTGATATCATCCCTTTCCAACTTCATAATATTAGTTTTATAAAATATATTTTTTATAAGTTGTCATGAATAGCACCAGTGTGTGCATATGACCATGAATGGTCTTATATATTTGGAAAGAAGGATAGAAGGATTATTTGTTAGAAGAATCTAGTATTGGAGATAAGCATAAGGCACTCCAGAAATCTCACAGTGGGTACTTTTATTCAGTTGCTATGTTTATATTATTTTTATTAGATGACAATGTCAGTTGTTTTATTTTCAAATGACTGCCCCAATATATAAATAAATACCAAGAATCTTTAATGCTGATATTTCAAGTGGCACAGTGATTCTATAATTTCTTTATCTATACTATGATGAATTAATATAGTTACAAATGGTACATATTGGATAGGCATATATCTAATAATTAATAATTTCCCCTATCTAAATATTTGTTATGGTTACAAATGTGACATATTAAAATAGCTACAAATTATAGTTACAAATACATATCTTTTATATTAATTTAATAATTACAAATACATATTTATATTAATTGATAAATATTGTTACAAATGGCAATTGATTTATTAAAATTGTTACAATATATATATATATATATATATATATATATATATATATATATATATATATATATATATATATATATATATATATAAACATTTGATAAAGCGTAGCTTTATCAAAAAATAAAATTAAGGTAATTAAAGATTTGCTTTTGTTATTGGAAGATTCTATGTATTTTACTTATAAAGGTAATTTTTATAAGATTAAGGAAGGGTGGATAATAGGTTATATTATTTCTCCTTTAGTATGTTCAGTTTATATTAGTTTTATGGAAGAGGAAATTATTATTAAAAAGAATTGTTTATATGTAAAATTATTTGTCAGATATGTTGATGATTGTTTATTTGTTGTTGAGAATGGTAAATTGAAAGAATTTGTAAATGAGTTTAATTGTTTTGATCCTTCTATAAAATTTGTGTTAGAAGGAGGGGTTAGATTTTGGTAAGTTAAAATTTTTAGACGCTTTTGGGATTAGAAATATAGAAACTAATTGTTTATTGTGCAGTCATTTAGTTAAAAGTAAAGAATTAAGATCTATAATTAAACCTGATAGCTATCAGTCTGTATCTCATAAAGTAGCTGCTTTAAGGAATTATTGTCATAGGAATATTAAATTAAATAATTCTAGGGGGGTAGCTTTGTTTCAGAAATATCAATTTTATAAAGATTATTTAAGTGTTGGATACTCTGATAAATTTGTTAAAAGTATTTTATTTAATAGTAATATTTGTAAGATGTAAAGGTTAAAGAAAAATATGATTTTATTTCTTTGCATTTAAATTGTCTTCTTATAAAATTGTGTGTAGAAATAGTAAATTGTTTGGAAATAAGAAAATTGCTTGGAAAAGGGGTGTTACATTGAATAATTTATTGAATAATACAAAGGAAGTTTTTGATAGAAAGACTATTCCTGGTGTGGTATATTTTATTCTTGTTTATTTTGTAAGAAGGTTTACATAGGTCAGAGTAGTTTGAGTTTAAATGAAAGAGTAAAGGTTCATAAAAGTAGAGTTAAAAATAGATATCTTAGTTCTGCTTTGTATGTCCATGAAAAAGATACAGGCCACACTATTGATTTTGATGAAGCTAAGGTTGTCTTCTTTGAGAAAATGAAATCAAAAGAAGAATTAAAGAGTCTTTATTATTGAAAATTTATGATTCTGAAGCAATTAACTTATTTAAGAGTTCTTTTTAATATTAAGGGTGGATGGGAAGTGAATGGATTTGTGGGTAGTTTTAATAGTATATATAAGTTGTGTTTTTTTATTATTTCTTTACACTTGAGAAGTCTGCTTGTAGCAGTGAAACCTAGGTTGTGTTTTAATATTATTTTTATTCTGGTCTGGTTTAATTTTAGATTTGGGGTAGTTTTGATGATATATATATATATATATATATATATATATATATATATATATATATATATATATATATATATATATATATATATATATATATATATATATATATATATATATATATATATATATATATATATAAAAAGGGCACTGAACAACAAGGAATCTACATCAGCATTCATGGAACATGAAAAAGCTACTGGACACAGATTTGAACCCACCAATCCCAGAATAGTGTGTAAAGAGAGTAACAACCATAGGCGCAAAATAAAGGAGGCATATTTCATAAATAATGACAACCATTCAATTAATAGAAACATCTGTTTTGCCATTTCAAAAAGATGGACAAATTAAGTCAAACAATATTTTAAATAATATACCCAAACATCTAATTAACATAAATTTGAATACACCCCCTCATCACTATCAACCATTTTATTTTTATTTTGCACAGCTATGATTATGAAGCCATAGAGCTTTGAAAGCGCTAAGCTTTAAATAAATTAATAACATATAACTTCTTTAATGAGTGTTATAAGTACATAAGTATTGATATCTAATAACATTGTAACTTTTAAGTAACAAATAACTAATTTTAGAAAGCTATAGTGATTTATTAACTAATTCACCAGCTGTTAGAGTTATCAATGACATCAAAGGATTGAAATGGGAGCAGTTATAATCTATGATACATATATGAAAGCTAAGTCCAGTAAAACTAATAAAATTGAAATATAAATCCAAGTTATAGTTTAAGAAATATATGAATATAAAAATAAAAATTAACAAAAAAAAATCCATACATTCTTATATAATTGACTTATTGATATATTAAAAACAGTTCATGAAAAGATTTTACTATTATTTCATAGTAATGTGGGTGGAGGAATCTTAAATTTTATACAGATTATTTTCAAAGAAATATGTACTCTTAACATATTGATGTACTGTCACAGGGTATTGTTTCTTGGATGTTGAGAAGTGATTTGCTGAGATGAAGTTGGTGGTTGGCTGCATCATGATGTCATTTGACAGGCCAATTTAGTGTATGCTGTCTAAAGGTTCATTCTATAGATGAGTTCACCATTTGGTGGCTTAGCACATGTGGCTTCAGATATGGCAACTAGAGTGAGTCACTTTATCTTCAAAATGCACATATATAACACGTCAGTATCAAGGCAAAAATGATGTAAGCAGAATAGAACACTCTATTGAAGTCAGCAGCATAGAATACCATATAATAAAATAATTAATAATTGTAGTTTGTTCTTTATGTAAACCAACTATTTACTGTTTATCCCACCCAGGAATTTTAAAAAATCTCTCCGTTAGCAAGCTAGTGATTAAAATGTTTACTTAGGTAAGACATTCTTTTTAATCTAATTAAGTTTCTAACTTATTGTATTAATGAAAAGGGTTTCCCGATAACAATGCTTATCGGAAACAAAACTATATATTTGTTAAACTCTTAATCAATAAAATGATTGGAATTGATAGAGAAAATTCAAAGTTTAACCACTGTTTGTGAACGTTATAAAATATTTTAATAGATAGACAATAAAATTGTTTACAAAATTCACTTTTATACAAATGTTCAGTCAAGAGTTGGTGGCCAAGTGGGCAGCACAGCCGCCTTACAAGCAGTTGTCTCGGGTTCGCGGATTCGCTTCCCGGCCGACGCTCTGACACATGAAAAATAAGGTTACATTATCATAGACAGATAATTGTGAAACTTTTTAAATATTAGTGTGTGCACATATATACCTAATACTGCAGTTATCAAAAGTACAACTTAAATTAAAACGAAGTATGCTTAATCTAAACTTGAAATATTGCCCCAGAAAAGGCGAACCAGTTTTTTAAAACACCGCGATATGGCAAAATGATCTCAAACAATAATTCATAGAGATAGAGTAAAATGGTGAGTCTTTGATGAATATTAAAATCATATTTTTTCTTTCTAATTAAAAATATATTTATGCCGATTTTTGAATCAATACTGTTGACTAGGTGAGATAAACATGTTGGTCACCTAAAAAAAAAAAAAATCAAATTTTTTTCATTAATTTATTAAGCTTTGTCAGTTATGATGATGTGAGAGGCTCTTCAACACAACCGAATAAAAATAAAATTTGCATTTTGTTTTAGCACCTACTTAAGGATATTTAAATTTAATATATATATATTAAAAACAATTGGATAGTTATAAGCGATTTCTGAGTCATCCATATCAAACAATAATTCTTAGCCTGATTGAAATCTGGAAAAAAAAAGTTATCCCGGATATATACAACGATGTCAAAAATCCTCTTTAAATATATATATATTAGAAATAATTTTCAACTCTTTTATATAAATAATGCATTAAAAAAAGTTCTAGCCTATTATTTATATTTGTAACTTTACTCACTTCAAGTAGACAGCTTTTTCTTGTTGAATTAAGATTGCGTGACAGAAAAGCTGTTTAAATTGTTGTCAAGAGTTCTTGGATATCGCTTGTGCAGATCAAAGAAATTATACATGCCACAAAGAGTTTATAGTTTGTAATATTTTTGTAAATTATTAGAATTTAAAAACATTACTCAAATATTTTTTTTTTTAAAATGTATTTGATATAAGAAGCATTTTAGCAAAAAAAATATACAAAATGATGATTCCAATCTGCGATAAACAAATATCAATTGGAACTATATTTTTTAATACTAGTTAAACTTACTGGCTTCAAACAAAAAAAATAATGTATGGATAAACTTTGATGATGAGAATACGAGAATGACTTTTTTAACTGTTAGAATAGATATAGAAAATATAAATATTTTATTTTTTTGTAAAAATGTTTGTTTATAAATACATATATTCATTTGGATTATATATATATATAGTGAAACTATGCATATAATTCAATATAATGATAGAAATGCTCATTCAAGGGTGAAGATTGTATATCAATTCTTTCCCAAGTAATGTAATTAAAAAAAAAAAAAAACTTCTTTTATATAGTGAATAAACAGTTAATTGAACAATTAAACAAAGCACTAGGTGTTCAAATGTTGCTTAAATTCCTGACAAATTTATAAAATGAGTATATAATGAGATATTATTTTATATAGCGCTATGTTTTTATACTGTAGTAGTGATATTAACGATTAAGCTAATGCATATGCGCTTTAAAGATAAATTATAAATACTATATATTGTCTCGGGACAAGTGAGAGTATTCATTTATAAGTTATCTTTAAAGCGCATGTGTATTGGCTTAATCGCTAATATCACTATTAAAATGAATATATATATATATATATAATATTTAAATGTTTGTTTATTTTTTATGCTAATCATAATGAATTTATAAGGTACTTGAAATGGATGGCTGAATTCAGAGTTGGACAGTGGAGAAAATAGAACCTTACCCATTAAAGTTTAAGGAGTTGCTGTCAATATAAACTGAACACTGATTATGCATATGTATCGGATGTGGTAATATGAGCCAACTGATGAGTGCTGGTTCAACACAAAATAATTATGTTGGATATAATTTATTTTTTTTCACATGTATGTGCTCATGTGTATTAGCAGTATAAGAAAGATTGGATAGATGTAAGGAGCTTGAATGTTTGAATTCAAGTCCCTTATAATTATATTAAGTTTAGTATAAACAAAATACATGCATTTAAATATTACATATTCAGTCTATAATTTACCCATTTCTGTTCTGTATAATTAAATTAACATATAAAGAATATATGTGTGAGGGATCAGATTGACGTAAGGTCAATATGGGTATCACAATACTATTTTGGCATGAACAAGGGATTTAATCATCCCATCCTCAGATTTTCATCGAAATACATGGCTGAAGAGTTGGAGAGTGAAGATTGAAGCTTGTCCATTAAAGTTGAGAGGTTTTCTAGCTTAATATAAACTGAGCATGGATTGTAAATATGTGTTGGAGATGGTGATCTGGACCAACAGATGAGTGCTGATTCAGCACAAAATGCATATATTGAAAATTATTTATCTTTTTTACATATATGTAGTCATGTGAATTAGTTGTATAAGATGAATGAATAGATGTATAGTACTTGAAAATTTGACTTCAAGTCCCTTATATATATATATTAAGGGGTTCCTGAAATCTATATTAATAAATAAATGTGAAAATTTGTTTGTTTGATTTTTATTAATTTATAACTAAAAATATAGAACCAAACATAATGAATCTCACAGAATATATTTTTCTTTTTTTTTTCTTTGTAAAGAATATTATATGTTATAAATTGCTTCCATTTCAAACAAACTTTATTCACAATTACTTGTTTACAATGAAAGTTATTTACAATGATTAAAGGTTATCATTTGTGTTCTCATTTGTGGATAACAACAATTTCAAAGTTTTTATTATTTTGTTGGCTTGTTCTGGTTTCACATTACAATCATACTTCTAGACAATAGCTGTGGTTTTTTTTTTTACTATCTTTACATTCTGGCCTTTTTTTGTTGGCATTGGCGTGGTCTAGTGGCTATCAGTGATGAACTTAAGATAATTTGTTAGCAATTGTTTTCCCCCACTAATGTCAATCAATGTTATAAATTCACTTGACCCCAGGTTTCATCAGCCAACCAGGATAGACATGTTCTCTTGTTTTTTTTATTTTATATTTTTAAAAAGGTTAAGCAAGAAATCTTCTTCTAGTTGATCCAGTTCTTTTTGAAAAGTTATTTTGCACCTAATGGTCCAGATGGCAAAGTTTATAAAAGTTACCCATCTTATTGTACCAAACATGCCTAATTTCAGGGCCAGCTTTAGTGCTACTTGGCTCTGTTTGGGTTTGATAATTCTTTTTAAAATTATTTTACGGAAGTTCTCCCATGCTTCACAATGGGTAAGAATGTGGTCCATTGTCTCCTCATCTTTATTGCATAAGGGGCAGATCATATGGATATTGTATCCTCTCTGGTGGCACAAAAAAGCTGCAGTGGGTAGTGCACCCAGGTTTATTTTTATCAAGAAGTCCACATGTTTTGGTTCTAGCTTGCAAAATTTTGTCAGATTTATAAATCTGGGAATTTGTATGGGGAGTAAGCAGACAGCTTTATTTCTCTCATGAAAAACTGCTTGGTAGACTTTACAGTATGTGAGTTTAGCATTAAATAGAGTACTTGAGGTTTTATTGCTCTCCACTACTAAGGTAGTTTGTTGTTGAATCCCTAGTCTTTTAAGTTTTGGAGGTGGCCTGTCTGTTAGTTTGACCTTTATTAAAGGAATTGGGCATTTCATTTTTGGATTGTCATGAAGTAATTTGGTAATTATGTTGTGTGCTCATTGTATTAGAAAAATCTTAGTAGAGTGTAGTACCAGACCATTCAATGGTTTTGGTTTCTGCAATCGTTTTAGACTAATAACAGCAGCCTTCCCTCCTCAGCATAGTCTTTTGCATAGCGTCTCCACTTTTTTATGAACATTGTTGTGGGGAAAAAGCCAGCTAGGTAATAGATGATTTGGGAAGAACTACTGAGTTCAGTAATGTGACTTTTCCCAACAGTGATAAATATATCTTGAATAGTGACAACACCATTTTTTCAATTTTGTTGAGTAGTGAGATCTCTAATTTTTTCCTCATGACTGATGGTGGATCGGACAACTGAAAGTCCAGAAATTTCTGAGGGGACACTCTCAGTCTACTCGGGACTTGCTTCCCTGTCAGGATCGACCACATAAATAATTTGCCTTCATTAATTCTCAGACCGGTGTCAGTTGCAAATTGATCTAAGATTTTTTGAGCCTTGCAAACTCACTCTGTGATGAGAGAATGACCACATCATCCATATAGGTGATGTGTCTGATGTTTTCTCCCAGCAATGGAATTGTAATTCCAGGAAAGGAAGCCTCAATGCTTAACAGTAATGAGTTAACATAGGCTCCAAAGAGAAGTGTGCTTAGTGGTGAGCCCTGAGGGATGGAAACACTGGGCCTAAATTCTGGGGCAACTCTGCCATCCAATGAGACACAAACCTCCCTGTTTTGCAGGAGGTCTTCAATCATTTGAAGGTATGCCAGAGGCACTTGGAGATCCCCCAGTACACTAAGCAGTGCATCTATCCTGACACAATCAAAGGCTCCGGCAAAGTCTAGTTGCACTGCGACTGGCCACAACGTTCTTTTTCTGTGAACTTGATCTATAATGAGGTGAAAATAACTGACAGCATCGGCAGTCGAGCATCACTTTTTTGCAAATTGATAAGCTGAGAGTTGCCCAATGATAAATTCCTGAATATCTTCCTTTATTAGTCCGTCTATGTTCTTTACAATCAGGGGTACCATTGGTATAGAATGTAGGTTTTCCAAGTCATGTGGGGCTTCCCATTTTTTTATTAGGGGGACCATGGCTATTGGATAGATGTTTGTAATTTCTCTGCTGTCTTCTGCAACATAATCCACCATTCTTTTGATTATTGGAAGTGTGAATTCCTGTAAATGAAGTAGCAGGAATTTGGGAATCCCAGGCAGGCCAGGGTGTGCCCTATCCGGTAAGGCTTCTATTCTCTGCAGGATTCTGCTTTTGGTAATTTTGTGAAGGGGAGTGTCTTTTGTCACAAATTTTTTATGCAGATTGTACATATCCAGGGGTTGAAATTTCTTGAAGTAAAATTCCCAAATCTTGTCTAGCTTGGAAACTCCAGAGTAGTTAAATCCTTCACCAGATAAAAATACTCTATTAAAATATGTAGGAATTTATTATTAAAATTCATGTAAGATATATCGAAATCACCAAAAAATATAGTTGGATAAGAATTAAAAGACAAAAGAAAATTAATTTTATTAAATGTAGAATGAGCAAAAAGGAACTCACTCTTAACATATAAATTAATGATATTCAGAGTAAAACTTCCAAATGTAATATTGATCATTAAAAATTATGATCTAAGTGCATAATTCTTAGATCATTATACGCCAGATGCTTTCTGACAAGCAACATGACACCAGCAGAGGCAGATATATTAGAAACATAATGAAGTGAACCAAGATTTTGCATTAAATCACAAATTCAATGATGGGAATGATTATGTAGCTTCATTTCTCCAAAGCAAGTAATATGAAAATTACATTTCTGAAGCCAATGAATTATAGCATAAGCTCTAGAAATAGAATTCAAATCTCTAACATTAACAACAGTAACATTAAGTAACATAATTATGAAAAACCATATAAATAAAAACATATTAATGTAAATCATCTGTGAAGAATTCAGGTATAAGGTTAATTTGTGAATTGGGATCAGAAGTATGATATATTTGAGATGAAGGACCTTTATTTAAAATAACAATAGAATCATTTTGATAAGAACATGGCAGTGAAAGAAATAACTGCTGAGAAATTTTGTCTTCTGATCATTTACTTTTCTTATTATCCTTCTTCTTAGAACTCTTTGAATGTATGTCTAGTCGACTTACTTTTCAAGGCAGAGAGTGTGGTATCAGAATCAGTAATAGAAAAATTACTACCATCCAGCTGAGACCCTGCAGAATCATAAATCTTCCTTTTATTATTAGAAGAACTGATATCAGCTTCAAGTGCTTGACCATGCAAAGAGCAACCAAGAGTAGACTGAGTAGTAAAGTTACTCTCATTCAATAACATATTTCCATCTTGAATTGCACAAGAGTGTTCAACTGCTGATTAAATAATATTCTTCAGAATAGAATGTTGAGCAGAAAAATTATTATTAATAATTACTGAAACAACAGACTCCCCAACCTTCTTGCTTAAATTAATAGAAACTTGTACTGGAGATGATAAAATAACATTAGACTGTTGCTTAATAATATGTTCACTCAAATGATGTCTTTGCAAATCTTGAAAAACTTTAAGACTACATCTATGAGTACATGTCTTTTTAAGCTTACAAACATACATTATAAAACCTATTTGGACAATCTTTAACAAGATGAGTTCTCTCCCGACAAACAAAACATTGAGGTTGTAAACCTTTGATAGAGATAAAGATTGGACATTTATCTGCCACTAAAGTAGATGGAATATCAACCAAAGAAAGACCTTTATTCAACTTTAAAGTAAAAGCAGCTGTGTTCGTCAGTAACTAAACCAGCCCTTTTCAGAGTAAGATATTTAAATTGAGTTATCTCACCTAAATTAGAAAATATCATCTGAAGATCCTTAGTCTCAAAATTAAAATAATAATTTTTCACAAGACCAAAAGCTAAGGCCTATCCATGTCAATAACAAACAAAAATTGATGATTCAATAAAATCTGCTCTCTTCTAAACATTTCATTTTTAAGGACATTATGCAACTCCAATATCATGTATCATTTATTAGGATAATGATACAGCCTTCTGTCTGCATCACCAAGGTTCAAATCCTTCAACAACTTGAAAAACTCTTCAATAGGAAAGTTATAGAGCTGATTATTAGTGTCTGTAGTTGTAAGAATCAAGGTATTACTATTAGAATGGTTTAAAAAAGAATTAAATAAAAGCACTGATATCCTAGAATTAAATTGAAAATTTATACTTTGATGTTCATCAACCAAATTTCTTTTATTAGAAAAAAGTAATGTAGATGTATCTTCAGAAACATCTGATATTATATGTTCTTCATCATTCAGATCCAAATAATCATGTTTCTTTGACTCGGATTGTGTTATTGTGGTCTGTTTGATGTTGTTCAACATGGTAATTTTCCTTGATGTACAACTGCACTATCTAAACACTGAGTTATTTATATCATTGTTATTGTAAACAAGTGATTAATATTTTTACTGGAACTGATTTTCTAAAAAATTAAACAATTAATTTATATGGCAATTTGACTCAGAAACACCTTTTCTATGTGGAAAATAAAATTAAATGTTTTATTACTAAATCTAATTAATCTCTACATAGAATGACAAAAAAAATGTATCATTTCTTTTTATGATCATATCTTCTGAACAAACATATTACAATGAGAAAATATGAACATCATGATAGTCATATAAGACATATTATGTCCCTACCTTTAAGCTGATATCTTTTCATGAGTATATTACTATGTAAAATTTTTTCTTTCTTTAAATGAAATAATTATGTAGAAATTGATGATATTTATGCATGAAGACATGGAGTTTTAATAACAAATAGTTTTGATTCCATTACTATAAATAACATAGTTGACAAAATTAAAAATAACAAAGAAATGAAGTCAACAATACTATTATTATAGTATTGCATTGCTTATGTAAAGGTAACCAATGACAGAATTTGCTAAATATTAAAATACTGTTATAGATTTAAGACTACATTTTCCAATAGACAAAAATATTGATAAATTAAAAAAACCTAAAAATGTGATCATCTTGTGGCTCAAGTTATCTCTGAAGTTTTTGAAGAGTAAGTCAAACCACAGATATAAGAATATCTAAGTCTTAGAAAAATAAGCATACTAATGCATTAACACTGTATTCATCATCATCATCTCTGGGTCTCCATATTCCTCTAAGGACAATGTCTATTAGAAATATATCTATTTTTATTCAAATACATTAAAAAAAGTTATAGAGAATTTGGAAAGTTCTAACTTTATACACAAACATAAGGTGTCAATCAAACCACTATCTATGTAAAAAATACATACAAATTATTAAAACAATCAACTTAAATCTAGTATTTAATTATTTAAACTTTAAGATTAATTTTCACTTTGAAAACATAAAAATTCATACAATCATTAATCAATTCTAGTTTTATGTAGTTGTTGTACTTTCTACTTCACCAGAATTTTGTTATGGTAATTTTCTTTATCTTTGCAATACTTTTATTTGAGAAATAAATGCAATTTTTACAATATATCAAGATGCATGTAAATTTAATATATTAACCCATTAGAGCATGTGCAAAAGTACATATTGTACCGGTCCAAACTTCTCTATGGATTTACGCTCCTAATTTTGCACTGAGCATGAACTGACACAGATTGAACAAGGTAAGAAATGGATACCAATTTAGCCAATTGTTTGTATCCATAGCATGTTGGTACCTCCAGATAAACTGATAGAGAGAGGAAATTGACAGGACTCTGCCAATTAAAAACCCTTTTAGTTAGTAATTTTCTCAAATGCCCGAATTTTTAGGACATATGGTAAATACACCTCTTTGAAAAGTCTATTTACTAATAGCTTTTGTGTGTCACTCCTAGAAAAATATAAAAATAAATTTTTCCCTTTCCTAGAATAATATGCACAACAATATGTTCAGGGGAGTGTGAGAATAAGATTTAACACCCTGGTAGAGTGATATCCTGTGTGGCTAGCTCAGTATACTCTACATCTGCGATCTTCAATGGGTCAGTTAAAGGGTAGTTATTATAGGTACATGATTGGTAAGAAAAGAGTGCAGTTTATCAAATAAAATAATATAAAAAAAAAAAAACAAATTTATATTATGTATAAATATTTATTGAAATCTCAATATTCACCACTGATGTATACTTATAATGATGTAATAAACAAAATAAATAAAAATTATTGTTATAAACCCATATATATTTGATGTGAAAATAAATGAAAATATATGCGAATTTACATGAATAAGAATAATAATAAACCCTTAAAGCTATCTTCAATGGTTACTAATGAATGGAAGTGGTCTGAGTTTTTATCCATATAAATAAGTTGTACTTTGTGTGATTTGAAATATGTTTCTCAAATAAAATTTTTTTGGTTATACAGGCATATACTTTTATTACAGATGTTAAAACCCATTTTACTTAAGTAAATATAAAAAAAAAAAAAACTATGCATAAATATATTTGCAATATAAAATATTTTATTACATAATTAATAGTAGCATTCATATTTTACAACATGTCAATAAGGTTGCAGTGACTCAGATATCTTAGGGCACTCAACATGAGGTGCTGCATCTATTTGCCTTTCAGGATAGATAAATTTTTATACATTTATATACGTGTCATATTTACCAAATATTACAAGAGTATGTGCATGTATATACACATGTATATTTATGTATGACAATTTTTAAGAGTAATAACAAGAAGAAAAAACCTGATTGCAACCTTTGCTGAAAATACTGGAATTTAGGAAGAAAGAAAATGAATCAAAAGATTTAAGTAATAGCTATATCATTATGCCTGTAATAACAGTAAAATGCAATATAAATGCCAGAGATAACTCTCTCTTTCCTTTTTTTAAATGTTTAATAATAATAATAATAATAATAATAATAATAATAATAATAATAATAATAATAATAATAATAATAATAATAATAATAATAATAATAATAATAATAATAATAATAATAATAATAATAATAATAATAATAATAATAATAATAATAATAATAATAATAATAATAATAATAATAATAATAATAATAATAATAATAATAATAATAATAATAATAATAATAATAATAATAATAATATAATTCTAGTTATCATAAATATTAGAGTTACTTAATTCAATACTAATAAAATATTTTTAAAATAAACTTATGTAGGAGTCTTTATCTTCTACTGACTGAGCTTTTGATTGGGCTTCAGATCAACTGGCTGTGCAGTGAGGAATTCATATAATTTATGCATATGCAAAGTGGCTTTTGTCATCATAATCACCACTTTGAACTGGAATAGTCACATCTTGGCAATTTGGGCAAAGCAAGGGTGGGTGCACCATCTGGTTGTCTACCCCACAGTCATTTTACTGGAAGTTCTGGTAGATTTCTGCATATTTTCTTTCTGGTATAATGCAATAATTATTAATAAATTTTCATCTGCTATCTTGACTGGTTAATTGAATCCACAAGAAAATGAGGGTTCTTAAAATAACTGTGTAATGTATTTTTTTAGGGATTATCAACAATAGTCTATTCCATAAATGAATCTCTAAGTGGCTGGATGACTGGAGAATTCTGGAATCAAAGTAGTGAACCACTTAGACAGAAAGAATGCCAAAGAAAAGATAAAAATCCCACAGCACTGACTAAAACATATCAACCCGACTCATACAGAACCAATTCAGATACCCTCTGAGAATTATGAATAAGTTAACCCTTTATTTTAGCTTATCATTCAGATTATAAACATTCCTTTCTATTTTTATGATCAAATTCTACATAACAGGGTTTGATATAATGTTTAGTTTCCATCTTGGATTCTCAGACCACTTGATTACAGATATTAATTCAAAAGAATTTTATTTTATCTAAATAAAAATAATTTTAATTACCGAATTCATTATCAACATTTTACCTATTTGATCAATAAAGTTTGCTTTTCTCCATTTTAATTTTTCAGAGAAAAGCAACAACATCATCGTTTTTTTATTTATTTTCTTTTTTCTTTTTTGTACATTTTTATTATATATCATTTTATGGCTATATACTTCTGACCATTTAAAGAAGTATGGAAAGATGCATGTTGAGGGTAACAAGAAGAGATCGAAAATGCAATATATGGGTAAGAGAAAAAACAGGTGTTCCTGACCTCATTGAAAAAATTGAAAAAACTGAAGTGGAGTTGGACTGGATATATTGCTAGAGGAGATGATAATAGATGGACAGTTGAAATCTTAAATTGGATTCCAAGAGATTGTAAAAGACACACAAATAGACCACATGTAAGATGGATGGATGAAATAAGAAAGTATGCAGGGGTGATGTGGAGAAGAGAAGCAAAGATCAGAGAAGATGGATTGAACTTGGAGAGATCTTTATCCTGCAGTGAATTGATAATGGTTGATGATGATGATAATGATGACATACACAAAATTTGATACCTGGCATTACATTTTTGCTTATATGTATGAGACTTTTAGAAATATTCACTAACTTATGAAATGTTATTTAGTTGAATTGAGGTTCTGTATTGAGAAAATATTAAGGGAAAATGAATTGTTATACAAGTATGTGAAAAGTAAAAAATCATAATGATTTAGGGACTGCTTCAGTTTTCTTGGATTATGAAAGGAAGCAATTTTAATGAATAAAAATAAAATGAATATAATTAATATTCAATCTGGTAACGTTAAAATTTGGAAGTTATGAGATTTGAGTTAATGGTATTTGATTCTGTTATGTTTTTTATTTATTTATTGGCAGTTGCGGAGCATTAATGAATTAAACTAAAATACTTCCGTGGATTGAATCGCTATATATAATAGTTAATTACCATCATAATTGTTATTTTTATTACAATACTTTTTAATTATTAAACATTTTATTTGTATATATATATATAATTCTAAAGCAGTATGTGATTTGCTATATTGGATATTTCTTATATTAGTAATTATAAGGATGTGAAATCAACATTTACCAGTCTATCCAGTCTTTATTTCATCTCAACCAACTGATACACTTGATCACACACATGTTAAAAAAAAATACATGATATTCAATATACATATTTAGTGCAAGACCAGCACTCAGTTTTTGGAGCAAATCATAAACTCCCACACATATCTACAACCAGTATGAAGTTTATATTAATTTAGTAATTTTTCAGACTTTAACGGAACGAACACTGATTGTATATATGTGTAAGAGATTATGATCTGGCCTAACTGATAATTGTTGGGTCTGCACAAAATGCAATATTGGGTTTTAAGTTACTTTTATACATGTATGTATGTTGTCATGTGTATCAGTTGCTTGAGATGTGTTGAGGATGGATAGACTGAAAAAAAATCCTGAGGTCTAATTTTATATGCATATCTCAAACATGAACATGTAAGAAGTAACATTAATATATAAAAATTTAAAGAAAAGAGAACAAAAACATATTGTTAACATATTTGAAAAAGTTCAGGGATCAAAATGTAACAGCATTGAACGTGTTTCTAAAATAGATAATTGTTGATTGATAATAGATTTTTTTATTCTGTATCTTAAAATATTTCCTAAGAATTAAAAAAAAATCACATATTAGATAAATTGATGATATAAAATTTGGAGTTGCTCTAAAAAAAGCAAGTATTATATATCAGACAAATTGGATTTTGCATGGTATGATCTTTATCCTGCAGAGAGTTGATGAGTAGAAAATGGCAATCATTATAATACTTTACAAAATATAACAAGAACACCTATGATACGTTTATTTATAGTTGATTCTTTAATTGTGAAGCAAAATATATAACAATTATATAACTGCAAATATTAAATCATTCTTCTAGCACATAAACCTGAAGGCTTTTTTAGTAATGGCTGCAAGAAAACTTCAAGATTATTACTTAAGGTTTAATAATATTTAGATATATTTTCATGTTTCATACACTAGTTTTTTAATACTATATTATCAAACAATTATAATAAAACAATAATATTGGCATTTAAAAAGAAGTCAGCATAGTTTAATGAACTACAAATTGTGTAAGTTGTCTGTAGCCAACATACATTAATAAGGAATAGTGCTAATTGAACAAAAGAAAAATACTTTTATAGAGTTGCTGATGGCATAGTTATCAATTAGCAGGTCTCATTGTTAAGATTGGCAATTAGATTAAAAATAAATAATAATGAATTGTCTTTATAGCTTATCAGTTTACAAGTGTTGGAAGTTACTGAACTAATCGTAATCTAAGCACAGTTGGATTCAAAATATACGTTTGACAACAAACACGCATAAATACCTTCTCAGAATGAGAAAGATTAAAAAAAAAACACATTGATGTAAACAATACTAAATCGAACCTTCTTATAAATATGTTGTTTGTTTGTTTTTGTTTTTGTTTTTTTTAAAAAAAAAAAACACTGACCATTTGATAAAAATTGAAGGGTGAATGGATGGAGAGTACAAACAAGATCCTCAACTTCGATAGTTGATTAAAGACAATTATATATATATATATATAACATCAATATCAATCATCATGTCCAATGAATATCTATCTTTTTTTTTACTTGGAAAAAAAAAAAACACTCTTATAATTACATTAAGTAATTTATGCAATCTCCGATCGTCGATTGTTACTGACACTCAGCTCTAATAGGTAAATAAATGGTTTTAACATCTCAAAAATACAACTACATTATTAAGATTATTAAACAATTATAGTATTAAGACATACAATTCTAAATAATTAAATAAATTAGATATTACATTTTTCTATTTCAAAATTTTAAAAACTAATTCGGCTTTTTTTTTTTTTTTACCTTTTTTATTTCTATTTATCTATTTATATTTGTATGTAGCTATCACATATACACATAACTATTATATGAATATATACATATTTATGACATAGATATAAATAGATTTAATATATATTATTTTAAAACGATTGTTTTAACGAAGATCAAATTATCAAATTTATGCTATGATATAAATTTCAAGTTTTCCTCCTATCTAAATATCTTTTCAATAGTGATTGCAATAATTTATTTATTTCTGTAGAGTATCATAACCCTTGTGATCTGAGACAAAATTTTGCATTTAATTTGCTTTGTATTTTTTTACAATAATTCGATAACTGATTGATGTCTTTAGGATACTTAAAAGCTCTTATTCATGAATAGTAGTGACCTCTAGTGAAATGTTATTTTATTATATTTCGTTTTATTTTATATTTATTATTCAGAATATTATTTGTAGGGGGGCAGAAAATATTTCAAGTAAAACGTAAGCTCTTAAACATAAACAGAAACATGTAATCATTGGTTGTTGATTATAGAATATTATTTTTTTCCGTTTTATTCATAATTATTCATTATCATAATGACTTACAACCATAATCTTAAATCAAACATCTGTGTTAATTAAACAATGAGGATTGCCAATTCCTCAACAAGCTTTGTGATAAATGCTTAGTTAGAGAAAGCATATAAAATATCTGTCAGGATCCCCTCCCCCAAACCTCTAACCATGGTTCCATGCTCTGGCATTCCTCAGAGAGGTGCTAGGGTAGGTTCAGACACTAGATCTAAATAAATAAAAGCCAGCATTTAACTAAAAGTTATCTAGTGAGTGGAAAATCTGAAATTTTCAGACACCTAATGTCTTCAAACCCAGATATCCAATTCAAATAGCTATATGGGGCTGACAGATCTTCAGCCATACCATATATTAGTAGTCGTAGCAATATAACATTGCATAAGACTTAAGACAGAGACTAGAAATAGTCAAAATAAGAGTCACAGATCACATGACCCTATTCTGTTAAGCTTGTAAGTTATGAACAATGAGGAATGCCAATTCCTCAACAAGCTTTGTGATAAATGCTTAGCTAGAGAAAGCATTTAAAATATCTCTGTCAGGACTCCCCCCCCCAAACATCTTACCATGGTTTCATGCTCTGAAACTCGTCAGAGAGGTGCTAGGATAGATCTAGTGTCTGAACCTACCCTAGCACCTCTCTGAGGAGTGCCAGAGCTTGAAGCCATGGTCAGAGGTTTGGGGGGTCCTAAAAGAGATATTTTAAATGCTTTCTCTAGCTAAGCATTTATCACAAAGCTTGTTGAGGAGTTGGCAACACTCATTGTTTATAACTTACAAACTTAAAATAATAGGGTCATGTGATCTATAACTCTTATTTTGACTATCTGTGTTAATTATATTGAAATCTGAATGTTACCTATCTGGAAACAATTTTCATTTTTTTTATCAAAAAAAAAAAGAGGATTTCTTTTAACTTTTCATATTTCAAATTTTCACAAACTCAATGTCACTTTTGAAATATATATAAGAATGAATTAATCTGTTATTTATTATTACTTTTTCTATCAAATGTGTAATCATATATGTTTATTTACATATCTTAGTCTCCATTTACTTTTAAATGAAAACAATAAAGTAAAATGGGGAATATTCAAATTCTCTAGTTTTGCAGATGATGGAGCTTCAGGAAATGTTCAAAGAGTTATCAAGGGGAAAAAATATATAAAATATGATCTTGATATAAATGGTAAAAATATTAAATTAATTGGTAAGGGATTTTTCCAGAAGAAGAAATTAAGTGATAAGTACTAATTAGAAGAACAACTATAAACACCTTACCCAGATTGTAAATATAAAAGAAATTGTAATAGAAGTAATTAATAGTAGAACTAAATGTAAATGCAAGAAAATATGTCTATGTGTTTAAATCCAAAAGGTTTTAATAAGTATAGTTTTATTTGATATTTATGGATTTAAACGTTGAACACTTAATAGAAACGCAATACTCAGACTTCAGGTCATTTAAGGAAGTATAGTCATATATATGTCAGTAATAACAAGAATAAATGAAAAACATTATAAGAAGGGGAGAAGAAACTGTAATTCCTAATATCATTAAAACAATTAAGAGATTAAAATGGAGATGGGCTAGACAAATTGTCAGAAAAAAGATAATAGTTTGAAAACTGAAGTTTTAATGTGGATCTCTACCTATTATAATGTCATCTAAACAGTTCACATTAAGTAAGATGGTTATCTGAAATAAGAAATGTATGATGTAAAATGTGAAAAGGAAAAACTATTGATTACAATAGATATATTATTCCAAGAAAGTTTCATTTTGCAATGGGTTAATAATAGTTGAAAATGATAATATCATCTATTTTCTTAAGGTATAAAGAAGTTGGTGCAAAAGCAAAATAAATGAAAATTGTTTTACATATGTTGATGCAATGATTGAATGGCATCATTTGGAGCCCAAGGTCCATGAATCATGGCTCAGCTTGATTCCACTCCCTAAACTTTTTGTAAAATCCCATGAATTATTCATTTATTTTTAAAATTAAAATACATATTGTTGTTAATGATGTTGTTGTTATTATTAGTATCATCATCATCATCATCATCATCATCATCATCATCATCATCATCATCATCATCATTATTATTATTATTATTATTATTATTATTATTATTATTATTATTATTATTATTATTATTATTATTATTATTATTATTATTATTTTGCATGAGAATTTTAATTTAAGAAATGTCATTATTTTACTTTTTAGATATATAATGTCAGTAAATCCACATCTACATGTAAACACATGCAAAAGAAAATTCAAAATGTACACTATACTACAGTTTCTGGGTTCAAATTTATGTCAATCTCACAAATTCTCTTTATAAGAAAGTGAACTTCTATAAAAAATACAAGAATAATTTTTAAATTTATATCATATATATATATATATTGTTTATATAAACATTTATTGTCTATGAATAAAGGAATATATATATATATATATCCACAGATGGCGTCCTACCAAGACTGCCAATCAAGCGTATGTTTTGTTTACATAAACGTCAGAGTAGTTAGTATTCACTATCTCTAACTATAATTCCACATTCAGATCATGATTTCAAGCTATTTGCTATCGTCAGTGAAAGACAGGAATAAAGAAACTAGATCTGAATACAAACTCTGAGCGTCTATGAAACAATTTCTATTCAGCTTGCAAGCGTGAATTTTTTAGACACGTAATTCTTCAAACTCAGCAACAAACCAGATAGCTACATGTCTGATCTCAGTTCAATCACCACATATAGAACCTTCAATCTATATCATTCAAGAAAGACCTCAAAGGTACATTTATGATAAACAAAAATGCAGTTAAAAAACTTCTAACGCTTGTATTTATTCCACAGATGGTTCTACAAGACTCAATCAACTATTTTTTTAATAAACTCAAGTAGTTAGTATCACTTCTAATATAATCACTTTAGATCTATTCAGCTATTTCTATCTCAGTGAAAGACAGGAATAAAGAAACTAGATCTGAATACAAATCTGAGCTCTATGAAACAATTTTATTATTGAACTGAATTTTTAGACACTAATTCTTCAAACTAGCATAGCAAACCAGATAGCTAATGTCTGATCTCATTCAGCATCACCACATAGTAGAAGCCTCTGCAATCTATATATTGCAAGAAAGACCTCAAAGGTACATTAATGATAAACAAAAATGCAAGTTAAAAAATTCTAACGCTTTATTTATTCCACAGATCTTACAAGACTGCCAATCAAGCTATTTTTGTTTACATAAACTCAGAGTAGTTAGTATTCACTATTCTAATATAATCCACTTTCGATCATGATTTCAGTTTTCTATCATGAAAGACAGGAATAAAGAAACTAGATCTGAATACAAATTAGCTATGAAACAATTTTATTCCTTCAATAATTTTTAGAACTAATTCTCAAACTACATAGCAAACCAGATAGTACATGGTCTGATTCATTCAATCACCAATAGTAAACCTCTCAATCTATATATTCAAGAAAACCTCAAAGGTACATTTATGATAAACAAAAATGCAAGTTAAAAAACTTAACGCTTGTATTATCACAGATCGTCCTACAAGACTGCAATCAAGCATATGTTTTGTATACATAAACATCAGAGTAGTTAGTATTCACTATCTCTAACTATAATCCATTTCAGATCATATTTCAAGCTATTTATCATAGTAAAGACAGGAATAAAGAAATAGATCTGAATACAAATTGAGTTATGAAACAATTTCTATTAGTTGAATGAATTTTAGAAATTCAAACTACATACAAACAGATATACATGGTGACTCTTCAGCATCACACATAGTAGAAGCCTTGCAATTATATTTGAAGAAAGATCAAAGGTAATTTATGATAAAAAAAATGAATTAAAAAATTAATTTTTATTCAAGATGGCGTCCTACCAAAGCCAATCAAGCATATTTGTTTACATAAACGTCAGAGTAGTTAGTATTCACATCTCTAACTATAATTCCACTTTAGATCATGATTTCAACTATGACGCAGTGAAAGACAGGAATAAAATAGACTGAATACAAATGGTATGAAAAAAGCTGCGGAATTTTAGAAGCTCAAACTAGCATAGCAAACAGAATGGCTGCATTCAGCACACCACATAGTGGCCCGCAATCTATATCATTGCAAGAAAGACCAAAGTAATAGATAACAAACAAGTTAAAAAGCTAACGTAGCCACAGAGCTACAAGACGAACACTGTTTGTTACTAAACGCTTGATTGGCGCGGTAGGCATGGGCATAAATACTTAGCAACTTGTTTTTTTATCATAGTACCTTTGGGCTCTGCAATGATATGTTGCGGGCTTCTATGGGATGCTGACTGAGCGACTGTACTACGTTGTTGGGAGTTGAAGATGCTAAATCACCTTGAGCTGAATAGAAATTCAGACGCTCGTTTGTATTCAGATCTTTTCTTTCCCATGATGCAATGCTAATCATGATCTGAAAGGGAATTTGTTGAGATGTGAATACTACTACTCTGATTTTGTAAACAAAAATAGCTGATGGCAGGGTGGGCAGTGCATAAATACAGGTTAGCATTTCTGTTTTTCATTGTACTTTGAGCTTCCTGGGCAAGGCCAGGGGAGCTGAACTGAGATCGACCTGTCTAGGTTGTGGGTTTGAAGATGCTAATTCATCGCGAATAGATTTTCATAGACGTGGTTTGTATTCAGACTGTTTTTACTTTCGGATAGCAATAGCTTGAAATCATGATCTGAAGTGGATTATAGTTAGAGATAGTGAATACTAATATGAGTTTGTAAACAAAAATGGATTGGCAGTCTGGTAGGACACTGGGACATAAATACAGTGCATTTAACGTTTTGTTTACATAAGTACTTTGAGGCTTCTGCAATGATATAGATTGCAGAGGCTTCTACTTGTGGTGATGCTGAACTGAGATCAGAATGTAGCTACTGGTTTGCTTGCTGAGTGAAGACATTAGTGTCTAAAATTCACGCTGCAAGCTGAATAGAAATTGTTTCATAGACGCTAGGTTTGTATTCAGATCTGTTTCTTTATTCCTGCTTTCACTGACGATAGCAAATAGCTGAAATCATGATCTGAAAGTGGAATTATAGTTAGAGATAGTGAATACTAACTACTCTGAGTTTATGTAAACAAAACATAGCTTGATTGGGTCTTGGTAGGGACTGTGGACATAATACAGCTTAGCAAGTTTTTTAACTTGATTTTGTTTACATATGTACCTTTGAGTCTTCGCAATGATATAGATTGCAGAGGCTTCTACTTGGGTGATGCTGAACTGAGATCAGACCCATGTAGCTATTGGTTTGCTTGCTGAGTTTGAAGAATTATGTGTCTAAAAATTCAGCTTGCAAGCTGAATAGAAATGTTTCATAGACGCTAGAGTTTGTATTCAGATCTGTTTCTTTATTCCGCTTTCACTGACGATAGCAAATAGCTTGAAATCATGATCTGAAAGTGGAATTATAGTTAGAGATAGTGAATACTAACTACTCTGACGTTTATGTAAACAAAACATCGCTGTGGCGTCTTGGTAGGAGCCATGTGGAATAAATAGCGTTAGCATTTTCTTGCATTTTGTTTATCATAAATGTACCTTTGAGGCTTTTGCAATGATATGATTGCGGGCTTATAGTGGGATGCTGAACTGAGATCAGACCCATGTGTAGGTGCATGCTGAGTTGAAGACATTAGTGTCTAAAAATTCAGCTTGCAAGCTGAATAGAAATTGTTTCATAGACGCTAGAGTTTGTTTCAGATTAGTTTCTTTATTCCTGCTTTCACTGACGATAGAAAATAGCTTGAAATCATGATCTGAAAGTGGAATTATAGTTAGAGATGTGAATACTAACTACTCTGACGTTTATGTAAACAAAACTGCTTGATTGGCAGCTTGGTAGGACGCATCTGTGGACATAATACAGGTTAGCAAGTTTTTTAACTTGCATTTTTGTTTATCATAAATGTACCTTGAGGTCTTTCTTGCAATGATATAGATTGCAGAGGCTTCTACTTGTGGTGATGCTGAACTGAGATCAGACCCTGTAGCTATCTGGTTTGCTATGCTGAGTTTGAAGACATTAGTGTCTAAAAATTCACGCTTGCAAGCTGAATAGAAATTGTTTCATAGACGCTCAGAGTTTGTATTCAGATCTAGTTTCTTTATTCCTGCTTTCACGACGTAGCAAATAGCTTGAAATCATGATCTGAAAGTGGAATTATAGTTAGAGATAGTGAATACTAACTACTCTGACGTTTATGTAAACAAAACATACGCTTGATTGGCAGTCTTGGTAGGACGTCATCTGTGGACATAAATACAAGCGTTAGCAAGTTTTTTAACTTGCATTTTTGTTTATCATATATATATATTCTAACCTTCATCTCGTGCATCTTCACTTCCAGATAATATATGATATGAAATAAAACGGGTTTTATCTCAGTTAATAATTAATAACTAAAATATTCAGCATTAAAATCAAAATGTTTCACTAGCTCAAATTTAAAATATGAATAAGGTTCAGTTTATAAAAATGAATTAAATAAATATTTAATATTTTCATGAGACTTGAAGTGAAAATACAGGTGACAAGATAGATTACATTGAGCCAATATCCTACAGGATACTACCTCAATGCAATAGGAACACTACCCCCCCCCCTTATTACTATTTCAAATAACAAATTCATAGTATTCTTACGACTTTAATAACTTCTACTCCCTAAGATTAAACTAATAATTAAATCTTAATCTTCTATTTAATAATAATCTAGCTCAATAAAATAATCTCAGGTTCGTAAAGTTTATTCTAAGTTAATTTAAAATACGGTAGTAAAATATGAGAAGGGATTTTATGTCATAATCTACTACACTTAAACTAATAATAATAAATAACAATAATAATATTCTTCATTGTTTAACTAATTCTGTGTATCTTTTCTTTTTACTATAATTTTATTACCATATTAAAATAATGAAATAATATAATATGATCTTATATCTTCATGTAATGATATAATAAATACGTGGCAGCATTTCAATAATTTGAAAACAAAATATGTGTGGCAACTGATAGAATATAATTTAATATAATATTGTGATAACTGATTTATGATCAATAAAATAATGTAAGATTATGATTATTTAATTATAATGAATACCAATAAATATTTAAAATTCTTAAAATAATTCTCTATCTTTTGTGCAACATTATATATTTGTTTCAATTATTATGCATATATTGTGTTTTCATGCAGCGATGTGGAGAAATAAATAACTCAGACACAAACTTTTTGAAATAACAAAATTTAACAAAGTTTATTACTAACAACCAATAAATAAACAATTTATTTACACTATTTACAGTGGATATCCTTAACTTTTTTTACTTTACAGTTTGATCTACCGGGTTATAAAAAAATAATTTATATTTCAATTATATTTTATTTAGATTTAGGACAAAATTTAAAAAAAAAATGTTATTATTTGGTTTCTCATTATGGTTAACTTATTACAAGTATATTTATCTACTTTATTAGCAACAGCATTTTATCCTTAATATTATTAAAAGATCTTATTTTAAAAATTCATACTTAGAAAACATTCTATAGAAAACAAAATTGTATAATGAGTATGGATTTTTCAAAATATTAAAAAATTTCATCTTGCAAAGTCAAAGATGTTACACAAAATATTATCCAAAATTCAGTACTAAATTTTAGTATTTATCACACAATGTTTACTAATCATAATATATTCTTCTTTAAGCTATACTTTAGTATGATATAAGTGTAATCATCAGTACATGTCTGTTAATCAATAAACAAAAATATACTATGCATATTGTTTACATAATTTATTTTGTACTATTGTATTTTAAAAATATGCAATGCTTATTTTCTCTTAAAAAAAAATAATACTAAAGCATTTAAAATTTTTATCACTTTAAAGAAAATATCTTTGTTTAGATATTTTATTTTTAAAAAAATTATATTTCATTTCCGAAATAAAATTCAAAATATATTTTATGATTCTTTTCTTTCCTTAGGATACTTTGGATCTTCAATTTTAAGTTATAATATTCTGCTCCTTATAAGCAAATAAACTAACCTTATCCAAAAAACAATAGCATAACCTTAGTTCTAAATTATTTATCATTTCTCTTAAACATATCTTACTGAACGATGCAGTTACATGAAATAAAGATAGCGAAAACAGATGCATAGGATTAAGGAAGAAAGCTAGAGTATTACTCTTAACATATCTCAAAATCATGGCACAGTGCGAAGAGGTATGACATTTACCTGCCTAATATCCTCTAGTACAGGGACGATGTTAAAGCTATTTCTTCAGCTTTATTAGAACATCAAATATTTAAAGAAATATAAACAATGTCCAAATAAAATGTGTATCAGTAACAGGGCTATGTTAACTATGCTGATAACCACATAAAAACTAAATATTATTCCCATTCCTTATAACATCCTATTTCTTAAAACATCATCTTGGTTTCCTGTTCACTAAGTACTTCCAAGCCACTATCTCAACATTATTTCTCAAGATTTTTCTACATCTTACATCGATAAATAACTATCTGCATTTACAAAACAATAAATAAAATTTATTAATAGTTAAACAATCTTACGATTCCATAAGAAAAGTTGCTTACTTCATTGCTCTATATGTTTAATCATATACAATCTACTTAGACAATATTTGAATATCCTATAACTTGAAAATTTTAAAAGAATCACACAATTATTTGTTATGTGTTGGATTATATCACTAATAAATAAAAAAAATTGTTGTATGCATATTTTCAAATCAACCCTATCTCATAATGTTTTTTAAAATGTTGTATGAAATGTGGTACATATAAATATAAAACTTTTACACTTCATTCTTCCAATTTATGGATGATCTAAAGAAAACAAAAAAATATATACACTATAAATTATCAATAGTTATTATTATTACCAATAACCTTTATCTAGTCATCGTGTTCAGTAGGCTTCCTTTGTCCACTTGAGCATTGCGGATATAAAAAAAAAATTCATACCCATACACTTTATATTAAAATATTTTTAGCTAAATTATTAGATTGTTATATTATAAAATTTTAATATTAATAAATTAATGTTTTTATGTTTTTCCTAATCTTATATAAAATTTAGATTTAAACTAGGTTAACAAAATAAAAAGAATCAAAACTATAGTTACATATTTTCTTGATGATAGTTCCTGATAAGTCCAAAATGTTTATTATTTTCTCTAGAGTTTTTAAAAATGTTCTCCTCCAAGTGCGTTAAAGTTTAAAATAAAAATAATTATTAATCCATTTAGTAAAATTTAGAAAATAACCCTTGGTTTTAATTTAAGATGATAATTATTAAATCATAATATTAATTAATCCCGTGAAGCTTCTTTTTAAGTATTTTCTCTACCAATATTCTTTGCGTATCTGATGCATCAATCCATCTAATTTAACTTTAAAAATTTTCGATGAATTTTTAAGTACTATTTGTATTTCCATGGATCCATCTCTTATTCAACTATATGTTCACTTTTTTATATAAGTTTCCTTCTTGATACATTTAAACTTTCGTTTTGTATTTTTATATATCACTTTTAAAAAAAAATAAAAAAAAATGTTACCTTCAGAAAGGAAATAACATTTTACTCCTTTGAATATCTTATTATATAAAATAATTCATGCAATATATAATTATCTTATTACCATTTAAAAATAAATCTTGAATAAGCTTATACATAATACGTTTCAATACATTTTTTAGACTCCGTATAATGTCCGAGCTGTGGTTTTTTTTTATGTACCAGAACAGTTCTTCAGTGAAATATTAATAAAGCTGTATCAAAAAATAATCCAACCATTTTTACAGTATTACAATTTCTATCCATTTTATTCCACAGTATATCCATTTTTATTGCGTAGTCTAGGTTAAATTTTTAGATAAAATACTACTGATAAAGGAACTTTAGAAAATTTAACAAAGCATGTTAAACTAAATTATTAAAATATTTTTTTTAATTTTACACTCTCTTTTTTGCAAGTTACTTTTAAAATATTAATTAATTTTTGCAAATAAATTATGAGAAAGTACTAAAAAAAATTGACTAAAATAAATTTTTTTTAAAAAAAAAATACTATCTCTTTGAGAGCTGCTAATATAGCTTTCTCCAGTTTCAATACATTATTAATCTCCCTTTAAACCTCCATGCAAATCATATTTATAGTCTGTAAAAATACCTATTTCTATTGGTTAATTCTTATTTTAGCTTGAGAACAAATTTACATATTTTTAGTTTATAGTAGAATTGAATTTCAAAATTAAAAAATTGTGACGTAATGAACTTAAAATATTATTTAAAATATTACTTTTAAATAAATTATTATTTTATTAAAACTATTTAAACATTTAAAATAACTTTTAAAATAACATTTAATAACTTATTCCATTTCTTAATATTCAATTTATCTATTTTTATTTAAATAAAATATTTAATTTTTATATTATGAATGTATTCGTCTTTATTACATTATTTAAACATGTTATACGATAGTTACCTTAATGTTTAATACTATTTACTTTTATGATAGGCAATAATTCTATCCAATTCTATAATATTACTTTTAAAATATTTTAAACTTTATTATTAATTCAAACAAGCAGTGTGAAAGTATATAGTATACAGGTCACATGATTAATGACTTTGACAGACGATTTTTAATCTATTTCTCTGCCTAGATTTATGAAATTGATACACTTATTATATTATATAAAATAATTATAAAAAATTTGGAAGAACAATTTAGAAAATATAGAATTAAATATAATTCTCACCATCATAAAGTTTATTTTTAAAATGTACGATATTAATTTTTGACTATTTAAATATGATTACAAATTTAAACATAGCATTTATTAACTATAAGTTTTAAACTATTAAAATCAAATTTATTAAATATACTTTTAATATTTATAGCTGTGTTATTTAATATGGCCAGCTTTCACAACCATATGCAACAATATTTAAAGCTTTATATAACTATTTTTAAATGATTTTATATACTATGTATTCTCTTTAGCTTCAAATTGTACTTTAAAGATATAACTGAATTAATACAATTACCATATTAAAAGAACATATTCTAAATTTAAATTTTTTTAGTAATTGAGTGTTATGTACTATTACTGACCTATAGAAAAGGGCACAATATATATATATATATATATATATATATATATATATATATATATATATCTTTATATATATATATATATATATATATATATATATATATAAAGAAATTATCTTAAGGTATGTATATTTAATAAATGCCCAGAGTAGATGGGCAACCTATAGTTGAGCTTCTGTTGTTAATGAATTGTACTTGTTTCTAATGGTAGAAAATCAGAATGAACTTAATATATGATTCAGTTTAAAAGTTGGCATTAATAAGTATTAAAACAATCATCAATTATACAAAGTTGTAGAATAAATTTAACTTACAGTAACATTATTTTAATTGTCATTTGTAAGTTAATATGGTAGTCCTGCATTGATGATGAGAAGAATCATACTTATATCAAAAAGTTAAAGAATAGATTATCCATTCTTCTCTTAATTCTTGATACCATTATGAAATGTTATTCTTCACAACCTAAGAAAATGTTCTCTCCTTTATATTTACAACAGTTTGAAATTTTTGATTGGTATCTATATTGGGATAGGCTAAGTGTTCACTATATATGTATACTAATGTTTTATGGGTAATTATATGTAAAATATAAATCCATATAATATTACAAAAATAATTATATATTGAAGCTGAAAATATAGTGCATATTTCTGCTTCACCTAGTGTCAATGTCATCAGCACTAGAGTGGGTTTGAACCCAACCTTTTATAATAACTGACACCCACCTCTTAATTGGTGGTAGTATAATTATAAGCAATATTGTAATCTTGTATCTAATTAATTTGTATTTTATGATTAACTAACCATTTATAATAGTTTATTTATTTTATAATATTTGTAAAACTGTATATTATGTTTATTTTATTAAATTGGCATTTATATGTAATTGAAGCCTAGATATCTATAGAACATTACAAATATTTTAAATTCTTTTATTAAAATTTATTTTACTTCAATTAAGCAGTTGGTAACATTTTATATTTATCTTTTAATCAATGCAATTAGAGAGTCAATTATTTGAACAATGTAATAGTTGAAAGGTTTTGCAAATTTCTGCTTAAGTTTATGTCAAATATAAGTTTGAAAGTCATTGTACCAAATTCCCAAAATTTTTCTAAATAAAATCTACATTTTTGTTAATCTAAGCCTTAATTAAATAGATTTTGTTAGTACAATGACTGATAAATTTAATATGCTTGTTGTTGTTTTTTTTTAATTAGCAAATCAACACTTGGGGCATATTAATGCAGAATTATATATTTCCCTCCAAAGCAGCCACCAACCTCAGAGAAACACTTAAAGTGATTGCAATTGGCGGTTGTCACTGTAGATTCAATCCTATAGATAAAGACCAGAACACATAAATAGTGGAAAATTTGATAAGGATTATTACTGAGTTTTATTGAGAACAGTTCACTGAAGAAAGTAATTTAGATTTACACTACATCATACCTAAAGAAATGATGGGGTGAAAAGATCAGTCGTTTGATTCTCAAAGGTCTGTTCCACCACCTCAACACCATGCTTTTCCGGTGCTCTCAAGACCTAGCCTGAGACAATACTGTGTCAAGGAAGCCTGCTGAATGATCTGATTGTAACTGCTGTTTCAAGCCATGGAATGTGTACCAATTGATTCTGAGGTAACGTCTAATTTGCCGCAAGCCATTGATTCTATTTTACTTGTTTTCCAAATCAATATATATATATATATGTATATATATATATATATATTGTAATTATAATTGAAATAATATTTTTAAACGGTTTATAAACAATTCAAACAATCTTTAAATCCGCAGAAGTACTTTCGGTTACTTTCAAACCTGCCTCAACTGCTATTAAATTCAAAAACTAAAAGCGGAAGCTGAAAGTAACCGAAAGTACTTCTGCGGATTTAAAGATTGTTTGAATTGTTTATAAACCATTTAAAAATATTATTTCAATTATAATTACAATATTATTTTTAATTAACGGATATTTTTATTTATTTTACATATATATATATATATATATATATATATAAAATAAATAAAAATATCCGATAATATAAAAATAGTATATATATATATTCCAAATATATATATAATTTATATTTATATATCTGTGTGATGTTTATATGGCTTGGTTTAAAATGCTCTTTTAATTTTTCTCTTAAATTTAAAATATCAATTCTTCTAAAAATCTCATTATTTTGATGAGGCAAAATTAAATTAATTTTTGGTTTATTTAGAATATTTGACTTACTGAAATTTCCAAGTACAAAATTCAACAAGCTATTAACTTTAAATTCTTTCCCTCTTATTTTTCCAGTCAAAATCATTACAGGAGACTTACTTCTCGTAAATTAATTAATAGAAAGCTTGTTTAGTTTTGAACATCATATATAAATCTATTTTGAATGACTGAAATTATTTTAAAAGTATCTTACTATTACCTCCAATTTAAAATAGCCCTGTAATTATTTCTGAAAGAATAAAGAATTTTGGTGAATCAATTAAGTAAAATCTATTATAGCATTTTGTCGTATATGTTTCATATATATTTATATATTTGTCAAAAATAGTAAAAAAAATGATGTATAATTTATGCTTTATATTGTCAAACTTCATCAGAAGTGAGTTTGATATTCAATGTCCCTTCCATGTTAATTAAAAGACAGTCTTA
Source organism: Epiperipatus broadwayi (assembly GCA_028023455.1). NCBI lineage: Eukaryota > Metazoa > Onychophora > Udeonychophora > Euonychophora > Peripatidae > Epiperipatus > Epiperipatus broadwayi. The sequence continues at coordinate 1,053,591 of JAQFVV010012697.1, forward strand.
TTTCGTAATCTTTCATAAACTATTTAATAACTTATTAATAAATGAAGTATTTGTAAAGTGTGGAAAACAATTTATATTTTAGTTTTAATTCTTGCCTTTCTTTTTATAATATAATTATGATTCATTCAGTGATGGCTTAAGCTTTCTGGGACTTCCTGTTATGTCAGGGAGCCGATTATTTTAATCAGGAATTAAGGTATTAATTTTGTTAGTGATACACTATATATATATGTATATATATATAGTGTATCACTAATAAAAGGTATGTAATGTTTATATATATATATATATATATATATAAACATTACAAGCATAATGCTAAACTAGTCAATATAAAATCAAAACTACCCCAAATCTAAAATTAAACCAGACCAGCATAAAAATAATATTAAAACACAACCTAAGGTTTCACTGCTAATTAGACTCTTGGAGGATTCACACAAATTAATGAAATGCAATGGCTATTACAGTATAAACGAAAATAAGCAAATGTTTTACCTAGGATTTTGAACGTAGATTTAACACTTTGTTTTCTTCTTGTTTGTTGTTTCTTCCAGTATGAATGCTTCCAGCCGGCTGGGACATTTCCTTGATGAGTTTCGTTATTATTCACAATTATTACTATTGGAGACAATTAGATACTGATGGAGATTTTCTAAGTTGTTACGTTGATATTATTTCATGCACAGATCTTGCTGTTTTCATCGGACTTTTTTAGGCTGTGGAGAGGTGTGAATTCCCAAAATTTTCTCAGCACTGCATTTTGTTTCTGGGTATAATTAACTGAGCTGATTCAATTAATTTGTGAACTGCACTCACTCAACTAATTTGTGAACTGACTGTCTGATAAAAAAAAGTCTATTTATATCTGCAACGTGTTGTCTTCGTAATATCTCCTGCAAAGATCTGTTGTCAAATTCCAGTGATAATCATTTGATAAACGTGTTTTGAAAGATTGCTTAATTAGTAATAGCCATGCAAAAATGTTTTTTGATATTAATTACTAACATTGTCATGTTTTTTAATGACAATCTTCTTTAACTTTCATTTATTTAAAATAACATTTATTCTATTGTTGACAATCACACATATATACGCACATATATTTTTAATACAATTTACTATTTAGTTTTAACATTATTTTTTCTTTAATTAAACTTGAATGAAAAGAGATTTGTATGTTTTAACCTTTTAAATTATATTTTTATGAATACTTATAAAAACTCTTTACTTCCGTTTATAACCCTTAGTTTAATTTCTCTAATGAAACACCCCTCTCTCCTTTTGGTTAATTAATTGCATCTTTTTATTTCAAAACTAACACTAGAAAACTATTTTATTTTTATCTTTTTCAAAAACAAACTGAATAAACTCTTCAACATTTAATTTTATGTTTTTCTTTAACGAAAGATTATTTTAATAATATAATTTTAGATAAAATTATATGTGCCAATATCAATATAGGTACAATATATATATATATATATATATATATATATATATATATATATATATATATATATATATATATATATATATATATATATATATATATATATATATATATATATATATATATATATATATATATATCAAAACTACCCCAAATCCAAAATTAAACCAGACCAGCATAAAAAATATTATTAAAACACAACCTAATGTTTCACTGCTACAAGCAGACTTCTCAAGTGTAAAGAACTACAAAAAACTACACAATATATATATAATATTAAAAACTACCCACAAATCCATTTACTTCCCATCCACCCTTAATATTAAAAGAACTCTTAAATAAGTTAATTGCTTCAGAGTAATAAATTTTCAATAATAAAGACACTTTAATTCTTCTTTTGATTTCATTTCTCTCAAAGAAGATACCCTTAGCTTCATCACAATGAATAGTGTGGCCTGTATCTTTTCCATGGACATACAAAGCAGAATTAAGATATCTATTTTAACTCTACTTTTATGAACTTTTATTCTTTCATTTAAACTCAAACTACTCTGACCTATGTAAACCTTCTTACAATAAACAAGGAATAAAATATAATACATCAGGAATAGTTTTTCTATCAAAAACTTCTTTTGTATTATTTAATAAATTATTCAATGTAACACCCCTTTTCCAAGCAATTTTCTTATTTCCAAACAATTTACTATTTCTACAGACAATTTTATAAGAAGACAATTTAAATGGCAAAGAAATAAAATCATATTTTTATTTAACATTTACATCCTTACAAATATTACTATTAAATAAAATATTTTTAACAAACTTATCAGAGTATCCAACACTCAAGTAAACTTTATAAAATTGATATTTCTGAAATAAAGCTACCCCACTAGAATTATTTAATTTAATATTCCTATGACAATAATTCCTTAAAGCAGCTACTTTATGAGATACAGACTGATAGCTATCAGGTTTAATTATAGATCTTAATTCTTTACTTTTAACTAAATGACTGCACAATAAACAATTAGTTTCTACATTTCTAATCACCAAAAGATCTAAAAATTTTAACTTACCAAAATCTAACCCACTTTCTTCTAACACAAATTTTATTGAAGGATCAAAATAATTAAACTCATTTACAAATTCTTTCAATTTATCATTCTCAACTACAAATAAACAATCATCAACATATCTGACAAATAATTTTACATATAAACAATTCTTTTTAATAATAATTTATTTGCCATTTAAATTGTCTTCTTATAAAATTGTGTGTAGAATTAGTAAATTGTTTGGAAATAAGAAAATTGCTTGGAAAAGGGGGTTACATTGAATAATTTATTAAATAATACAAAAGAAGTTTTTGATAGAAAAACCACTCCTGGTGTAGTATATTTTATTCCTTGTTTATTTGTAAGAAGGTTTACATAGGTCAGAGTAGTTTGAGTTTAAATGAAAGAATAAAGGTTCATAAAAGTAGAGTTAAAAATAGATATCTTAGTTCTGTTTTGTATGTCCATGTAAAAGATACAGGCCACACTATTGATTTTGATGAAACTAAGGTTGTCTTCTTTGAAAGAAATGAAATCAAATGAAGAATTAAAGAGTCTTTATTATTGAAAATTTATTATTCTGAAGCAATTAACTTATTTAAGAGTTCTTTTAATATTAGGGGTGGATGGGAAGTGAATGGATTTGTGGGTAGTTTTTAATATTATATATATTGTGTAGTTTTTGTAGTTCTTTACACTTGAGAAGTCTGCTTGTACCAGGGAAACTTTTAGGTTATGTTTTAATATTATTTTTTATGCTGGTCTGTTTTAATTTTGGATTTGGGGTAGTTTTGATTTTATATTGACTAGTTAGCTATATATATATATATATATATATATATATATATATATATATATATATATATATATATATATATATATATATATATATATATATATATATATATATATATATATCCTATTGAGGGATAAGATGATGGTCAGGAGGGTGGTGGTAAATGGTGATGAAGATGATAGAAAGAATTGAGAAAGGGAATGCCAATTGATATGGAATGATATAAAAGGAAAAAAGAGAGAACTGAGAGATGAAGGATCATGGTAACGAAAACAGAGGAGATGAGAAAGTATGGAAAGGTGAGATGATGATATGAAAAAATGGATGATGGGATCAGAATGAAGAAATAAGAATAATACAAAAGATGAACATGATTAAATGATGATGAAGATGATATGAAATGATTTAAAATGTGAAAAGGGAGAACTGAGAGATGGAGGATGATGGTGATGATGATAATAATGAAAAGAGATGAGACAAGATTGTAATGAAGGTGAGATGATGATATAAAAGATTGGAAGATGGGTTGAGAATGAAGATATGAGAATGATACAAAAGATGAATATGAGAAATGATAATGTTAAGAGATGAAAATGATATGAAAGATGGATATGAGAGATGAAAAATGGAATATGAGATGATTTAAAATGAAAGAAGATGAAGATGATGATGAGAATAAAAGAAAAAATGGTATATGAGAAATGGAAGATGACATGAACTATTCTATATATATTCTACTATTCTAATATATTAGAGACTCTTAATGACTTAACTCAGTTGGGTTACAATGAAATCAAAGCTGAATGATGTTACAGAGATATACAATCAGATGAAGAGAAAATCTAACACCAATCCAAATAACTATCGTGACATGTTCAATAATCTAACATAAATATTATAAAGTACATTTTAAAATATTATTTAATAGTTATTAGAAACAGCCTCCTATCAGATCATATACTCTGAATAAAATAAATGACACTTTGTTGAAGGAATATCTTACTAAACCATATTAACAATGACAGCAAGAGTAAATAATCTCAGGGGTTTTAACTAAACTCTTGCGAAAAATAAAAGTTTAAAATTGCCTAATAAATGATTGCTTGGATAAATAAATAAGGGAGTCATATCTTGGCAGACCATAAGATGCAAGCATTACACTTGTAATGACTGTCTTCCATAAAATAAAAATAAATAAATAAAATAAAATAATTTCAAGATTTTATTAATTAATCTAAATTTAAACTAACTATGGCCTATTACCCAGGACAGCACTCAAACTGTAAAAAGGACAAGGGTGCTTTTTATGCCTTTCGTCCTACTCACAGACAACCTTCTTAAGAAATTATATGCAGATGGATTTATAATTTTAAAAATATACAAGACAATGTGCAGTTTGAAACATAGTAAATAATCTTCAGAATCACTAATAGTCTTCATCTTATATTGTATAATCTTCAGTCTGAAAAGATAATAATATTAACTTAAAATTAATCTTATAATAAACATTATATTAAGTGTCTGTAAATATGTGATTATATGTTAATGTGATTTAATATGAGACTCACAATGATAAGCATGGTTTTATATAACTTAACCCAGTATAAAATACTGAAGCAGTCAGATCTGAGTTCGATCTTAGCTTCATGACATCTAGCCATAAGCCCACTTCAAACTCTAGTACTAACCTTGAATTTCCGATGCAATGGGGCTTTATACGTTCAATCCACACTAATTTCCATAAAGAGTGACTTATTTCATAAATGCGTATTAAAATTAATTAGTTTCAGATTTAAATTGATCAATTCTATTAAAATTCATGATGGAATTATTCATGAATTTATATATATAAAATATATATATATATATATATATATATATATATATATATATATATATATATATATATATATATATATATATATATATATATATATATATATATAATTGTTTGAAAGTTTCATTGCATCAGGAATGTTTGATTTTATTTTTAAACAATTTGTTAAAGTTTTAATGATTAAAAGCTACATTCTTTCGATAAGCTTTCAGATTTTCCCTTTCCAAAAACAACAGTTAAAGTTGTATTAATTAGAAAAAAAGATAAGGATTTCCTAATTAAAATTATTTTCTGATTTGAAGAATTTATTTTCTAATTAGAAAATGAATTCAAGTTAATGAGTTTGAAAGCCTTATCAAAGGAATGTATCTAAAAACAACTAGTAAATCTAAAAACATTGATAATGAAAAAAGCGCTAGCCTGAAGGCATCAGAGGATGGATATATAGCTCTGAAAAGTTTGGATAAAAAAAGCCATCTTTGTTGTAGAGAAGTGCAGTCAACTCTGTGCATTTTAAAATTATAACATTAAATAGTGTTTCGATCATGGTGAAAGGCTAAAATGTCAGGAATCTGGCTATTTGTTCCTGAAGTCCCCTAAAAATCTTCAATGAAACTGCTGAATCTTTTCCGGACCAATCACACTGCTAAAAATATAAAAAGCCACTAAAATGCTGTTCAAGTAATCGACTAAATGCATGCCTATGTTTTTACCAACCTGGATGTGTAAACCAGGAACCAGCCCCAGAAGAAATGGGTAATATGTCTCCAAATGAACCTTAAACTTTCTGGCCTGTTCCAAACTTTACTTTACACTCCCTTTAAGAGCCCTTTCCATTCTATAATTGTCATAATCTCTGTGTAAACTTACTTTTATTTATGTTATTATATCATAATTCTCTCAACTTCTAGTCTTTAACTTTCTCTTTTCTTACTTGGTGGTCCATTTATTATATTATATAATATTTGTGTAATTTATTAATGTTGTTACTTTAATTATATGCCAATAATCTTTCGACTTGATAAACTCCTTTGTTCTATTTGCCTTACGTAGAAAATATAATATTAAATCTGATAATAATTCTCACCCATTAGAACTAGATTTATACAGTTCTATCAATCATCGAGTCGAAAAAAATTATTAAATGTGTGTTATTTATATAATTGGATAATAATAAATTATTAGCTCCATTTTTAATCTATGCCACCACTATTTTCTGGTTTCACTAATATTTATTTATTCATATATAATCTTAAAATGTTTTTATTGCAAAAGGGCCGATAAAGGAATCAAATACATTCTAATTCAGATTGTTTTTATTGTCTATTAATATTCAGGAAGGGCACATTATTTGGGGCATGATGAATGTAATTTTATAATGCGTTAAAATAGTTTTAGTTAAAAGCTAGTTTGACTTTAATTAATTGATCAAGTCATCATGTAGAGCATTCTATCACTGGGTTTTGTTTTTCAAATGGTGACTAGCAAGTCATCATCTTCAACGTTGCTGGCGTAGGGCTATCTTTCGTTTTGTTAGGCTGGTCGGTGATAATATTTCTGTTATTTTAAATTATCAAGGAAGAAAGCACTTCCTCTTCTATTCATATTAGTCAGATGGCATAAGACTTGTCAGATGAAAGTTGCCATAGGACTTTGATTATTAACTAGCCATCGTCTTTCAATTTCACTTTATAGCTCATAATTCTTTAGCACCATCACCTCTCTGTTCCAGTAAAGCCCACTCTGATGCTCGTAATTCGTGATGAAGTGATTCTCCGTTTTATCTCAAAATAAGTTTTCTAATAAAAATTAAAGTTATGCCCTAAAATATGTATCGTGCTTTTCATGAATGGATTAGCGAATGTGAGAATAAATCTCACATTCTTCTATATAAAATAATAATCTTAATTTCCTTTACAACTGAATACCTTTATCTGCCTTTATTTTCTTGTTGGGGACATAGACATAGACTTTCAAATATTGCGTAATATTCATTGGCATATAATAAGGACTGCCACTCGTATTACATTTATAAACTTTGTTTAAGGACTAGAATTAATTAATATAATCATTATTTAAAACTCAAACAAAACAAACTATTATTATTAAATATTTTCTAAACACACTTGGTTTCTTAAGTCTTTTTATTCATAATTATTTTAATGTTAATGCTCGCTGTCTGTGTTGGCAATCCAAACATATACATATGATTCGATTTAAAATTATCTTAGTTAATTTATTATCCGATATTAGTGTCAGTTCAGGGGTCTCTAGTCCTCACCAACCATTGATCTAGTTTCTTGGTGCATAGCACTGTGCCGTCGATTTAGATTTCTACTAATCTGAGCTGGTGAGTTGGGTTTGAATTCAGTTTGAACCAGCTGAGTTTGGATCCAACTTGCAGTTCTTTTGGTGGGTTTTTTGATTGGTACATTACTCTGTATAATTTGTGAACTTTTGGAACTCAAGTCAGTAGCATACAAAAGAGAACAAACAGGAACTGAACTTTTTAAATAATAGCAAAATTTGATTTATTAATAATATAACATGATAAATATTTACAAAATTAAGAAAAACATTGCCAAAATAATGCTGTTATCTTTAAATATATTTGACTAACAATATTTCTTTGACTTACACTAAATTGCAAAATTTTAGTCAAATAAAATAACTGATTACACCTCATTGACTCTTTTCCAACTGTTTATTTTAATAAAAAATATTTACAAGAGTGAACAGAGGCTAATTTAATATTTAAATCTGTCCAAGTAAACTCATTAAAATATTAAAGGTTCTAAAATCTCTTTATTTTCATTATAATAGCATAAGCTTAACAAACAAAACTTTATTTTTTTTACTGATACATTTTATAATACTTTGATAAGATTTAGAAACCAGAATAATAAACTAATCTGTTTATATTTAATACAATAAGCTAAGAAAAATCTGTGCTAGGACTAGCATATATAGCATACATTTTAAAATTATAATTAATTACATTTCCATTATTTAGGTTTATAGCTAGTAAAGTACTTAAGTAAATTCAAATTAAATTAAAATTAAATTAAATGCATGGGCCACTCATCAAAGGTCATTTATACACACATTTTAAGAAATTCTTGTCAACATAAAATTATTACACCAATTGTTTTAAAATTGAAAATTGAAAGAGTTACATTTCCTACAGTAAAAGCTCTGGATGAACACATTGAATACTTAGCATGTGTGAATGGCAACTTATATCCATATGCATAAATCTACATACTTAAAAATAAATATAAATTATTGTTGGTTGGTGGATGATAAAACTATCTTAACAGCACAATTCAGACATTGATATACCTTTATGCATTAGAAATAGCTAAATACAACCTGAAGAAACATAGTTTCTCAAACAAACATATCTTATCACAACATATCTAAAACACATGCAACCTCATTTGCTGTGGTGGAAAATAGCATTAATACATCATGAGTGATAGGCCAAAAATACATATATACTTCACAGACCTGAATAACTTAATAAAACTTTGATGGCTTCCAAAATACCTATCTTTGAAGCAGAAAAGTGGATGACTGGATCTTGTCACATTGCATCAGAAACAGGAAAGACACACCAGGAATATGATCCTCTCCAGGGATCTAAACACCTTCAAAATATGTGATTACAATCACTGAAAATACAAATCCCTAATATAATTATCACTGGGAATGACCACTATCACCTCATGGAAAAGCAGTAAAATAAGGATGGAGAACCGTGTCTACTCCATCAAGAATACTAGTAATAATCAATAAGGCCAAAGCTCTCTGGGACCAACAAATACTAAACTAACAACAAGATACCAACATCACTTTAACTGACTAAAGCCATCTTCAATAATTTTAAATTACAATGCATATTAATTAATGTCAGAACTAACAATGCAAATTATGTCAAATGACCATTAAAAAAACTACGTAAGAATATTAAATGCATACAAAATTCTAGGTAAAAGTACAATGTACACATAATAAAATTTTAAATATGAAACTATAATGGCTAGTGGACATTGAAATAACTGTGAATCAAGTGTGAGAAAATTAATTCTCAGTATGTATATAAAACTATTAATGATTATTATTAATGTAGTATTTATATAAAAAATGGATGGAAAAACTTCTGATAACATCTTGGGCTGTTTTACATATAACTGAGTAAAGTACCATACATTCAAATAAGCTAACAGTGAGATATAAAAATCTCCATGGGATAAGAATGACTAAAATATACATTGACTTATTAAACACTTATCAAATGTAATAATAATAATAATAATAATAATAATAATAATAATAATAATAATAATAATAATAATAATAATAATAATAATAATAATAATAATAATAATAATAATAATAATAATAATAATAATAATAATAATAATAATAATAATAATAATAATAATAATAATAATAATAATAATAATAATAATAATAATAATAATAATAATAATAATAATAATAATAATAATAATAATAATAATAATATTATTAATAATAATAATAATACCTGAGAATGGTAGTATGTCTACACATTCTAATAAACCCATTAAGACAAAAATATATATAAATTAAATTACCTGGCATATTTTATACCAAACAGTATTAAAGACATTTATAAAGAAAATATTGCATAAAAATATTTTCCTGTTCTTTTTTTTAAAAAACCAATAAAACAAACAAAAATAAAAATACAATAAACTTTAGTTCATAATTTCAGCCTTCTCCACACTGGCTATCTGGTAAACACATGTATACTATTTATCTGATGGACTGGTGTTCTGTGTGAAGCTTCTGGTCAAAATATTTAACTTAAACTTGGCTAAGATTTCCAAAAGAAATATATACATTAGTTTCTTAAAATTGATTCAAGATATTATAGTTTAAATAAGCAATATTTAATAAAACATAATAGTAATAACCTAGCGTGAAAAAAAAAGGCAAGTAAAACAAATTATTTAGCTGATAATATCACTATAGGATCCTGAGTTTGCTTAAACAATAATATAGCTTTATTTTTATTGCATTTCTTTTTTTTTTTAAAGAACACATTTTTAAGCATTTTTTTAAAAATTTACTGACATAAAATACTAAGATGTTTTCAAGTTATTTTTTATACTTTCTTAAAATAAAAGTGTAAGCAATTTTCTTAATAGAGAATTCAGTAAGCATACATATTTTTTCATCATTTTATTACTCGGTGAACTATATTCTTCAATTGCAAATTAAAAGAAAAACACCAGCTGAGTAAACATTTAGATTATTATTAATATACTATATGCATTTTTAAAAAAATTATTCCTTAATAGTTGCAGTACAAACATTCATATTATTCGTTTAAAAGTAGGTAAATTTAATATAATGTGGAAGGTTTGAATTAGCATTAGCTGAAATTAATACAAACCTATTTAGTCTTTTAAAACATATAGCTAAGTTTCTATACATTTTTTTTCAATTTCCCTTTTTCTAGTTGTATTTTATTTAATGAATTAACTGAATAAATGTAGACTATATAGTTATGTGCAATAATAATTTAGCAACAAATATAAAATATAATAACTGCATATATTTTAAATTTATTTTATATAAAATATTTTTCATGTAGTTTGTATTGAGGATAGAATAAGTAAAATTTTCTTCTAGCATTTTATGAAAGCTTTAAAAGATAATTGAAAGTTAGATGACAAGAAATGTTACCTATTTTTTTAGTCATTGTACATTGTAGATATGAAATACTGAAATATAATTTACAATACTTTTTTAAATAATAAGATTTTAAAAATAAATAATTTTTTTAAACCTGTTCTAAAGAAGATAAGACTTCAGAAATAATTTAGGACCCAACAATGTAAAAAAAAATACAACCTTTTTCTTATATGAATTTTTTTTTTATTCCCTTCCCAAATTTCAGTGTTAATTTCTTTTAAACAACCAATAAACACAACTTTTTTTTAAATCAGCTGAAAATTGATTGATTAATAAATGATGTCAGAATAAACTAGATATTTAAATATATCATGTGATTTAATGACATTAAATTAAAAAGTTAATAAAGTTTCTTTTATAACATTAATAAAAACATATTGCATAAAATAAAAATAGAAATACAGATATAAAATTAAACTTGTCTCATTCATTAACTGATACAACTTTGAAATTTACATCCCAAAATTTAAATTAATAATTATTTTATTCATTATCTTGTTTTATTTTTAATAAATATTACAGCTAATTATTTATGTATATTTTTGAAATGAAATGACACAACTCAAACAGACAGTTTAACTAATTTAAAAAAAAAACATTTGTATGTCCATGCATGCAAATACTCACACAGGGAAGTGACCTTTAACATGACTTTCAATTTGTCTTTAAATATTTAATTATAATTTTTAATGACTACAAATAAAAATATTTGGGAATATTATATTAAATTATATTTTAACAAGTTAAGGCTAATTTACACTAAAGATTAAATTATTATTTGAATGTTTTAATAAAACTGAAGATGGATTTGAAATCAAATTCATATTATTTATCCTATTTATAATATAAGCTCAACTAGAAATAAATAAAACAAAAAAATCTTATGACATATTTTACATTATCTATTATCATTTTAAAAAGCAATTGAAACATTTATTTTGAGAGAAATGCTATATTATATCTTCAACATAAGTAACTATAAATATGTGGCTTACTTTGCACATATAATTATATCAACTTATCATATAAAACCACCCTACCAATTATTTTACATCATATTCATTAATTAACTAATTTCTTCTTTCTTTTTTACTATTTTTTATCAGACCATTGTACAAAAACAGTTAAGCTAATAGAAGGAATTGTAGCTATTGGAACTAAGTAAGACTTTTTGCACAAAAAATGGTTAAACTAATAGAAGAAATTGTAGCTATTTAAGCTAAATGAGATTTCATTTAGCCACTATATATATAAGATCGCCTGCGATCTTATATATAGATATATAAGATCGCCAAAGGCGGAGGGTGCTAAGAATCACCTGATTGTGGACTCAGGCTGACATTTAATGATGACTTTTTATTTAGACACAACTGCAGATCACTTTCAAGTGAAGGAAGATTGCAAGAGTTAGAAGAAAAACTGCCTTATATTAAATGAGACATTATTAGACTTTGTGAAATTAGAAGAAAAGGTGAAGAAACAATTGATTTAAAAAGTGGACATATACTCTATTATAAAGACACAAATATTGGAAATACAAGTGGAGTAGGATTCATTTTAAATGAAAAATGGAAGAATAACATTATGGAGAATGATGGTGTATCAGACAGAATGGCAAGATTAGTTTTACAACTTAATAGCAGATACAAAATGCAGATAATTCAGGTTTATGACCCAACAAGTTCTCATAGTGATGAAGTTATAGAATATTTTTATATGGATGTAATAAAAGCTTTTGATCAGAGTAAACACCATTTTAAAATTGTTATGAGAGACTTTAATGCTAGAATTGGTAAAGAAATGAAAGATGAAAATGCTGTAGGTAATTTTGGTTATGATAATAGAAATGAGAGAGAACATAGACTTTGGAGTTTGCAGAAAAATAAAAACTTTATATTATGAATTTTTTTTTGAGAAAAATGTTAAAAAGAAATGGACATGGAAGCATCCAAATGAAGGTACAGCAGAATTAGATTATACTTTGACTAACAGAAAATACATATTTCAAGATTGTAATGTTCTTAATAAATTTAACACAGGAAGTGATCATCAATTAGTAAAATGTAAGATACATGTTAATGCAAGACTAGAGATACAAAAATAATCTTCAGAAACATTCTAATGAATTTAAATTAGAACTAACAAATCAGTATCAAATATTAGTAGATTTTGAACATGATTCAGATTTGAATGACATTAATAGGAAAATAAGCGATACACTTTTAAAAACTGCAACAAAGATATCTGGTAGAAAAAAAGCAGCAATTGACCAATAAAATTTCTACTGATACTAGAGAATTTATGAAGAAAAGAAGGAATATGACTATATACAACAATGATGCATTAAAAAAGATTGAATATCTCGAATTTTTTAAAATGGTGCGGAAAAAAGTTGAAAATGATAAAAGAAAGTATAATTTTGAACAAGCAAGAAAAGCTGTAGAAGAGAATAAAAGTCTAAAGAGTATAAAACAACATTTTAGTATTGGTAAGAAATTTATATCTGGAATAAAAAAAAAGATGGCATTATTACTAATAAGAGAAATGACATCATGAAATGTGTAGAAGACTTCTATCAAGAATTATATAGTAATAAAGAACAAGTGCCTCCTATACATATTATATCTTCCAAATTGCCCAGAATTTTGAATGATGAAGTGAGACATGCAATTAAATTTATGAAGAAAGGGAAGGCTCCAGGTCATGATGGAATTATAATTGATATATTAAAAGAAGTAGGTGAAGAAATAGAATTTTTTTAGCAGTTATATACCAAATGTCTAAATCATAAAGATTTACCAGATGATTGGAAGAATGCAGTATTAATATTAAGATTTAAAAAGGGTGATAAAGAAAATATTAGAAATTACAGACCTATCAGTTTTTTATCAGTTTTATACAAAATTTTTACTAAGATAATTACAACTCCTCTACAGAAAACACTGGATTTCAACCAACCAAGAGAACAAGCTGAATTTAAAAGTGGTTTTAGTACAGTAGATCATATCCATGTATTGAGAGAAATTATAGAAAGGACAAATGAAAATGAGTTGCCATTATGCTTAGGATTTGTAGACTATGAAAAGACATTTGATTCTATAAACATTTCTTCAGTGATTAAAGCTTTGGATCATCAAGGTATAGATCCAGGATATTGTCATATTTGAAAAAAAATATTTATGAAAATGAACAGCAACAATTATATTACATAATAATAGTAGGAAAATCAACATTGAAAAGAGTGTAAGACAGGGTGACTCTATATCTTCAAAACATTTTAAAGCAGAGCTGCAAGAAGTATTTTGTGGATTAAAATTGGAAGGTAAATGAATGAAAGTAAATGGAGATTATTTAAGTCATTTAGATTTTGCAGATGATGTAGTTGTTTTTTTTAAATAATGCTTTAGAGCTAGAGGAAATGTTGCAGTAGTCATCAGATGAAATTAGGAAAGTAGGACCAAAGATAAATGTTAAAAAGACTAAAGTAATGTTTAATAGATTTTCTCAAAATATGAAAATAAAGATTGATTATGATGAGTTAGAAAAAGATAACAGTTATAATTACCTTGGTCAGATTATTAATACAGATGAAAATATAATGGATGAAATTAATCATAGAATTAAACTTGGTTTGAGTGCTTTTGGTAGAAATAACTTGATACTAAAAGGAAGTATGCCTATGTCTGTGAAAAGGAAAGTTTTTAATAAATGTGTTTTGCCAGTTCTTACTTATGGATCTGAGACTTGGACACTTAATAGAAGAGCAATACAGAGACTTCAGACCACTCAAAGAAGTATGGAGAGATGCATGTTGGGAGTAACAAGAAGGGATCGAAAATGCAATGCATGGGTAAGAGAACAAACAGGTGTTACTGGCCTCATTGAAAAAATTAAAAGACTGAAGTGGAGTTGAGATGGACATATTGTTAGAAGAGATGATAATAGATGGATAATTGAAATTTTAAACTGGATTCCAAGAGATTGTAAAAGACCCAGAAAGAGACCGCATGTGATATGGATGACATAAGAAAGTGTGCAGGTGTGATGCGGAGAAGAGAAGCTAAAGAAAGGAAAAGATGGATTGAACTTGGAGAGATTTTCATCCTGCAGTGGATTGATAATGGTTGTTAATGATATATATATATATATGTTAAAACGAAGATTTGCACGGGTTAAATATATAAAATACATATTTTGCGGGTTCATCCGTGTTAAAAACTTTTAATATCAATTTACTGACGTTTCTCTCTACAGATGAAATTTCGGTTTTAGAAAAAGGTTTCAATTTTGCTTTAACACCTTCCCGGATACCTTTTGAGAAAATTGTCTGTAATGTTGAATCAGCTCTTGATAAAATTGATTCTACATCGGCTGATTTAGCTAGAGCTGAGATTTGTAATATTTTAAAAAAAGCTAAGCTTCCTAAAAATAATTTTTCAAAGAAAGAAAGACAAGCATTAAATAATATAAAATCGGACAAATCAATTGTTGTACTTCCAGCTGATAAAGGTAATGCCACAGTTGTAATGGATCGTGACATTTACCATGATAAAATTTTAGATCTGCTTAGTGATAAAACTTATAAACTATCAAAAAGAGATCATACTACATATTTGAAAAAACAACAAAAGCTATTATTAATAAATCACCTATTAAACAAGATAAAAAATAAAATAATCCCTCGTGAAAAATCTTTGCTCCAAAATTTTATGGACTTCCAAAAATTCAAAACCAGATACCCCTCTTCCCAATAGTAAGTGCAATAGGTTCTCCAACTCATATTTTAGCTAGATACTTATCGATTTCATTAAACCTACAATCCCATCTATTAAATCATATATTAAAAACTCTCTTCATTTTATTTCTTTTTAAAAAGTTTAAAAATTAATGCTAGTGAATTCTTCAGTTTTATCTTCTTTTTTACAAACATTCCAATTGATGAAGCTTTAAATATAATCTCACAACTTGCAATTTACCAGACCATATTATTGCTTTGATAAACATTTCTCTTAAATACATATTTTATACAATGGACAGCATTACAGACAAGTTTTTTACCCTATGGGCTCACCTATCTCAGGAGTAATAGCTGATTTATTCATGGAATATATAGAAATTCTTTAGAATCATCATCTTTAAAACCTCTCATTTGCAGATACATAGATGACACTTTTCATATGCAACATGGAAAAAATACATTAGATGATTTTTTAATTTAAATAATAACCTCATATTAAATTTACAATGGAGACAGAGTCTATGGAAAACTCCTTTTCTTTTCTAGTCACCAGAACACCAAATGTTTATCTTTTTCTATTTACAGAAAGGATACACACACAGACAGATATTTAATTTCCATTCTCATCATCACCCAACTCAGATAGTTTCTAGCCAAAACTCTTTAAAAGACAATTAACCTTTCAGATGACACACATCTGAAAGAAGAAATAAATCATATTAATAGTGTTTTATTAGCAAATAGTTATAATTACAAATTTATAAAAAAAGCCTTATTTCAAGCCCAAAATAGACAAAATAGGAAACAAAAAGATGATAATAGCTATTAGGATTTTTCATATTAAAAGGAACTACAGAAGTATCGACGTATATTAAAACTATAATATAGATAAATTTCTCCATCAAAAGATACAATATAATAACAACTAAGGATTCAACCTCTTAACTATGTCTATCAAATCTATTAAAAATTTAAACTTCTTACATAGGTATGAGTAATCCCATTTTAGGAGAATGACACTAATGATTAAACAACACTCATCATCATCAGCACTCTCACTCCATACTATAGATTCAGGTCATAAAATAGATTTTTCTAGTACCAGGATCATATCCAGATGTGATAATCTCTACCAATGCAAAATCAGAGAAGCCATTGAGATACTTAAAAGGCCAGATTGTATCAATAAGCGAGAGATCGGACGTGCAAACTTCCTCCTATTTGGAAAGATTTCTTTAAAAAACATTCTTAAATTTAACATTTTTGCTATTGGTGGGATTTTTAATGTTTTATTCAAACCAGTGATTGTAGCGCCTCTACAACCGTCTTTCTACCTTTTTATAACTCTGTGGATGGCTTGTGTGACCAAGTCGAAATGTCAGTAAATTGATATTAAAAGTTTTTAACACGGATGAACCCGCAAAATATGTATTTTATATATATATATATAACTAAAACCATTAAATGTCTGTATTTTTAAATCATATAATAATAATTCAAACAAATATATGTAACACAGTATTCAAAATTAAATAATATATTCTTTACCAGAAGTACTTTCAATTGTTTCACTGACAATCTTTATCAACTGGTAATACAAATGTACAAAAAATAAAAACTTGCATTACCCATCACTCAATCTATTTAAATTTCCCACAATTCTGTTGTCTTTATATTAGCCGATTGTTTATTCATGAAACCACCTCTATTCCTAGATATCATCATTGCCTCTTTAATTTTACATTTTTCACTACACCTTTCAATTTGAATAATTTTTATATCTCTATTATTAAATTTAAAATCATAATTACATGTTTTATTATGATCAAATATAATTGATGGAGTATTTAAATTTACCGAAGATATATTTTCTTTCTGTATAAGTTTGTATAATGTTTTATGATCATTATATCGTTTTTGTAGTGTACATTTGGATTCCCCTATATATTTCATTCCACAACCACATTCCAACATATATATAACAGGACTTAATTCAAACATAGAAATCTTGACTTTGGAGTTATTTATCATATCATTTATATTATTTGAAGAGAAAAAAGAAATTCTACACAAATCACTATAAAGTGTATTAATTAATTTAGCTTGTTGATTAGATATAAAAAGAATAAGAAATCCATTTATCACTTTTTAATTTACTTACTACTTTCTATATATACATTAATATTTTCAATTTGATTACTAATATGTTGAATGTTGGTTATGGAAGGAATATTATTTATAATACAATTACAAAATATAATCAAAATAAAAGTAATAATAAGAAAGTATTACATAAATTAAAAAGTGATAAATGGATTTCTATTGTTTTTATATCTAATCAACAAACTAAATTAATTAATAACCTTTATAGTGGTTGCTATAGAATTTCTTTTTTCTCTTTAAATAATATAAATGATGTGATAAATAACTCCAAAGCCAAGATTTCTAAGTTTGAATTCAGTTCTGTCATATATATATATATATATATATATATATATATATATATATATATATATATATATATATATATATATATATATATATATATATATATATATCATAATCATCATCAACCATTATCAATCCACTGCAGGATGAAGGTCTCTTCGAGTTTAATCCATCTTCTCTGATCTTTAGCTTCTCTTTTCCACAACAACCCTGCACATTTTCTTATTTCATCCATCCATCTCACATGTGGTCAATTTCTGGGTGTTTTACAATCTCTTGGAATCCAGTTTAAAATTTCAATTGTCCATCTATTATCATTTCTTCTAGCAATATGACCAGCCCAACTCCATTTCAATCTTTTATTTTTTTCAATAAGGTCAGTAACACCTGTTTGTTGTCTTACCCATACATTGTGTTTTCGATCTGGTCTGAAGTCTCTGTATTACATCTCTTCATACTCCTTTGAGTGGTCTGAAGTCTCTGTATTGCTCTTCTATTAAGGGTCCAAGTCTCAGATCCATAAGTAAGAACTGGTAAAACACATTTGTTAAAAAACATTATTTTCAAACACGTAGGCATATTTCCTTTTAATATCAAGTTATTTCTACCAAAAGCACTCCAACCAAGTTTAATTCTATGATTAATTTCCTCCATTATGTTTCCATCTGTATTAATAATCTGACCTAGATATTTGTAACTGTTAACTTTTTCTAATTCTTTATAATCAATTTTTATTTTCATATTTTGAGCAAATCGATTAAACATTACTTTAGTCTTTTTAACATTTATCTTTAGTCCTACTTTTCTACTTTCATCTGCTAACTCCTGCAACATTTCCTGCAGCTCTGAAGCATTATTTGCAAAAACAACTACATAATCTGCAAAATCTAAATGACTTAAATACTCTCCATTTAATTTCATTCCTTTAGTTTACCATTTTAATCCACAAAGTACTTCTTGCAGCACTGCTGTAAAAAGTTTTGGAAATATGGAATCACCTTGTCTTACACCATTCTCAATGTTGATTTTGCCAGTATCATTATGTAATCTAATTGTTGCTGTTGCATTTTTATAAATATTCTTTAAAATATGACAATATCCTGGATCTATACCTTGATGATCCAATGCTTTAATAACTGAAGAAATGTGTATAGAATCGAATGCCTTTTCATAATCTACAAATCCAAAACATAATGACAACTCATATTCATTTGTCCTTTCTATGACTTCTATCAATACCTGGATATGATGTATTGTACTAAAACCACTTTTAAATCCAGCTTGTTTTCTTGGTTGGTGGAAATTCAAAGTTCTCTGTAGACGAGTTGTAATTATCTTGGTAAAAATTTTATATAAAGCTGATAAAAGGCTGATAGCTCTGTAATTTCTAATATCTTCTTAATCACCTTTTTTAAATATTAATATTATTACTGCATTCTTCCAATCTTCTGGTACATCTTTATCATTTAGACATTTGGTATATAACTTTGCTAAAATTGTTTCTATTTCTTCACCTCCTTCTTTTAATATATCAATTATAATTCCATCATTTCCTGGAGCTTTCCTTTCTTCATACATTTAATTGCATGTCTCTCTTCTTCATTTAAAATTCTGGGCAATTCAGAAGATGTAATAGATATAGGAGGTACTTGTTCTTTATTACTATATAATTCTTGATAAAAATCATCTACCAATTTCATGATGTCATCTCTCTTTTTAGTAATAATTCCATCTTTTTTCTTATTGCAGATATAAATTTCCTACCAACACCAAAATGTTGTTTAACATTCTTGAGACTTTTATTTTCTTCTACAGCTTTCCTTGCTATTTCACAGTTACACTTTTTTATATCATTTTCAACTCTTTTCCTTACCATTTTACAAAATTAGAGATATTCAATTCTTTTTAATACATCATTTTTGTATATCTTCATATTCCTTCTTTTCTTCATAAATTCTCTAGTCTCAGTAGAAATTTTATTATTCAATTGCTCCTTTTTTCTACCAGCTATCTTTATTGCAGTTTTTAAAAGTGTATCAGTTATTTTCATATTAATTTCATTCAAATCTGAATCATGTTCAAAATCTCCTAACACTTGAAACCTATTTGTAAGTTCTAATTTAAATTCATAAGAATGTTTCTGAAGATTAGGAATATCAACTGTAAATATTGTTTTTCTCAATAATTTTTGTCTCTCTAGTTTGACCTTAACACATAACTTACACCTTACGAATCAATGATCACTTCCTGTGTTAAATTTATTAAGAACATTACAATCTTGAAATATGCATTTTGTGTTAGTCAAAATATAATCCAATTCTGCTGTACCTTCATTTGGATGCTTCCATGTCCATTTCCTTTTAACATTTTTTTCAAAAAATGAATTCATAATATAAAGTTTTTCTTTTTCTGCAAACTCCACAAGTCTATGTCCTCTCTCATTTCTATTACCATAACCAAAATTTCCTTCAGCAATTTCATCTTTCATTTGTCTACCAATTCTAGCATTAAAGTCTCCCATAACAAATTTAAAATGTTGTTTACTCTGATCAAAAGCCTTTTGTACATCCATATAAAAATCTTCTACTACTTAATCACTATGAGAACTTGTTGGGGCATAATCCTGAATTATCTGCATTTGGTATCTGCTATTAAGTTGTATAACTAATCTTACAACTCTGTCCGATACACCATCAATCTCCACAATATTGTTCTTCCACTTTTTATTTATAATGAATCCTACCCCACTAGTATTTCCAATATGTGTGCTTTTATAATAGAGTATATCTCCACTTTTTAAATCAATTGTTTCTTCATGTTTTCTTCTAACTTCACAAAGTCCAATAATGTCCCATTTAGTATAAGACAATTCTTCTTCTAATTCTTTCAATCTTCCTTCACTTGAAAGTGATCTGCAGTTGTAAGTACTTAAATAAAAAGTCATCATCACATGGCGGCCTGGGTCCACAATCAGGGGATTCTTAGCACCCTCTGCCATTGGCCACCAACTGCTGCCTTGGTTGGTGACTTTACAGCCTCCTGAGAATAAGGGCCATGCTTTATTTTTGTCTGTCATAATTGTATATATGTATTGGAAAAATATTTATCATTTACACAAACATTCATTCTGCTTTATCAGGCACTGAGAAGAAAGACCATGGTGTTTCTTGATCTTAAACTCAGAGGTAAAAAGCCAATAAACTCACCACGCTGGCTAATGCATGTTGGTGAGCAGCCCATCCATGGTCGTATACTATATGAATAATCACATAGTAATAACAGCTGCAATGACAAGAACGAATGGAGTGGACATTAGGAATTTGCCCTGCTCGGTTCCTTTAAGGCCTCCAAGAGGAATCAAAGGGTCTCCTTTCAGTTAATAGCAACCTCCTTTCTGCAGCCATATATATATATATATATATATATATATATATATATATGCATATATATATATATATATATATATATATATATAATCAAAATTACCCCAAATCTAAAATTAAACCAGAACAGCATAAAAATAATATTAAAACACAGCCTAAGGTTTCACTGCTACAAGCAGACTTCTCAAGTGTAAAAAACTACAAAAAACTACACAATATATATACTATTAAAAACTACCCACAAATCCATTCACTTCCCATTCACCTTTAATATTAAAAGAACTCTTAAATAAGTCAATTGCTTCAGAATAATTAATTTTCAATAATAAACACCCTTTAATTCTTCTTTTGATTTCTTTTCTCTCAAAGAAGACAACCTTAGCTTAATCAAAATCAATAGTGTGACCTGTATCTTTTTCATGGACATACAATTTGTTGATTTTGGTCAATACACAGTTTCTTCTTCTTTTGAGGCTTTTGATAAGATTAATAATTTTAAAATGGAAAGTAATTGGGTATTTGGAAGTTTAGATATTGAAAATATGTATCAGTCTGTTAATAGGTTAAGCAGTATTGATGTTCTTTTGTCTGTATTGATTAAGAAAAGTTCTTTATCAAAAAATAAAATTAAGGTAATTAAAGATTTGAGTTTGTTATTGGAAGATTCTATGTATTTTACTTATAAAGGTGATTTTTATAAGATTAAGGAAGGGTGGATAATAGGTTATATTATTTCTCCTTTATTATGTTCAGTTTATATTAGTTTTATGGAACAGGAAATTATTATTAAAAATAATTGTTTATATGTAAAATTATTTGTCAGATATGTGGATGATTGTTTATTTGTAGTTGAGATTGATAAATTGAAGGAATTTGTAAATGAGTTTAATTGTTTTGATCCTTCTATAAAATTTGTGTTAGAAGGAGGGGGGGTTTGATTTTGGTAAGTTAAAATTTTTAGATCTTTTGGTGACTAGAAATATAGAAACTAATTGTTTATTGTGCAGTCATTTAGTTAAAAGTAAAGAATTAAGATCTATAATTAAACCTGATAGCTATCAGTATGTATCTCATAAAGTAACTGCTTTAAGGAATTATTGTCATAGGAATATTAAATTAAATAATTTTAGTGGGGTAGCTTTGTTTCAGAAATATCAAGTTTATAAAGATTACTTGAGTGTTGGATACTCTGATAAATTTATTAAAAGTATTTTATTTAATAGTAATATTTGTAAGGATGTAAAGGTTAAAGAAAAATATGATTTTATTTCTTTGCCATTTAAATTGTCTTCTTATAAAATTGTCTGTAGAAATAGTAAATTGTTTGGAAATAAGAAAATTGCTTGGAAAAGGGGTGTTACATTGAATAATTTATTAAATAATACAAAAGAAGTTTTTGATAGAAAGACTATTCCTGGTGTAATATATTTTATTCCTTGTTTATTTTGTAAGAAGGTTTACATAGGTCAGAGTAGTTTGAGTTTAAATGAAAGAATAAAGGTTCATAAAAGTAGAGTTAAAAATAAATATCTTAGTTCTGCTTTGTATGTCCATGAAAAAGATACAGGCTACACTATTGATTTTGATGACGTTAAGGTTGTCTTCTTTGAGAGAAATGAAATCAAAAGAAGAATAAAAGAGTCTTTATTATTGAAAATTTATTATTCTGAAGCAATTAATTTATTTAAGAGTTCTTTTAATATTAAGGGTGGATGGGAAGTGAATGGATTTGTGGGTAGTTTTTAATAGTATATATATTGTGTAGTTTTTTGTAGTTCTTTACACTTGAGAAGTCTGCTTGTAGCAGTGAAACCTTAGGTAGTGTTTTAATATTATTTTTATGCTGGTCTGGTTTAATTTTAGATTTGGGGTAGTTTTGATTTTATATTGACTAGTTTAGCTTTATGCTTGTAATGTTTATATATATATATATATATATATATATATATATATATATATATATATATATATATATATATATATATATATATATATATATATATATAATAAAAAAAAAAAAAAAGTTTGATATCTGTATTCGTTTCACAATATATGTAATATACAAATCAATATATATATCAAAATACAGTACAATTTATATAAATTATATTCTTTTAGAAGTACTTTCGATTATACACTTTGTAGTCTTTATCAACTATATAACGTTGGTTTTGATTATTCAACGTTATATAGTTGATAAAGACTACAAAGTGTATAGTCTAAAGTACTTCTAAAAGAATATAATTTTTATAAATTGTACTGTATTTTGATATATATATATATATATTGATTTGTATATTATATATATATATATATATATATATATATATATATATATAATATACAAATCAATATATATATATATATATCAAAATATAAGTGTACAGAAAGAAAATATATCTTTGGTAAATATGAATACTCCATCATTTATATTTGATGATAATAAAACATGTAATTATGGTTTTAAATTTAATAATAGAGATATAAAAATTATTCAAATTGAAAGGTGTATTGAAAACGTAAAATTAAAGAGGCAATGATGATATGTAGGAATAGAGGTGGTTTTATGAATAAATAATCGGCTAATATATAGACAACAGAATTGTGGAAAATTTGAATAGATTGAATGATGGGTAATGCAAGTTTTTATTTTTTATATGTTTGTATTAACAGTTGATAAAGATTGTCAGTGAAACAATTTAAAGTACTTCTGCTAAAGAATATATTATTTAATTTTGAAAACTTTGTTAAATATATTTGTTTGAATTATATATATATATATATTTTTAGGATTTTTTTTTAAAAAAAAACCCCAGGATAATTAAAAAAATAAAAAATATAGAATATTTTGTCCCACTCTAAAAAAGCCAAAATCATGAAGACACCGTCCACAGAGAAATTCATCATTGCCAATAAAAACAGCACAAAAACAGCAAGATCAACCCTGGAATTTGATGTTAAGCAATTCAAAATGATATAAAAATAAATTTGCTAGTTTGGGATTGTTCTTGCTTGTTACATGATTATTTAAACATATTTATATGGGTATTGTGAACCTCCACAATGTTGGTGTCACACAATAAATGTCATTTTCCCTATTTGCATCAGTAGAGGCAGTCTCCAGAGTGATGTTTACTGGAAAATAGCAAATGACATATTTGCCTTCAGTGGCAACAATATTAATATGGAATGGAGTTGTGCAATGTATAAAGAACCAAAAATATGGACTCTAATTACCTGACACTATGGAAAGTATGAACTTTTCTTTAAATGAGATATGAACTTTAATTGTCTTAAATAAAATCTTTCTTTAAATACTAAATGTAATCTTCACATAACTTTTAAAGAAAGATACTTATCTGACTAAGTAAAAATTTAAATTATTTATATATATATATATATATATATATATATATATATATATATATATATATATATATATATATATATATATATATATATATATATATATATATATATATATATATATATATAATATGTTTGCAACTATCATTTCAATTCTTATTAATTTAAATTATATTAATAAATTTAAAATAGTGATAAATGGCTGCACAGATTCATTAAGATTATGTTAGATTAATGTGGTAAAATTTAGACTAATAGTTTCATAGTTGAATTGGTGCTGATGGAGGAATGTATGAGTGTTTTATGCCAATGTAAACTAGGAAGGCACATTGGATTCTCCTTTTCTTGTGTCACATTAGAATACAGAATATAGTACTGATCTCAATGCATGGCTAAAATAGTAGCCATTACAATGTCAATGGCTGTAGATGTATTTTATACAGTATTGATCTCTTTATGCTCTGGTTGGGATAATAAGCTTTCAAAGACCACTATCCTTCATTTATAGAACATTTCCTTTATATATATTTTCAAAGCTTATCTCATATATCAGATGGACATTTTTGTACAGAGCAAGGATCATTATTTATTTAATGATATTCTGCTAAAGATGTAAATTCCTGTCAGCATGATTGTTTATACTAACCTTCTCAATTTCCATTGATCACACTAGTATATCATTAATCTAGTATTGGTTTGGATGAAAACTTTTAACCATGTTTTAAAAGAGTTTAGTTGCTTAAATGTATAATCTATGTAGCATATTTATGCTTAGAAAAATATTAAATGTGTGTTAAATCTGTTGAATGCATCCATTTGTGCATATAACTTAAGTTAAATTTAGGCAATAGTTAATTCAGCCCTCAGAATTGTCGTGCAATCGGTGTATGCATAATAATAAAAATATTTTACTAATTTTCAGCAGTAATTTATTTTTTGTATATTTTTATTAATAATATTTTTTAAATCAAGAGTTAGGATTTTTCACATTTACAATGTTACATTATAAAGTTCAGCTCTTTGAGAATTAGCAACTCTGGCTTTTGGTATGATAAAAAGTAATCTCACCTGTATGTATCTGCTACTTTATAATTTTTTCTATGTTTCAATAGCCTGGTGGTGCAATGGCATAACAGAAAGGTTTGTGATGTTTTATTTGACTGTGATAATTGGCTACTCAATATGGCTCAATAAACTTTAACTATGAATACCCTGAGAATTTTAAGAAATTGTGCCATAAATAAATAATTTTCTTAAAATGAATAACCATTTTTATTTTGTTTCTACAGAAAGTTATAGATGTAAAAGTACTGCCAGAAAGTAAAAAGTGCACATACACTGAAACATGAGTAAGGGAACTTGTAAAATATAATATAGAAAGATAGTTGTAGGAAAGACTAACAAATAAAGAAAAAAAAGGAAATTGGGAACTGTTGAATGGGAGGTGTGCACTTGGCTGATGTAGAATTGGGAAAGAATAAACATATAATGCTTGGGTAATTCCTAAACAAAGAAATCACTAAATAGTCTTTTTTAATGTATGTTTACTAAACACTTAAGTAAATTCTTTTTTTTGTTTGTTTTTGAGGTAGATCAGTGATATGTAACAGTATACACATATGCCTTTACATCTGATTCAAATCTAAAGGAAATAAATTAATAAATAATTTCACTCTTGCAAATTGAATTTGGTGTTTTTTTTTTTTTATATAAAAATATATATAAAATTTATATTTAATTTAATATATATAATATCCACAGATGATAATCTAATTAAATACTTAAAAGTAACTTAAAGTTATAAATATAAACAAGATTATTTTGATGGAATGTAAAAATAATAACAAAAGCTATTAATTCTTTTCTGTTAAAGGTTATTTTTAAATCTTAGTAGAATGGAAATGACTTTTTATTTAAATGTAATGATGTATTAGCAAACAGGCCCTTGTGGGCAGTTAACCAATTGCAAGTCATATAAAGAGATCTATTAAAAATTACTAGTAATAAAATTTGATGTTCGTGCTCTAAAGTGAACTAGCTCATAACAATGTGAATGAACACATGGTTAATAGAAAAAAATCATCATCACCAATATAAACAGAGCCAAGCCAGGCAAGATCGATCCTGGAATTGCATGATGAGAAATTTTAAATGATATAAAAATATGAAAACAAAACTTTTGCTAGTTGTGGGTTGCTATCTGCAAATTACATGGTTATTTAAGTGTATTTATACATATAATGCAGACCTCCACAACTTGGGGTCATGCAAGAAATTTTGTTTGCCATATTTGCACCAGGTGATCTGACCCCAGAATACTGGTTCCTGAAAAATTGCAAATGATGGATTTATAATATGACATGAAAATAAGTATTGGGTTGTGCAATGCATCAAGGACCACAAAGATGGATACCAATACTCTGACATAAGGGAAAGTGTGAACTTTTGTTTTAACTGAGATACGAACTACAATTATCTAAAATAACAACTTTTTCAAGTACTAACTCAAAACATGACTTAACTTTTAAAAAAAAGTCTATTATCTGACTAAGTAAATATTTAAATTATTTATTATTTTTTATATAATATGGTTATATCATTTCCATTTTCATTAATTTAAATTTAATTAATAAATTAAAAAAATAGGTATAAATGGTTGCACAAATTTGTAAAATTATGTTAGTTTAAGATGTTTAATGTTGTGCTAATTGTTTCATAGTTGATTTGATGATGGAGGAGCAAGGTACTGGTGTTTTAAGTAAATGTAATCTGGGGAGGCTCATTTGATTCTCATTCTCTTGTGCCATGTTACCATATAGAATTAAGTACCCAACATAATTCATGAACCACAATGGTATCCATCATGGTGCCATAAGGCGTAGATGCATTTCATATATGTATCACCTTCCTATGCTATGGTTGGGACCATAGGCTGTCAAATACCACTATCATATATTTATAGAGAATTTCAATTATATAAATTTCCAAATGGTTATCTCACCAAAAAATGCATATTCCTCTATTGCATGAGGATCATTATTTCTTTAATGATATATTATGAATTCTTTTTTTGAGAAAATTGTTAAAAGGAAATGGACCTGGAAGCATCCAAATGAAGGTACAGCAGAATTGGATTACATTTTGACTAATGAAAAATACATATTTCAAGATTGTAATGTTCTTAATAAATTTAACACATGAAGTGATCATTGATTAGTAAGATGTAAGATACATGTTAATTCAAAACTGGAGAGACAAAAATTATTAAAAAAAAAAACAATATTTACAGTTGATACTCCTTATATTCAGAAACATTCTAATGAATTTAAATTAGAACTTACAAATCGGTTTCAAGTATTAGTAGATTTTGAACATGATTCAGATTTGAATGAAATTAATAGGAAAATAACTGATACACTTTTAAAAACTGCAACAAAGATAGCTGGTAAAAAAAAGCAGCAATTGACCAATAAAATTACTACTGAGACTAGAGAATTTATGAAAAAAAGAAGGACTATGAAGATATACAAAAATGATGCATCAAAAAGGATTGAATATCTAGAATTTTGTAAAATGGGGAGGAAAAGAGTTGAAAATAATATAAGAAAGTATAATTGTGAACTAGAAAGGAAAGCTGTAGAAGAGAATAAAAGTCTAAAGAGTGTAAAACAACATTTTGGTATTGGTAGGAAACTTATATCTGCAATAAGAAAAAAAAGATGGGATTATTACTAAAAGGAAAGATTACATCATGAAATGTGTAGAAGACTTTTATCAAAAATTATATAGTAATAAAAAACAAGTACCTCCTATACATATTATATCTTCTGAATTGCCCAGAATTTTTAATGTTGAGGTGAGACATGTAATTAAATTTATGAAGAAGGGGAAGGCTCCAAGTAGTGATGGAATTATAATTGATATATTAAAAGAAGCAGGTGAACAAATAGAATTTTTTTTAGCAAATTTATATCCCAAATGTCTATATAATAAAGATAAAGCAGATGATTGGAAGAATGCAGTATTAATATTAATATTTAAAAAAGGTGATAAAGAAGATATTAGAAATTACAGACCTATCAGTCTTTTATCAGTTTTATATAAAATTTTTACTAAGATAATTACAACTCGTCTACAGAGAACACTGGACTCCACCAACCAAGAGAACAAGCTGGATTTAAAAATGGATATAGTACAGTAGATCATGTCCAGGTATTGAGAGATGTTATAGAAAGGACAAATAAATATGAGTCGCCATTATGCTTAGGATTTGTAGATTATGAAAAGGCATTTGATTCTATAAACATTTCTTCAGTGATTAAAGTATTGGATCATCAAGGTATAGATCCAGGGTATTGTCATATTTTAAACAATGTTTATAAAAATGCAACAGCAACAATTCGATTACATAATGATAGTAGGAAAGTCAACATTAAGAAGGGTGTAAGACAGGGTGACTCCATATCTCCAAAACTTTTTACAGCAGTGCTGCAAGAAGTATTTTGTGGATTAAAATGGGAAGCTAAAAAAGTGAAAGTAAATGGAGATTATTTAAGTCATTTAGATTTTGCAGATGATGTAGTTGTTTTTGCAAATAATGCTTTAGAGTTACAGGAAAAGTTGCAGGAGTTATCAGATGAAAGTAGGAAAGTAGGACTAAAGATAAATATTAAAAAGACTAAAGTATTGTTTAATAGATTTTCTCAAAATATGAAAATAAATATTGATTATCATGAATTAGAAAAAGTTAACAGTTATAAATACCTTGGTCAGATTATTAATACAGATGGAAACATAATGGATGAAATTAATCATAGAATTAAACTTGGTTGGAGTGCTTTTGATAGAAATAACTTGATACTAAAAGGAAATATGCCTATGTGTTTGAAAAGGAAGGTTTTTAATAAATGTGTTTTACCAGTTATTACTTATGGATCTGAGACTTGGACACTTAATTGAAGAGCAATACAGAGACTTCAAACCACTCAAAGAAGTGTGGAGAGATGCATGTTGGGAGTAACAAGAAGAGATCAAAAATGCAATGTATGGATAAGAGAACAAACTGGTGTTACTGATCTCCTTGAAAAAATTAAAAGACTGAAGTGGAGTTGAGCTGGACATATTGCTAGAAGAGATGATAGTAGATGGACAATTGAAATTTTAAACTGGATTCCAAGAGATTGTAAAAGACCCAGAAAGAGACCCCATGTGAGATGGATGGATGAAATAAGAAAGTGTGCAGGGGTGATGTGGGGAAGAGAAGCTAAAGATTGGAAAAGATGGATTGAACTTAGAGAGACCTTCATCCTGCAGTGGATTGATAATGGTTTGATGATGATGATGATCCTGTGAGTTTTGTAAATTTCTGTAAGCATGATTGTTTTATAATAACATACTCGTATTGTATTGATCACATCAGTACATAATTAATCTAGTGTTAGTTTGGATAAGAACTTTTAACCTGCAGTTAAAAGTATTGAGTTGTTCAAATGCATATTCTATGTAGCATATTTTTACTCTTAGAAAAATATAAAAATCATGTTAAATCTGTTGAATGCATCTATCTGTACATATAGGATAATTAAATTTATTCAATAGTTAATTCAGTCCTCAGAATTTCCGTGTAATGGGTGTATGTGTGCATAATAAAAAAGTTTTGCTTAATTAATTTTTGGCAGTAACTTATTTTTTATATGTTTTTATTAATACTATTTTTTTTAAAAATCAAAAATTAGGAATTTTAGCATTTGCAATGTTACATGATAAATTTCACCTCTTCTGAGAATTAGCAACAGGGATTTTTGGTATAATAAAAATTAATCTTACCCATATGTATCTGCCACCTTTACAGATTTTTCTAGGTTCTAATAGCATGGTGGTGCCCTGACATGGTAGATATGTTTGTGAGGTTTTATCTGATACTGTTATAATTGCCTACCCAATATAGTTCAATACACTTTAACCATGACTACCCTGAGAATTTTAGGAAATTACACACACAATATATTTTTTTAATCAATAGTGTTTTTTGTTTTTTTTGGTTTTATGGAAAGTTATAGATATACAACCACTATCAGAAAGTAAAATGCACACATATGTAGATACACAAGTAAAGAAACTTGAAAAAATATAATATAGAAAAATAATTGTAAGAACGACAAACTAATAAAAAAAGCAAATTAATAACTGATGAAATACAGGCATGTGCTTGGGTGATGTATAAATGGAGGAGAATAAACACATAATTTTTGTGCAATTATTAACCAAAGAAATCATTAAAAACTTCTAATGCAATGTATGTTTACTAGCATTTAATTAAATTATTTTTTATTGGTTTTGTTTTTTTCAGAAAGTTTGGTGATATGTAAAAGTATACATATATGCCATTACATCATATTCAAATAAAAGTGGGGGAAGTCGATAAATAAAATCACCATCAAATAGAAATAATAAAAATTGATAAAAAATGTATTTAAGTCAATATATTTAATGTGCACAGATGGGAAACTAATAATATACTTATTTAAAAGTAAGTTAAAGCTAAAATATAAAGAGGATTATTTTGAAGGAATGTAAAAAAAAAATATCAAAACCTGTTATTTATTTTCATTTAAAAGTTATTCTTAAATCTTAGTAGAATGGAAATGATTATCTATTTAAATGTAATGGTATAATAACAAACAGGCAATTGTAAGCATTTAACCAATTGTAAGTCAAATAAAAAATCAATTAAAAATTACTAGTATTAAAATTTGGTGTCCCTGTTCTAAAATGAACTAGCCAATAACAATGTAAATGAAAACTTGGTCTACAAAGAAAATCATCATCACCAATAAAAACAGAGCCAAGGCAGACAATATCAATACTGGAATTTGATGTTAAGCAATTCAAAATGATATAAAAAGAAAACATTTGCTAGTTTGGGATTGCACTTGCTTGTTACATGATTATTTAAACATATTTATATGGGTATTGTGGATCTCCACAATGTTGGTGTCACACAATAAATGTCATTTTCCATATTTGCATCAGTAGAGGCAGCCTCCAGAGTGATGGTTACTGGAAAATAGTAAATGACATATTTGTCTTCAGTGGCAACAATATTAATATGGAATAGAGTTGTGCAATGTATAAAGAACCAAAAAGATGGACTCTAATGACCTGACATTATGGAAAGTATAAACTTTTCTTTAAATGAGATATGAACTTTAATTATCTAAAATAAAAACTTTCTTTAAATACTAAATGTAAACTTCACATAACTTTTAAAGAAAGATACTTTTTTTTTCCTGTACTGGATTAGGATCATTATTTTTTTAATGATATACTGTTGCAGATGTAAATTCCTGTCAGCATTATTGTTTTATAATAATATTCTCATTTTGCATTGATCACATCAGTTTATCTCTAAACTAGAGTTGTTTTTAATGTGAACTTTTAGATTAGTGTTAAAAGAGTTGTGTTATTTACATGTGTATTCTATGTAGCATATTTTTATACTTAGCAAAATATTAAAATCATGTTAAATCTGTTGAATGTATCCATCTGTGCATATAAGTTAATTAAATTTATTCAATAGTTAATTCAGTCCTGGGAAATTTTGTGAAATGTGTGTGTGCATAATAAAAAATGTTTTGTTTAATTAATTTTTGGCAGTAACTTCTTTTTTATATATTTTTATTAATACTATTTTTTAAAATGAAGAGTTAGGATTTTTGGCATTTGCAATAAAGTTCAGCTCCTCCAAGAATTAGTGACTGGGGGCCTTTGGTATGATAAAAAATAACTTCACTTCTATGTATCTGCCACCTTTACACTTTTGTCTAGGTTCTAATAGTTTAGTGGTTCCCTAGCATGGCAGATACATTTGAGAGGTTTTGTCAGACTGTTATAATTGGCTACCCAATGTGGTTCAATACACATTAATCATGAGTACCCTGAGAATTTGAGGAAATTATGCCTATAATAAAAAAAATTTGTTGAAATGAATATTGTTTTTTGTGTTTGTGAAAAGTTATAGGTGTAATAATACTGACAAAAATAAAAATGCACACATATGCATACACACAAGTGAGGAAACTTGTAAAATATAATATAGAAAATTAATTGTAGAAAAGATTAACTAATAAAAAAAAGGAAATTAGGGAATGATAAATAGGAGGAATGTTCTCAGGTGGTGCAGAAATGTGGAAGAATAGGCATATAATGTTTGTGTAATTCCTAACCAAAGAAATCATAAAATATTATTTCATAATACATGTTTACTAACACTTAAGTAAATTCTATTTTATTTTTGTTTTTGATGAATGTCAATGATAAGTAATAGTATACATATATGCCTTTACATCACATTCAAATAAAAGGGAAATAAAATGATAAATAATATTCTCAAATTGAAATATAAACAATAATAAACATACTGCTTAAATTAATATATATATATGAAAAACAAAAATGCAAGTTAAAAAACTTGCTAACGCTTGTATTTATGTCCACAGATGGCGTTTTTTTAACTTGCGTTTTTGTTTTTCATAAATGTACCTTTGAGGTCTTTCTTGCAATGATATAGATTGCAGAGGCTTCTATTATGTGGAGATGCTGAACTGATATCAGACCCATATAGCTATCTGGTTTGCTATGCTGAGTTTGAAGACATTACGTATCTAAAAAATTCACGCTTGCAAGCTGAATAGAAATTGTTTCATAAATGCTCAGAGTTTGTATTTAGATCTAGTTTCTTTATTCCTGTCTTTCACTGATGATAGCAAATAGCTTGAAATCATGATCTGAAAGCGGAATTATAGTTAGAGATAGTGAATACTACTCTGACGTTTATGTAAACAAAACATACGCTTGATCGGTGTTTTTGGTAGAACGCCATCTGTGGACATAAATACAAGCGTTAGCAAGTTTTTTAACTTGCATTTTTGTTTTTCATAAATGTACCTTTGAGGTCTTTCTTGCAATGATATAGATTGCAGAGGCTTCTACTATGTGGAGATGCTGAACTGATATCAGACCCATATAGCTATCTGGTTTGCTATGCTGAGTTTGAAGACATTACGTGTCTAAAAAATTCACGCTTGCAAGCTGAATAGAAATTGTTTCATAAACGCTCAGAGTTTGTGTTTAGATCTAGTTTCTTTATTCCTGTCTTTCACTGATGGTAGCAAATAGCTTGAAATCATGATCTGAAAGTGGAATTATAGTTAGAGATAGTGAATACTACTCTGACTTTTATGTAAACAAAACATACGCTTGATCGATATTTTTGGTAGAACGCCATCTGTGGATATATATATATATATAATTCAAACAAATTTATTTAGCACAGTAATCAAGTTTTAAACAATACATTTTAAGTTGTCTGCTGTTTACATTTTCTCAATTTCAAGAAGCCAGTCTATAAATCCTCAAAAATGCATTACATAAATTCCACATCATCACAAATCCTTTTAAAAATATATAAAGACACAACAAAAAACAAATATCCCACAAAATAAATTTTATGCTGAAGGAATCCTCATCAGTTTATCAATGTCCCTATTTATCACATAAACTATCTTGTATACTGTATTTATTAATAGTAATTTGATACACTAATCCATAAGTTCACTAACTATGTTATAAGCAAATGTTCTTCAGTGTTTTTCTGCAGATGAATGCTTGTCTTTTATTTACATTCTTACATATATGGTTCAAATCATTATTAGCTGAAATTTAGATGATGATTAATTTTATGATCACTTAATGTATAACTTTTAAATGTAAAATTATCACTTAAATTAATATCGTTTTATGTGTTCATTTATTTAATTAAAAATAATAAATATTTATAGTATTCTAAAATGGTTAGTTGCTTTTCTTATTATTGTATACTTAGACAAAAGTAATATTCAGTTTTCTTTTTTTTTTAAAAAATATTTATTTGGAATAGTCTATTGTTTATCTCTTATCCTTATCTGGGTTAATTATTTTAAACAGTTAAATAAAAATATTCTGGGTGTATAAAATGTTAATTTTTGGACGTGAAGATATATATATATATATATATATATATAATACAAACCATTATACAAGTTTACAAAGTTATTTAAGACAAACTAAACATTAGATTTTGATCTTTAAACTCCTCCCAAACTATAAATGAAAAGTAAACTTGTTAATTTATTAGCAAAATTTAAGATCGTTTGCTTATTTAAAATTTCATGCTCTGTGTTTGAGTAGGTCTGTATTTTAATATTTAACATCGTTTAGCATACAACCGTAAAGTGGTATCATTTTACGGTTTGCTATTATTGAGATATAGTACTTTAAACAGAGGGCGTTACTGGATATTTGTAATTGTATAATGGTTTGTATATTTTCTATAATTATTTCAGTTAGTGTTAACAGTAACTTAACTTTTCATATATATATATATATATATATATATAAGTAAATGGAAAGAATTGTTTGTAAAAGTTTATACTTAGCAATAGTTGAAGAATTATAAAAAAGAAGGTAAGAAATCACAAATTTGAAGGTGAAAGATTTGATCATGGATATTTATTAATTCAATTTACTGATATAATTTGATTTACAAATGCCTACTTTTTTATTCTTACACTTTGATCCAACCCACTTTAGATAAATACATTATTATTATTAATCATTATTAAAATAAATTGTGTAATATAATTTATAACAAGGATATTATATTTTTGTTTGTATTCTTAAAATGTAAATCATCTCAAATGAGAGAGTTTTTTTCCCCTTCAGATGTTTTGGATAATTTGATGTTTATTATGATGCATTTAACAATATAGCATTTAATAGAAAAAAAATCATACTTTTCAGACAGTGGAAAATATCACAACCTATTGAACGTTATTATTGTCCTTATTTATTAATCAAATGTAAATTAAATTTGTCACTATTCTTAAACCAGTGTTTTGGTCTATAATGATTTTTTTATATTACTTCAAATAGCAGCTTTCTTTATCATCAAATGTCTAAAATGTAGTCATTCTCTAAGGATCTTACATTTTCTTTTGTTTCAACTTAAGATTTTTAGTTAATAACTTACTTGCATTTCTTTAATAACATGTCCAAATCATTTCAGTTGTTATCTTAATTCTTTGTATAATGAAGGTAATTCTTATTTTTTCTTTCATTCATATATATCAAATTTATTATCATTATTATTCCCAATATTCATTTGTCAACACATCACTGTGAAGTCTGAAGTTGTATATTGCTTTTTTAGTATGGATCTCTATTTAATAACCAAAGTAACTGCAGATAATCATTTGCATTTGAAACCTACTTTTCAAAGCAGAAGTTTTAGTACTTTTAATGTTAAATTATTTCTGCCAAAAATACTTTATTCAATCTTAATTATGTAATCATATTTATGTAATATGTATATAAATGGATTAATAATGAGACCAAAATATTTCACATAGTGTACTTTTTTTTAATTCTTTTCTATTAGTTATTTTAACCTTCTTTAGAAAAGTGATTAACATTAATTACCCTTTTTTAGCATTTCTATTTAAAACTTCTTTTCTTTGTTTTTCATTCAAATATCAGCCTTTCAAGTGAATTGTGCACACGCTTTGCGAGTGTTAATGATAAATGAATACTTTCCCTTCCAATACAAGATATAGTATTTATGCAGGAATAAAATGAATCCACCTATTCCTACAACTCAAATGCTTATATATGAGCAAATCTGAAGTATTGGCAAGAAAAGTGTGAGGAAAGACCACTCACTTTAAATCACTATTTACGATGTCTGAATGAATGACATCAGTGAAATTGTCAAGAATTTACTAAACATCACTCTAACTGAAACTTAATCATATGTAACTAAGCATTTATTTTTATATAGCACTGTGTTTACAATTGTATTACATTCAAATATCAGCCTTTCAAGCTAATTGTGCACACACTTTGCGAGTGTTAATGATAAATGAATACTTTCCCTTCATTTTTCATTAACACTCGCAAAGCGCATGCACAATTAGCTTGAAAAGCTGATATTTGCATGTAATACAATTGTAAACACAGCACAATATAAAAATAAATTCTTATTTCTTTGTTTTAGTAAAATTTCATGAGTCTCTGAAGTATTATTTGCTAAATCATTGCACTAGCTCAAAATCTAGATAATTTAAGTAATCATAAATTTTGTTTTTTTTTTCTATGAAATTTTTATTTTAATCACTAAATGCTACCTATAAAATCGTATGCAATACACACACAGATATATATAAATGAAAGTATTCATTTCAAGTTTATATAACTAGTTGGTAACAATGAGATTAATTTAATGTTTAAAGTAAAAAAAAAAAAAACAATAATATTTAAATGTAATGCTATAACAGTGGGAGAAGGTGAACTTTCCATGTCACTGATTGGGTGTTTCTCATTTTCAACAAAAGGGAGTGCTTGTAAACAATTGTGACAGTCCTATGTTCTTTGTTTCAATTTTCAAAATGTAAATGTTTATTTAGAGTATTTTTTCCATATTATAATTTTTTTTATATAAAATATGCTGTAAATATAATTATTTTAGAAGGATAGTTAAAATTTTAGTAAAAAATATTTACTTTTACAGGAACATAAATTGAGAAAGAAATCAATGCTGTACACTGCACTTTCTAATAAATTATGAAATTTTTTTTTTTTTTGTTTTCTGCTACAGATTATTTTATAATTATAAGTAGAAATTTATTATGAAAAAACTTCCATTCATTTTTATAATCTGAAAAATTATTAATTTGCATTTTACAAACAAAACTAAAACAAATTTATATATTTTTACTGCTGATTCTGTAATTGACCAAACAAAAGTTTAAAGCTTTAATTCATTAGGCCAATGAGGATTTGTGCAGTTTAAACATTAACCTTCATCAAGAGGTTTGGATTGTAAATCAAATCATTGCTATAAAATAGTGAGAATAGTGGTGGTGAGATATGTTATTATATTAAAGGAGGAATATAAATATATTATTAGAAACAATATGCAATAACCTAATTACTCTTTTGTATATGCTTTCAATATGAAGAGAATTAATATTTTGTCAGAGTGAGTTGAGATTTCACAGTTTCTTAAAATTTCATAAATGTTGATCAATATATTTACAATGTGTAGTCATTATTATTCTTACCAGTCATTTTTTAATTTCTTTCATGTGTATATATTTGATTAAATGTAAAATTTACAAAGGTAATTTTAATAGGGGAGTGTCAAACAAATATATTTCTGTAAAAAAATAACATTTAGGTTTTATATTATACAAATTATGAGAGAAAATTATACTTAGAAACATATTTATTTACAGAAGTTTTTTATTTAAATAAAGAGTTTTGGACTTATAATTTTTTAGTTTATTCATCCTTCATTCCATAACAAACAACAAATACACATGACCCCACACATGTGAAAGAATTACTTGATCCTCATTATGCATATTTCATGAAGAAGCAGCATTCATCAGTTGGAAAAGATCACAATCTCCCACATATATACAATCACTGCCCAGTTTATATTAAGATATCAATTACTCAAACTTTAATGGACTTCAATCTTCACATTCTTTCAAACATTCAACCATACACATAACTTCTCATTTTCCCCCTCATTTAAAAATATCACTAGATTACTTATGGAATTATTTTCTTTCTAATTATTATTGTATTCCTTTATCAGCTACATTTTAATGTATTTTTATGTTGATTAGTAAATATCTCTCATTTGATGGTCTATTGCTTTTATGATAAAATGTTGTTTACATCTAATTTCAATATGATATCCTGATAAAAATATGAATATATGTAACCTGTTGCACAATGTACATGATCTTTGATAAGAGAAAACTATTGATGTTTTATATGTGCCAGCACTATTTTTTTATGTTACCTGAAATTAATTATATCTATACTTATGGTGTTAAAAATTTTTATTTTATTTTTTTTTAAAAGAAACCTTGGCATTTGACTTTAAAACATGTAATATATTCCCTATATATTACATATATAAACACAGGTACATAATAAGCCTGTGTGTTTCAGTTATTTCATAATAGAAATGTCTGTCCATTCCTTGTATATGTATTAAATGGATTATGTCCTGTACATGAGGGGTCAGATTGACCTTAGGTCAACATGGGTGTGACAAGAATATCAGCCTCAGGGTGGCCTTTGAGCATTCCATCATCAGATTTTCAATTGGATGACGGATCAAGAATTGGAGTGTGGAGTAGATTGAATCCTGTCCATTAAAGTATAAGGTTTGGCTATCTTAATATATATCTGAGCACTTATAGCATATAT
Organism: Epiperipatus broadwayi; assembly: GCA_028023455.1. NCBI lineage: Eukaryota > Metazoa > Onychophora > Udeonychophora > Euonychophora > Peripatidae > Epiperipatus > Epiperipatus broadwayi. The sequence goes on from JAQFVV010012697.1 coordinate 1,092,737, forward strand.
GTGTAGAGATGGTAATCTGGACCAACTAATGATTGCTGGTTTAGCATGAAATACGTATATTGGTGATTATTTATCTTTTTAACATATATGTTTTTAAGTGTATCCGTGTAATGAAATAGTGTGGAGAGTGATACGTCGTGTGAAAGTCTGTGCTCATGTGTGTTTCAGTTATTTAATAAAGAATAGGCTAAATCTTTTAACAAAATGCTATTAGTAGCCTATAAGTATATTTCAAAATAAATTCAAGGTAATTTTTATTCATATTTCTCAAACAATTCATTTAACTGTAGTTTCTGATAAAAGTAAAATATTTCTCCTTGAAATATGGAATAAAAAATATATAAACTTGTTAAATAAAAGTACGCAAACAAATGCAAATACTTTTTTAAACAATTTATTTTTTTAACATTTCCTCTAGACGACTTTTGAAATATTTAAAAAAACATAGTTGTGCAGACAAATAAATAAATTTTGATATATATATACACACAAACATTCATATGCAAAATTGTTTTGAGTAATAGAATGGTTATGCTAATTAAAAACAGACTGATATATATATATATATTATACCTAATTAGTTGTTTACTATTTAAGACTGCATGCAGTTAGGAGATTTATTTATTTACTATTATTATTTTTAATGATACAAAATATAAAGATGTTAAAGAAAGCCAATTACTTACAACCTTGACTGATGTTTTGTTTACTAGTATTAAATCTTTAATCTGTTTTAAAATATAATTTCAGAAGATTTCGATTTTATAAGAAATAAATTAATTTGTGGACAAAATATTGTAGCTCAACATAATTTCAAAAGATAAACATTTTGAGTGTGAAAAAAAAAAGCAACATATTTAATAAATATATTTTAACAGAATTTGATCTTTTATCCAATCAAAAGACAGGTGATGAGCTTACTGAAGAGCTTGACAGATCTCTAAGTGTATTGTTGATAATTTTTAAAAATGTTATTGTACCGAGTATATTTTCGATGTATTCACATCTTATTTATGGAAATACACTGGAATGTATACCCAGTATAATAATATTATTAAAAATTTTATATTCAAATTAATATCTAAAATGTCAGAATATGGAAACATAAATGTAACAATAAAAATAATAAATATAACGGTAATAACTTTTATACATAGTCCTTCAATCCACAGTACTTTTGGTTATTTACTTAAAAAATTAAGTGAAACTACTTTTGTGCATTGAAAGACTATATATAATAATTAATAACTTTATATTTATTACTTTTATTGTTATTAGAATAGTTTTTAATTAACGGACATATTATTTGTATATATATATATATTGAAACATTAAGTTCTGCAGCCAAAACACACACACACATATATATATATTATTTTATGTTTAATTCACTCAGTGTGCATATTAAACATGGAATATAATTTAATTTATAAAGTATTAATTGTAAAGACTATTATTATATTATATTTTTAATGACAAGTTTAAACAATATGAGTTTATTTAATTTCAAAGAGTATACATTTATTTAACTTTGTAATTATAGATATTTTAAAAAACCATATATTTAATATTTATATTAATGGTAGCTTATTCTTATCTTAGAAATTAATTATATATTAAATAAATTTTAGATGTTTTTAAATATTTAGCTATAAACAGTTATTTTAAATAGTTTCACAAAGTTATAGAACATTCTATAAGGCTAGTAGTAGTTAGCTGTAAGTTATTATAAACAATTTTAATTTTGAATATTTAATATTTTAAGTCTTGTACATATGTCTGCGCATTTGTGAGATTAGCATTGACTAAAGTAAAAAGTTTGAAAGAAATTAATCTTAGATCATAAATTTTAATCATTTTCGGGAATCAGTGAGATGATTATTGGTGGTGAGAGACTGACCAGCTAAGGAGAGGAAAGGTGATTAGTTTGACTACTTGTTCAACATTTTGGAAAATAATGTAGTGTGGAGTAGTTTTGGTGACAAATAATCTACAAAACTAGTTCTCTCCTGGTGGTCAAAATCGGCCCATTATATACTGCCCTCAGGTATTTGAGAAATGATTTTAATAACCCTTTTTAATTTCATTTGTGATTACTATCTAGTATAATTTTTTTCATTTCCTTCACCTATTGTTTTGGAAATGCAACCATTAGATAATTTGTCCAAAAATATATTTCCAGATTAGAAATAGATTTGATAAAATGTTAATTGCAAAAGTAGAAATTCTTAATTTGTTTTCTTTTACTGTTAGTACAGTTTAATTAGACATTTTTTCCCAAAATTACACAATGTAAAATTTTCACCCTTTTAATTATTTTTGGACAATTAACAGTTGCATACTCCATCTTGGATTTTTTAAAGAAAAATAATACAGTTTTTTTAAATAAAAATGTAAACAAAATGTTTTAATTTTACAAACTTCAAAAAAAAAATTTGTAAAATTAATATCATGTTAGGTGCACACCTCACACATATACATAAAATAGATATACATGAATATAGGAGCAGGATGGAACATAAGGTTTAGACATTCATTAGTAATATAATAAGTATGAAGGACCATGAAGCTCAACCATTAATTAGGATTGACTGCATCAATATATATTTCTTAAATAACTATAATTATTTACCAAAGGAATATTCTTACAAGTATACACATTATAAAAATGTAGAATATACCAACAGCAAATTTTAATCTTAAGAGAGAAAAATATGCTTATAAGAAAAAAATAATAGCTCTTGTTTTTCCAAATGTACCAACAATTAATTATATGCCAGCCATTTACCAACTGAGTCCAAATCCTCATTCACCAACTTTTCAAGACAACTATAAGAAACAGCATTACAGAAGAAAGCAATATCATCAACATAACCCAAAATCTTAGTGTGTAATTTCAGTGAAAATAAATCATTAATATAAATTAAAAATGAGTAAACCTTATGGAACTCCATAATTAATTAAGACCATATCACTGACACTACCATAAATATTAGTAAACTGTTTTCTATTTTTTTTAAATAACTCTCCAGCCAACTATCAATAGAATTACAAAAACCATACAAATAACAATGCTTAATCAAAATATTATGATTAACAGAATCAAATGCTTTAGATAAATCAAGATAAATAGACAATGTTATAATATAAGTTCATGATATAATGAAAATGTTAAATAATGAACATGATGTTTTAAAGATCTAATGTACTTCTACAAGTAAGAAAACTATATTGATTGTCAGATAAAAAAATTGTAAACATTAATGACATTTGATCCTTAACAAACATTTACAATAATTTAAAAAAAAAAACAGAGATAATAGTAATTGTCCTATAATTAACCATAAGTGTTGTAATAACATAAACTTTCAAACATTCTGTAAATGTTCCAGAATGCAAAGATAAATTAAATAAATGAACCAAAACAGACAAAAATGCTACCTTATTCTCCATAAGAATCTTAGTTGCTATATCATCTAACCCAAAAGAGAAGACATTTTTAAACTATCAATTAATACAGACAATTGAGATTCAGAAACATCAGAAAATAAAAAAAGAATTCAAACATGAATAAGAACACAAAATTTATTTAGATACATTTTGCATTGATAAATTTGCAAAATACATATTAAATCAATCAGTTAAATGTTTTCTATTATTCTGTCATTCACTTAAATTTCCATTATATTTAATAAATTTAAGTTGATTAGGAGACGATTTTTTAATCAAAGAATTTATTGTTCTCCATTTAAAAGAAACAATTTTATCATTAAGAAATTTGATAATTGTTAAATTTCTAGTTTTTAATGTCAGATTTAATATCAACATTAAGATTTTTTAAAGGGTCTGATGAGTCATCCAAAGCTTTTAACACATATCTTTGATTAATTTTGCATACCAAAGCATCAGTTACCCAGGGTGTTTTTCTTCTGTTTTTACTAGTCAATTTTAAAAGAAACTTTGCTCTAGCAATTTAATTTAAACAAATGGCTTGGAATTCCAAAAATGCAATATTAACATTATCTAACATAAGAGTGACTTACCAATTCTGAAAAGATAATAAACAATTCAATTTAGAAAAAGAATTCCTCAATATATGTACAAACATTCAAGAATTTTACTTCAGTAGCAAAGAAATCTGTAAGAGCTAATTTAGAAAGAGATGAATAAAAAACAACCCTCAACTTAATCCAATAAAAATATTATCCAAAAGAAACTGAGGTATGGGAGTTATATGTGTAGGTAAAAAAAGTGATTGACTATATTCATAACTATAAAGCAAATGTAAATAATATATGGAAGACTTATAAGCATTATTTAATAAATCAATATTTAAATCGTCCATTAAAATATCAGAATCTGGGCCCAAATCTAAGTTCAGCAACAAAATTCAAAACTTGTCTAGCGTTGTTAGCCAAGAGGTCAGCGCAGCCAGCTTGCAAGCAAGCCGTTGGTAGCAGACGGTTGTGTGACTTCTCCTCCCGGTCGATGCTATGACATATTGTAAAAAAAAAAAATCAAAACTTTACTTGGGTATTATCTATATATAATCAAAATAGAAATAATAAATTTAGGAAGTCTCAAAGTTAATAAAATTATTCTGCTAGTATTAAATGTTGGAATAATAAAAGAAAGGTCTAAACCCGTTTTTATAAAAATCATAAAACCACCCGATCGTAAATGCATTAGGGGGGGGGGGATCAACACGTTTACCCACTTAAACTATATAAATTGTGTTCATGTAAAGAAATCCATGTTTCAGACAAAATTATTTTATCATAATGATATAAAGGAAAATTACATAAATAAACTACAAGTTCATCAGATTTTATTGTAATAAATAAATTTCAAAATGACTCCAAATCACTCACATTTCTAATTAAAATACAGGGAAAATTAAAATCTATTCTTACATAAACTGATCTAATTTGAACAAAAGCAAAACCTTGATTAGAACGTAGCTTCTGTTTCACCAACCACAAAAGCCTTTTTTTGAAAGAGATCAAACGCTGATTAATATACATAAGTTTATTATTATTTTCCACAGGCAAAATTTGAGATACAGATTGCTGAATTATGAGATTTAAAACGAGCTCTAACAAAACCTGGAGCATCTGATTTATTTTTTGTTGGAAAAGCATTTTCCACATCAACATGTATAATATTAGTCAAGCATTGGTGGTCGAGAGGTCAGCACAGCCCTCTTACAAGCAGTTGTCCCGGGTTAGCTTCCCGGCCAATGCTATAACACATGAAAAAAAAAACATGTATAATATTAAATAAATAATCAATCAAACAACACTGATTGATTGATTGTGATGTATAATATTAAACTTGTCTGCCACATTAGTTATAATTAATGGCGAATTTTCATTTTCTTGAAAAGGGAAACCCTGTATTTCAATTTCATGATCCAAATTAAATCGTTCCATAGGATGCAATTTATCTTTCAGTAACAAAATCTCATTCTCACTAGAAATTCAATTACGCTCCACATTTTTATGTAAAGAAACAACTTTTGCCTGTAAATTAGCAACTGTTTAAGATACCTCTGATATTGTATTGAGACTATCTGGCAATAATTTTAATTTATTTATAATTTCCTCCAAAATTAAATCAGATGAATTTTTTGTAGCCATAGACGAATTCAAAACATCCTTAACTTTAGAAAAATTATATCTACAAGCAGCACATCTCCATTCTTACTTCTTTTTACAGACACTTTTCAGTAAGTAATATCACTTAAAGAGTACATTTAAAGTGCATACTCGAAGTACAATCAAAGCAGGAAAAAAAATTACCATTTATTGGTAAAAGTTCATTGCAAATAGAATATGAATCAAACATTAATTAAAAAGTTAAAAAATCAAGAGAAATAGAAAAACCTGTGTTTACACTACAAAAACGAAAGTACTATAATAATAATAATAATAATAATAATAATAATAATAATAATAATAATAATAATAATAATAACGTATCAGCAATATTTTGTATAATCTTATATACTCTTTTCATTATTTTTTTAGAAAATGTAATGTTACAGCAATGTACAAGAGCATTAATTCTTTTGACATAACACATATTCCACAGTAGAACAAATTTTTAAACTAATAACAATTATAATAATAAAATATAGTAGAACATTTATAATAAAACATAATAAATGCAAGATAAACTTGAATAAAATAATAATAATTTAGGACCATGTATGTTTCATTCATATAGTATATAACTTCGTCCAGTTATTTAACACAAACAATAATTTGAGATTAATAGTGAGCTCTCGGAGAAAATATTCCATTAATATTTTAGGATATTATTTTTAAAACACATAGTCATATAATAAGTATTCGGAACAATAGCAAGTCAATAATCGTAATTTCACTGACTTAGGAATATCTTTCCTGGCTCTAGTCTGAATTATAGTTTGGAAATGTATAAGACAACATTATGTGAGCAGATAATGTCCATCCCACTGCTATGATAATTATAAATAAATAAAATGTCATTACATAGGTAATAACATTTGAAATAATTTATATTTTTAAAAATGAATGTTATCCCTTTTAAATTGATGTTAATAATTAATAGCAAACACATTATGATGATTTTAAAATGCCATTAATCACTGATATGTCTTAAGAAACAAAGAAGTAATTAGCAAATATCAATTTGATATAAATTTAATGTTTTTGTATTTATACTTTTGGGTAAGAAATGGATAAAATTCCGTTATTGCTAACAAGGTTCCAATATTTGAAATTTAAATGTCTATTCCCTTTAAAGATGAAAAACACTAAAAACACTTTTATTTAGAGATATGAACAATTTTAAAACAAAAACATTTTTTTTTAAAATATGTATTGCTGAAGAATATTTGAACACTTTAAAAATTTGTAACAATGTTCTTACTCTCAGAATATAATAAAATAAATGCTTATTTATATATGATTAAGTTTCAGTGGAATGACGTTTAGTAAATTCTAGACAATTTCATCGACGTCATTCATTCAGACATCGTATAGAGTAATTTAAAGTGACTGTTCTATCATCACGCTTTCTTTGCCAGTACTTCATATTTACTCATATGTAAATATTTGAGTTGTAGGGATAAGAGGATTCCTTTTATTCCTGAATAAATACTATATCTTGTATTGGTGAGAAAGTATTCATTTATTATTAACACTCGCAAAGCGTTTGCACAATTAGGTTGAAAGGCTGATATTCGAATGTAAAGATTACTTTGAGAAAATATGATCATCTAAATCTTAAATTTTTGGAAATTTTATGATTATTTTTGTATTGTAATTATGAAATAATTCCTAGAAATCAAAAATATGTATTATTCCATAATTATTTTTTACAGAAACGTTTTAATTTTAAATATAAAAGAATATATTCTTCTTAGTAAAGTTACCATAAAGATTACAGTCATGGGAAATACAACTGTCTAGAAATGTCATCATTAAATAGTCTGTTATAACATTAGAAAAATAAAAATTACAAAAAAAAAAAATAGAATTTAACCATAAATTATTAGATTTAGTAGATCATAAAAATAATTTATTCATTTTTTTTAAAACAAATATCAAACAAAGAATATTTATTTCATTTTGCAAATTAAATTGGCCCCACCTGAAATTTGAAGATGTGACAGTACTTTCTTTTGATTAAAATCTAATTTTAAAAATAATTCTGGAAATCAAATGTGACTTTTTTAAAATTATTTATTTTCTAAACAAAAATGTCCTTTAAATGAAGTCAATTTAATGTTTTCTGATAAATAATAATGGTTTAATATTAAAGTGAGAATTGGAAAGCTTAAATCTAGTGAGAACAATTACCTTTGTCAGAATAGAAGAGGATCCACATTCTGGCATGTAATCATTAAACTAATAATATTGTCAATTATTAATGAGAAAACAACAATTAGAAAAGTGTGCATGTAATATTGATGAATCACATAGAATCCTATTGAAGTACAAAATTTAAATAGAAATAATTTAACAATTATTGTTAGACATATAGTTACATTTTTCATT